>CALNHX010001649.1:0-212962 GCA_940337035.1 Agriotes lineatus | reverse complement strand
ATGGTCACGTTATAGGGCCCAAAATAATCAATTCCAACTTTCATAAATGGTCTCACCTGACGTGTGACTCTGAAATCTGGAAGAGGAGCCATCTCAGGAATCTTCGGCATGATTCTTGAATTTTTACAAAATTGACAATTTGACCATGAACGTCTAACTGCACTTCGAGCATTCAAAATCCAGAACTTCCGGCGAAGTTCATTGAGTACTAACTCACATCCATGATGTCCAGCTCTGTTGTGGTATTCTTGAATAAGAAGCACGGTCAAAGGGTGCTTCGGGTCCAAAATAATTGGTTTTTTAGTAGAATCCTCCAAGTCAGGTGATAGTTCGATTCTACCCTTCAATCTGATTAAACCATCATCATCAAGAACAGGAGAAAGTTGACTTAACCTGCTGCCTTTTGGAATTGACTTCCCTCGTAACATCCGTTCAATCTCTTCTGGAAAGCTGTCGCTCTGAGCTGTCTTAAGACCGAGTAACTCTGCTTGTTTCAATTCTAGTGCTGTGAGGGCCCTCGATTTGTAATTGGACTTCCCTCTTGCCTGAGTGATAAATCGAAGGACTCTGGCCATTACACGAATAAATCGATTCCATGAAGAAAATTGATTTGGATCCAATAAGCCATCATTATGTGTCATGTTTAAACATATGACTTCATCCATGAAGCCTACCAACTCCGTCTCTTCTTTAATTGTCATTTCAGGTTGTTTTGGCCAAAATAGAGGTTCATTTTTCAAGAACTTTGGACCGTTAAACCATCTGCTCTTAGGACTCAAATCGTGATCTTTTGAGTCTCGAGTGGCGTCATCTGCCACGTTAAGTTCCGTTGGCAGCCATCTCCACTTGTCACCATCAGTGAGCTCGTGAATTTCTCCAAGACTATGGGAGACAAATGGCTTGAAACGTCGAGTATCATTTATTAACCAATGCATAACTGTCAATGAGTCGGTCCAAAAGATTGTCTCTGCAATGTCTAACTCCAATTCTCCACGAAGACTACTAGCGAGTCTTGATCCAAGAACCCCTGCTTGAAGTTCTAGTCGAGGAATGGATAAGGTTTTTATTGGAGCTACTCTTGACTTGGCGGTGATAAATGCCACATCAACTTGTCCTCGTGCCACCACTCTCAGGTAAGCAACTGAACAAAATGCTTGCTGACTTGCATCACAGAAAACGTCAAGTTGAATGCTGTCGGCTATTGGAATCGACAGGGAGTAGCATCTTGAAACTTCCACCTCAGTGATGCCCTTCAAGTTTTGAAGCCAGTTGTTCCACTTATGCCACTCGTCTTCTTGGAGCTCATCATCCCATCCGATTCCAGTCCTCCAAATGTCCTGAACCAAAATCTTCGCTTTCACAATGAACGGCAAAAGAAAACCCAAAGGATCGCAAAGTGACATGACAAGCCGGAGGACATCTCTCTTTGTCGGACGTCTCTGTCCAACAAGAAGCTTGTTGTCAACCTTTTGAAACTTAAGTTTGAAGGTGAACTCGTCGGATCCAGGGTTCCAATTTAACCCAAGAGCTCTTTCAAAGTTATCTCCTTGTGTTAAGTTTAGTTCTTTTGTCGAATTGGCTCTTAAGTTCCTCAGGAATTGAGTCCATGACATCTTGGTAGTTTGAAACAAATTTGCAAATAATGAATCCTCCTCTTTGGTGAATTGTCCTCACCTCTTCAATCATCTTGATGGCCCCCTTAACAGTATCATCAGAATCAAGCCAGTCATCCATGTAGTGGTGGTTTATAATGGCTGCTACTGCTTTTGGGTAGGAATCCTTAAACTCCAAAGCGTTGATGTTCTTTACAAATTGAGCTGAAGAGGGAGAAGAGGTGGCACCAAAAATCATTACTTTCATGACCATCACATCTGGTTCTCTGTTTCTGTCTTTTCCTCTCCATAAAAATCTTTGAGCAGGAAGGTCTTCATCGCGAATAAAAACACGGTGAAACATATCAGTGATATCAGCACAGATTGCCACCCTCTTCCGTCTGAACTTCCAAAGAATGCCAGGTAGAGAATTGAGGTAGTCTGGTCCTTGAAGTAGCATGTCATTCAGGCTAACACCATGAGACTTCGCTGCTGCATCACAAATCCATCTGAACTTTCCGGGTTTGTTTGGGTTCGTCACGGCAAAGTGAGGAAGGTACCACTCCTTGGCGCTTACCACTTGAAGTTCCTCATCAGTGGCCTTGCAAGCAAACCCTTTCTTGATGTACAAATGCAAATGATGCATGTCACTTAAGCTGCGAATGTTCAATGTACGAGTAGGTAAATCAAATTTTGAGACTGTCCTTACATTTGAAATGACAAACGAGTCTGTCATTCCAGCACCTCGCACCTTTACTTTCACGTTGCGTGACTCATAGTCCACCTTTGTTGAGCTGTCATACCACTTGATTCGCAGAGGACGAATAGGACCAGAAAGTCCAAGCTCTGCTGCTAGACCACCATCCATCAATGTTGCAGTTGAGCCTTGGTCGAGCATAGCAAATGTTGAGACTTCACATTTAGGTCCTTTTAACACAACAGGAAGCACCTTAAGGAGAATTTGAGTTGACTCTACTTGAATCTGAGAGACCAAGTCCATATTTTCAGTCAATGTGACTGTCTCAGCTGAATATTCAGTCGAAGACTCAGGAACGCTCTGCTGTGACAATTGCTTTGAGTGCAGAAGAGGATTGTGGTTCCTCTTACAGCCATCGACACCACACTCTTTCTTCTTCTTGCATTGAGATGAGTGATGCATTCCTTTTAAGCATCCAAAACACAACTTCTTCTCTCGCACCAATGTCCACCTGTCGTCTATTGCCTTTGACTTAAATTTGCGACAAACTTCGATGGAATGGGACTTTCCAGCACAACAAGCACATTTGGCTTTATTTGGCTCTGTTGAAACTGGATCGGTGTTTAAAGTTGTAGCCACAAACAATGTATGCTTTCTTGTACCTTTGTCATTGCGTTTGACTTCTGACTTTCCCTTTCCATCATCAGTAGGAAAGTTAATTTTTGTCACAAACGAAGCAGCTCGAGCCTCTCCCTCAATCCAGTTGGAAAAGTCTTTGAGGGTACCTATGGCTGGATATTTCTTGGCTACTTTCTTTCCCCAACTCATCCTCAAAACGGCAGGAAGTTTCTGGGTCAATTCTGTCAAAAGCTGAGGGTTGATCAGGTACTCTGGACGTTGAAGTGTTTCTACGGTTGAGACCAAATTCCGGATTACAATTGAGAAGTCAACAATAGACTCACCCTTGTCAATAGAAGGAGATGTCGCCTTCCGAGCTTTCTGTACTATAGTTTCTATTATAAGCTCAGGCCTGCCATATTTCTCTTCCAAGACGTTTATTGCCACCTCAACGTTGTCAGGAAGAACAAGCATCGACTTGACGCACTCTTTAGCTGCTCCTTTTAAGCACATTTGAAGACGGCAGAGGTTCTCATCCTCAGAGAAACCACATAGTCTTGTTGAACGTCGGAACTGAGTGATGAATCCGGGCCACTCTTCTGGATCACCAGAAAAGTTAGGTAAGTCTTTACCCAATGACTGCCTTGCCATCATTCTCGTTGTCTGTTCTTCCGTTCTTGCCTGGGTTGGAGCTGCTGCAACCGTCTGAACTACTGCAAGAAGAGCTTGTGTCAACTGACTGACTGCAGGATCGGATTGAGGAACTGGAAACGGTGATCTTCGGCTTTGATCCTGCCCACCACTGCTTTGTAGCCACTGAGCCACTCTATGCATTGGTGCTGGTGACTCTAATGTTAAGCCTTGTAGACCATCACCAACATTTGACAAAGAGTGGTTAGATCGTCTGCTTCCGCCTTCTTCATCTTCACATATTTGAAACTCTTCCTTGAGTTCCTCTTCTCTGATAGACAGCTTGAGTTGAAGGAGCTCTATTGCTTTTGCCTTGGCCTTTGCTTGTTCCTCAGCATCAAGAGCGGCCATCTCCTCAGCAACTTTTAGCTTTTCTTTAAGCACAGCAACGCGATAAGCACTGACTTTTGATGTATCACTAACTCTTGAAATATGACTGGTGTTAGATCTGTGATTAGTCTTTGATCTAAGACTGACCTTTGACATCTGACCCATTGACTCCGGGGATGACCCATTGTTGAACTTCTGGTCTTGAGCTGCCTTTCCTTGTTTGGAAGTAGGTTGGGTGTTGGCTTGTCCTGCCGTCTGTTCCCAGTGTCCGTACCTCTCTGGAGGAATACCAGCGTTTGACCTTTCAGTCCGTCGCAACCTGTCACCAGACTCTTCTCCTGCCTCACTCATATTCAAATAAAAAGTCAAATGCTGTCACTGTCACTTCACAGACAGTCAAAAAATGTAACTGTATATTCACGAACTGTTCTTCGGCTCGAATGGACCAATGTTCTCGCGGTCTAACTATTTATGCCTATTATTCAGAAGGACCAGCACAATCAAAGTGCAACTTGTATTTATTTTCAAAATTACAGCGTTTTCATATCACAACCCAATAACAAGTCTCTATCTAACAACACTACCATAGCTACCAAAAAATATATATAAGCACTCTTTCACCAATTTATAATTTACTGCTGTTGCTCGGCGGGCACACCGAGTTACACAGGTTATTTCAATAACCGGATAACCGGTTATTTTTATTCGAATAAGCCCATCACTAGTTTCTATACAGATTGATGGTGTTACTATACTAGATTGTTGGTGCTTGTTACACTGTTTAGCAACTTCATATGTCGTAGGGCCATAAAAGCCATTTTGCGGCCGCTATCGAGGTCCAATAAACAAGATTATTTTTTCAAAATTAAATTAAGTCAAATTGTGCTGTCATATGAGCGCAAGCTAACCTCTCTATTGTTGTCTAAAATAATTTCTCGTGTACCACTGCATATCAATTTATCAACACACCTAGAATAATAATGGGTATCAGCGTGAGAGGTATGTAAAAGCCAAATTTTGGATTTTATAAGATAGACAAAAATTGTTTTTTATAAACAGACGCAAAAAGATTATTTTTTGTTAAGAAATAGTTAAAACTATGTTAAAACTGATATTCTTACTACCTTCTATGAACATGTGAAAAAGCATAGTCGAGACATTTCAATTAAAAAAAAATTGATACATTTAGTTCTCATCCCAAATTTTGTATGCAGGCATAATTATTAAGTGCTAAGAATAATCTTCAATAAAAAAAGAAGTAAATTTATTCGGTAGCCCATTTTAAGGATCCTGTTTCACTGTCCCTATTACTACCTTTTAAAACTTCGTATCAGCGAAAATATGCAGTAGGAGTACGTTGTGACAGTTCGTTTAAAATTTGGAGCTTTTTTAAAATTATTGATAAAGGCTTTTTATATAACTTATTTAACATTCCAGGTGATCTATGTTATCATGTCCTTCAAAGCAACAAACGTTTCCTTATTATTATCAAGTTTGTAACAAAATGAGACTTCAATATTATTCTCGTAGTACGTACTTGAAAGTTTTAAACTTTGTAATAGTAAATTTTTTCAACTTTCAAATATTGCGATACTAACATATTTGAAGAAAGAACATTAACTTGAAACTTTAAGCTATTTTGGACCTTTCAATATACCATTCTTCTGTCAGATATAGGCTATTTTTCATTTTTCGATTTTAATTGGTGCAAGTTTGCGATCGTAATATAGGAAAGTGTGACCTTTTTCAGGAAATCTGATAAATAACAAAATCTTCCTAAGGCTGCCAACGTAGAAATATATTTGTATTTTTTTTAGTTTTTACAGCAGGATCTATATAGTTATATATATAATTCTTTAAAAAGCATGTTTGCAAACGAAGTAACCTTTTTCTTTGGCAATCCACAATTCCTCTAATACGAGCAGTCAGCACTAAACTTACTTTATAGGTACTGCAAAATTGAGTTTCGTTTAGATTGTGCGAAAAGTTCAGCATCCCTTAATTCTTGACTATTTCCACCAATCGTGTCTTTGTTTTTTTCCTGTAACAGATCGTGTACCAGTGTCAGCTTAGTAGTATTTGATTGTAAACTTGGCTCACTTTATCATGTACAGATATTAATCTTAATAAATAAGTCTTGTGCATTATTTTCTTACGCCTCTGTAAAGTTGAATTAAAAAACTTTTTTTGAATGTTGTCGTTTAAACACCCTGTGTCGTATTATGAACGAAAAATTTATTTTACGAAATTTTTAGCAAACATAGTTTTTGAGGTATGTACATTCAAAAATGTCTTCTACTTAGTGTGATATTGCTTACACTACAAAGTGTTAGAAAGCTGCGAAACGACTATGTTGAGCGAAAAATTTCAGGAGAACTATTTTAATTAAAATCAAGTTTTTTTATTAATATGATCTGGCTTTGTCTTTCCTTTGCCAGCGCGATCTGACCGGACTTGTCGGACTTTGTCGGTTTTCCGACAAAGTCCGACTAACAGAAATCCAGAGAAAGGAAGGGCGCCGTCTTAAATATTACGTAACCTCCCTTCAACTACGCCACGGATCAAATTAAAGCTTTTTTATTACTAAGAACTGACTTTAGTAGACCATAATTTACCCTGTAAAAATTAAAATAAATCTCCGATGGGTTTAACATGTTAAAAAATTGCATTCAACTTTATAGCGCCGTATCTTTTGTATTTTGCCCTTTAAGAAAAAAAATATTTAAAAATTGGCACTATTTCTTCTGTAGGTGATGGTGGTAAAATATGTCCCCAACATTCACGACCACCATGTATACTTGGCGCGATTAAAACAAAGTACACTGGTACACAGTAGAGCAACTTATTAATTTTTGATAGAAGTTATGTTGATAGCGTAGGCGATTTGCTGTGTTACAAGCTTTGTCTCCTAGGTAATTTTCTAATGTATTTTATTTTCTACGGCTCTACTTATTGTTGTCTCTCATACGGGCATAATCATTACGCCGTTTCTTTGCCCTCTAGGGCGTTATGGACTGCTTTTCAAGCTAGGAAACAAACGACTTCCGGGATTGGACCGTGTCATCGTTGAGGTTTCGCCCACTTTCGTAAGGGGCTTGATCAGGAGGAAAGGCAAAAGAGCACGGTAACTCAACGTGTAAACCACGCCAGAGGCGAAAGTCTTTTGCAAGGGAAGGGATAGAAGAGCACGATAAGAAGAGAGTTAGTTACACGTTGAGTTGCCGTGCTCTTTTGCCTTTCCTGGACGACCGCGTGGCGCAGTGGTAGAGCATCAGGCTTGCACTAAGCAAGTCCTCGGTTCGAATCCATGGATAGGCGGAAATTTTCCGCAGTCCATTGGATCGGTATCGGGCTCGGTCACCATTCGCCGTTGGGATAGAATTAACGGCGCTCTTCCCGGAAGACTGGTCTATGGGAAAGAGTAACCTGACCACACACAACACATGCTACATACAATATACACATGATATACATATATATCATATAGTCGGCGGCCGCACATCCCGGGTCACAGACTCGAGACTCCCGGCCAAACAAGCCATACGCTAAATAAATAAATTTGCCTTTCCTCCTGATGAAGCCCCTTACGAAAGTGGGCGAAACGTTCTTCGACCTCAATGATGACACGGTTCAATCCTGGAAGTCGTTTGTTTTTTAACGATAATGGCTGTGAAAGCGTTCGAAATCATCATGTTTTCAAGCTTTCCAAGCTTTTCAGTTTATTTATGTATTCAAGATTGAAAATAAAACTTGTATGCACCACGGGCATTACTTAATGTTTATTCCTCTCGGCTTAGTAGACATGCCGCCCTCGGACGGGCATAAACACCTTCATAATGCCCTTGGTACATAAATAACTATTTCGACTCTCATAAGACTGATGCTTCCTTGCCTCTCCAAGCTATGTTTCCTATAGTTTGTGCACCAGTTATGCCAACAGATGAAGGTGTACTTGAATGCCTACGACTTATCAGAAATGTTGTGAACATATTTATTTTAGAAAATGCAATAACCGAGCTGGAACGATTACGAAACTATATTCGAAATAGAACAGGATAGTTTTTGGAATTGCACAAAGCAGACGAGGAATGACCGTAGACCGTGTTGATCTCCCAATGCACTATTGTCATACCGTATATCCCCATCAATCAAAAATGGAAGGCTGCTGATGTGCTCAATATTAAATATTGTTGATCTACGACAGTGTGTAAAATTGCCTTTTAGTTGGCAATTTTAAGTTTGTAAAACGACTGTTTAATAACATGTTTTCATTAGTTTGCGTCGTCAGTAGTAACGTGTTTCAAAGATTTCATAAGGCACGTTGTCAGTAACAACGTGTTTTAAAATTTTTAAAACACGAAAAATTACGACCGGTTGCTGGTAATCCTAATTTACATTTAAAAAAAATATTTACCGGGTTTTCTAGATTCTATTGTAGATAAAATATTGTACGATACACATGCGTAAAGCATCTTTAGGCACTCGCGGTGCTTAAAACACTCGCTCACTCGCGTTTGAACTCGACCCCACTCGTGACTAAAAAGTAGCTTTACGCACTTGTATCGTAAATTACTATTTTCTACTCATGACATTGAAATCAGTCATTTTGACATTGATTCCGATGGTTGAAGTCGCATTTCAACCACTAGAGATTGAAATGTTTAGACTACTGGTTTTAAAACTGTTCGATATTCAATTGACACAGACTGATGCAAAACCTAACCTGCTAACCTCAAATTTGACATAGACTTACAATGGTTTATTAACGTTTATTTTAAAAATTCGTAGAAAAAATAGTATATGCAACTCGTGATTCATAAAATTTCAACGTTTCGACTCACTTTTTTCAACTCGCTTCGTTCGTTGAAAAAACCACTCTCAACGTTGAACTTTTATTTCAACCACTTGTCCTAACGGGTGTTCATAAACAGTCGTCATCCCAGTTGCTTTGAAAAACAAAATGTTATATCTTTGATTGATTCGTGCAATACAATGAAACGTCAATGAGTACTGTCATAGCGCAGTTTTTCTCAATTATAATAGATATACGTTTTTGAAGTCAAAACCTACTGGGATGACGACTGTTTATGAACACCCGTTATAATATACTATTTTTATAGAAAGGTGGGACTCGTATCCATAATTTCAGAAGACTTTAATGAATATTTTAGAATGTTGAAATTTGTTTTAAATACAAAGAATGGGCGATCATGTGACACCTCATTTGAAAGATCTTGTTGCGTAGAATATACAAGGTGCCCATTTTAAAACTCCGAACCTGAATTTTATAAATAATAATAATAATAATATGCCTTTATTTCTAATAAATATATATATATAATAATATGCCTTTATTTCTAATAAATATATATATATATATATATATATATATATATATACAGAGATACAACATAACATACTGGGGCGAAGTTCAGCGCACAGTAAAAAACCGCGAACTGCTCCACCACTTAACCCCGGGTACAATAATTAAAGAAATAAATAAATTGTTGTTTACCCCTCATTCCGCCTCCATCCTGTGCTCAAGAAAATAAAATATAGTTGGTGCGTGCAAAAAGAAAAACATACACAATTAAACAGTATATGAACTCTTTACGTTTGAGTTTAAATAACTATTTTGCTGAGAAAACAGTAATGTAGAAAGTTGATGCCGAAACCCTGGTATTGCAAGCAACTTAAGATTTCTGGGCAAGTCATTAAACCAAATCGCAATGTTGTAGACAAAACGACGTCTTCCAATTTCAGTGCAGCGCCTTGGCACAGTGATATTGCCCCTAAATCTCAAGTTCAAGTTGTGAACATCCGTTCGAAACGTTATTTTATTATACAAATATGGTGGTGTTTTATTTAGTAAGACTTGACGATACAAAACAGAACAGTGTAGGAATCGTCTATTTACCATATTCAACCAGTTAGTATCCAGGAGTTTGTGAGAAATCCTGTCATATTTACGTATTCCGTAGATAAGTCGCAAGCATGCATTTTGAAGCTTTTGTATTCTGTTCTTGTCTTGTGAATCCAAGCAAGGACCATATACCACATCACAGTAATCGACCTGTGGTAAGACCAGACTGTTACATAAAATGATTTTGACTTTGCTACTCAACACATGACGGTTTAGAAAAATCGATTTTAAGTTGCAATAAGCTTTCTGTAGACATTTCGACACGTGTTTTTTAAAGCGTAAAGTTGAGTCTAATGTTAAACCCAAATTTTTAACGGAGTCAGCGACCGGTATTACAGCATCGTTAATTTTTAAAGTTACATTATTCTTACCAATTTCGATATCATTTTTCCTACCAAAAAATATTACAACTGATTTATCTGCATTAAGTTTAAGTGAATGTTTAAGAGAAGTATTAGCAAGTTGTTGTAGATCCTTGTTTATTAGTTGACTAGCGCGAGCTGCTTCTTGAACATTAAAAGAAAAATAAATTTGAGAGTCATCAGCGTAAAAATGGCAATTACAGGAGTCTACTACAGAGGGAAAATGAGAGATGTAAATTGTAAAGAGCAAAGGTTCAAGGATGGAACCCTGAGGAACACCCGAGGCTACATGACGAAAACAAGAAATTTCATTGTTAACTTGCACTGCTTGATAGCGTTCAGTTATGTAATTAGATAGAAGAGTAGTGGCTTTTGGTAGCAATCCTATAAAATGGCAGATTGATAAAAAGATTTTATGGGAGATTGTGTCGAATGCTTTGGAATAATCTAATAAAACAAGAGCTGTTACTTTACCCGAATCTGTAGCTGTAAGTAGGTCATCGACGATGTTTAACAAAGCAGTAGCACAGCCATGCCCTTTCCTGAAACCTGACTGTGTAACAGGCAGCACATTATTTGATTGTACATGTTCGCGAAGCTGTTGCTCCATTATTTTTTCTATAATTTTTGAT
This sequence comes from Agriotes lineatus, assembly GCA_940337035.1. NCBI lineage: Eukaryota > Metazoa > Arthropoda > Insecta > Coleoptera > Elateridae > Agriotes > Agriotes lineatus. Next base: position 202,118 of record CALNHX010001649.1, on the reverse strand, counting down.
AACGTGGGCAAGATGCTAATAGGTCTGAGGTCCTTAAAATCTTTAGGAGCGTTTATTTTTGGAATAGGTATTACTGTAGCCTGCTTCCAAGCTTTAGGGAATGTCGAATTAATTAAACAGAAGTTAATAAGATGGGTTATAATTGGCAAAAGAAATGGAATGCAAAAGTTAATGACATTTATTCCAATTCCGTCACAACCAACGGCACTAGTTTTAATTGTGGATATAATTTTTGAAACTTGAACTTCGTCTACTGGTTTAAATTCGAAAAACGTGCTAACAGAACTTTTAATATTACTACAATAAAACGAAGTGACGTCATCACTATTTAGGTTTGTGTTTGATGTGGGCAACGAATCAATAAAATAATCGTTAATTTTTTTACCGTCGGACAAGGCGGAGGGTAAAATAGCGCTTTTTGATTTTTTTGATATGTTTAGATCCTTTAAGTTTTGCGAAAAGGACTTCGAATTTTCTGTAAATAACGTATTATAGTAAACTTTTTTTTCTTTCCTAATAGCACCTACAACCCGATTACGTAGTTGTTTATAATAATCATAATGACTTGGATTTTTGGTTTCCTTAAAACGACTTAGAGCTCGATCTCGTACACGAATCATATCCTTTATAGTGTCCGTTAACCATGGAGCAAACGGCTTAGTAATTCGAAAAGTTTTATTTGGTGCAAATACATCTAGCAAAATCGTAATGTTGTTAAAAAAATTAAGTTTGGCATCTATGCTATTAATATCATAAATATTTTTCCAAGGTATAGAACGTAGAGCTGAATAAAATTGTTGATAATTAAAATGTTTAAAATCTCTACTCGTTCTAAGATTCGGCAAAATGTTGTCATGAGGTAGATTGATAGTACAGCATGTTAAAGAATGATCAAAATTACGATGTAATGAAATTACAGAGACTGAAGTAATAATATCTTTATTTGTAGTTAATATGTAATCTAGTAGAGTGCTTGATGTACTTGTTACGCGAGTAGGTTCGTTAATTAACTGATGAAGATCAAAAGTTTCTAAAAAATCAGTAACATAGGCAGTAGCTCGACTCTCAGTATCAAACATGTCTATGTTAAAGTCTCCAAAGCAAAATAGATCCGCCACAGTTGGTAATATCACAGACAGACTTGATTCTAGGGTATTTATAAAATCAACATAAAATCTTTGGTGCGGGTTATATACAACTCCAAATGCATACCTACGACCCTCAAAGGATACGCTTAGCCATAATTGCTCAATATCTCGGACAGTGTCAATAACAGAGAATACCAAAGTTGATCTTACGTAAAAGGCGACTCCCCCACCTAAATAAGCAAGATGCAATCCAATACACTTCTGATTTGAAATTAAACCGTCAAGAGTACTGAAATATGATTGCTCTGATCTTAGTTATACCTAGCAATACTTTTGTTTTAACATTATTGTCACTTTGCATCTGCACTGTTTATTGCTTATTTACAGAACTTCAAGCTTGGAGTTTTAAAATGGGCATATTAAAAACATGTGATGATTCTCAACATTTTAATAAATAAGTACGTACTGGTCGATGTGAAGAGCAGGAAACTCGAAACTAGCCCAGCAAAATGCCGCCTTGTCAATGGGATCGAACAGGTGACGTATTTCTGACGAATCTTTAAAGTGATCGTATTCTTAAAATTACTGCTTTAGAAGTAGCACATTATGCAGTAAGGTATAAAATACCAAAGGTCTATTTTGCCGTCTTCCCATAAATTTATAAGAAATATTTAAGAAGTTTTGTATTTTTTCTTCTTTATTTTTAAAGAACTTCAATTTAAAACGGTTTATTAAATTTTTAGATGAATTTAAAATTGCTAGTATGGAATCGTATACGGGAACGCGGTGCATTATGGAGAATGAGTTATCACGTCATTCAGGACCTTTTTATTCACGTGTAAATTTTTTTGCTATATCTGGCGTTTTTATTTTATTATTTAAAGATGGTGCTTCTCAGTGCTACTTAAGTCTCCCCGTGTTTGTTATTAGATAAGTTGTGAGTTTTTTGTTTTGGAATTGCCCTAATTACCATGTCAGGCGGCCCTGGACTACAGCTAACGCCCCATTTCCTAAAATGCATTGCGGTTTCGCATGCAATTCCGTACTATTTAATAACACAATTTTAATTTTTTGCAAATTGGGCACACCAGGGTTTAACCTCAATCAAATCTTCATCATGAAGCTCAAGAATAACCCTAAGCTTGACAGCAACGATCTTTAGGGGCACACATCGCAAAACGGAAAAAACAACTACGCCACTTCAAAATTCGTACGAACTTGAAGTTATACCTGTTCGACCCCGTTGCCTGTTAAGAGCGGCCGATCGGGAAATTTCCCGGTTTCCCACTTGTTCCATTTGCCCCTGGATGTAGGCATTCAATTTTATTTTGAAACGGTTTGAGATATCATTCGGAACACCCAAGTGATCTACAGAAATTATCCGTCATTCCAAAGTAGAGATCGGCCAATACGGGGTTTTTGGCCGATAGTGATATAATCGAGGCCGATATATTCTCATTGCTTTCTCCCACTACTTTTTGACTATATGCATGCACGTGTGCGCAGCTGCTTGCTGGATTCGGGCAGGTAATCCCTTAAATACGAACTCATGCTTAGGTTTGTTTATGCAGGTGTCTTCTTGTCATTTCGTTTTAATGCCGCAGATTAACACAATCATTTTTACTCGTGATCTATTAGGTAGTATTGTTAACAATTTCGGATGATGCAACACCTTGAAATGGCATCGCCTGATAGAATGTTTTTGCTGATGGACCGAGCTCTGTGGACTTGTGGTTACCACGTCTGCTTAGCATTTGGGAGGTCGTGGGTTCGATTCCCGCGGCTTTCTGCTTTGATTCGGGTTTTGAAGTGGTTTTCCTGAGTCAGCAGAGTACCTTCTCTGAAGCGAATGTTGGGGCAGTACTTCTCCATCTTTCCTGGCCTCGCTTGCATTCTCCATCTATCCTGAAATTCCCGTTATTGGCTGAAGAGGGGCGCAAGGTCCCTATAACAGCCCGCCCCCAGTTGGAGGAATTGAAATGACCCTGAACCTTTACTTTTTTATTTTTTGCTGATGCAGTGCATTCCGGAAGCTGTACGAAGCTGGAAGATATTTCGCTGCATGTTGCAACACACTTGATCAGAGCCTAATATGTTTACATACTAATTTACAAAAATTGAGTTTTCAATATTAGATAGTAGTCATATTTTATACTCCACATTGTGTGTTTACATTATATTGTTCATTTCTTATAATAAATATTTAAAATGTTAAATATTGAAAGGAAATTCATTTTTGCTGATATATCGGCAAAAAGGAAGGCCGATATGACCGATACCGATATATCTCTGATTCGGCCGATATGGCCGATATGCCGATGCCGATTATCGGTATCGGTCGATCCCTATTTCAAAATAATTTTACTATTCTACTTGTCTACTGCAGCATCATGTACGCCCGCGTGCTAGGGCTATGCTTTCCAATATAATCGACTGAAGTGCATAGCAAGCTACATGTCTCGTTTTTCTTTGTTGCAGTGTAACGCGTGCTTCAAACCCGTTCTGCATCCAACACAACGCCTGAACTTCTTCAGCGACTATAGCCATATGGTACCATGTCCTCATTGCCGCACGTTGGACACCCACTTCGTGAAACCCCTAGTATACTGTTACTCGCGTCAGGTGGCGCGATCTCTACAAATGTGGCCATAGCCCGCGGCCCCCCGCAAGGCCTGCCAACGCTCCTCGACGCCGCCCTCCTCCGAGGATTCCTCCCTGGACCTGGGGCTGCTGTGGCGAGAGTTGGCCGGCCTGCGCCTGGACGAGTTCTGCCGATTGCAGCTCACCCGCGCGCGATAGACCACTCTTAGTTCTCTTATTTGTTATTATGTTGTTATTGCATTTTATATCGCATTTAAGATGTTTATGTTGTGTATTTTCGCCGCTTCCGCACTCTCTAACTGGAATTTTGTTGGCTAACTAGCACTTCGAGTACGTGAACGCGGGGAAGATTTTTAGTTGTCTGTTCTATAAATCCATTATGTTTTTGTTAGTGTTTAGTGTTTACTTAAATGTTTTATTAGTTGAAAGAAGTTTGTGATTTAGTACAATGTCCGACGAGCCCAAGCTCGTTTTTAATAAGTTTTGTGGGTAAGCAGAACTTCAGCAGTGTATACATTGCAAATTTGAAAGCAATCTGAGTAATTTACATTTACATTTACGGATGCTTGCGTCCGTCTAAGACGGACGCTTTTTGATACGATTTGCTTACTTAAGTACACGTTAAGTCATAGTTGCTGTGTCCCAATAACTAGTAATAGGTGTGAATGGGACGGGACGAGGCGCAACGGACGCTCGTCCCGCGGAATGCGAGCGCGAAAGAAAGCATGTGCCATTAGCGTGACTAGTAGAATAGGGACGGTCGGTCTCCTAACGAGCAGCACTGCCACTTCACATCACAACCCAGACCTTCCCCGAAGCGCGCGAAGAAGAGAGGCTGCGCTGCGAAGCGGCAGCGGCGGTGAATGTGGTAGATCTAGTTGAAATTGCTTCGAGTACAAACCGTTCGTTACTTTTGCAAATTTTATGAAATACATTTAACCAATTGTTAAAGATGACCGATGCTATCGCACTTGACTCGCTTTGGTTGCTTCGACACATCGACCGACTAGACTCGTTGCGCGTGTGTGAGCGTACCCCAACCACTCGTAGTCGTAGCGTAGACCTAGACGTAGCCGTAGATTAGCCGTGCATGCACCCCGCTTAGTGAAGAGATCGGTAGGTCTTCCCGTTTTGTTTGTTGTTATCGAGGCCTAATACGCGGTCTAACGTTTTTGTCAATCTGCGTGTCGATTGATAGGTTTTTTATACTTCAAAAGTTGTAAATATTCGAATTCGAACATAAATTTCCAAATTGGTATTATCTGTGTCGATTATTATATAAGTCTAGTACGTAGTCGTTTTTTACATAAATCTAAAATACGAATTATAAGCGTAGTCATTTGAGGAGGCGCGGGCACCCCAGCTGGTGCGAGGACCAATCGGTGGCTGCCAGAGCTCGACTCGTTCGTTGAAAAATCGTGTTGTTCGAAACCCAAAAATCACTCCGCAAGTCGCGGTGAGCGCAGCGTCCTCTCCTTATAGCACAGCTCGGTACGGAACAGCCCAAAGAGTGTCGACCTGTACCAACTTCAACCGCGATAGCACGACCAAACAAAATTCCTACTCAATTCACGGCGTTTCAAGTCACCCGTGACTCGCCCATTGTGCGTCGCAGGATTAAAACAGCTTATCTTGAAGTCGCTGCTTTGGGTAAGGAGACTGTTACCATGTATAATACTACTGCATAATACTTCTTGACCGCATCATTAAATCCATGTACTTTCACTACAGAACATGTGGAAATATTCTTTAACCACGAGGAGACACCGATGTCTCGTAACACAGTATAGCGAAACATGGTTCGAGTCACTAGTGATGCGAAACGTATGAACAGCGAAAAATGACAGAACGCAGGCAGTCTTATTACAAAAGTCGCTCGGAGTTCGTTCCACGAAGCGAAGGCGAATGACGACCTATTATATTTCTTCAATGGCGTAGTAAAGGGCGTCGCAAGGCATTCCTCGTTTTGTGTAACGAACTATTCGAAACAATTGCAGAATCCTAACTTCAGAACTAATTGCTAAGAAATTACTAGCTACACGACAGTTCCTACAATGCTTGTTTGCGGTACAATTCTGTGTGGACGTGCCCGTAGGTGCGGTAGAGTTGTAGCGACGCAGGGATGCGCCATGTCCTGCCGTTAGCTGTGCTTGTCATTATGATAAGGCTGTCGTTGCACAATATTACACGTTGGCGCAATCAGGGTAAGGGTCGTAGAGCACCACTGTCGTAACCCTCTGTGTAGCTTCGCTCCCGGTAGATAAGACCTGTATAATCCAATATGTGTCGCTTTTGTCGCTAGCTGTATTAGTGTATCTCCACCAACCATGAGGCAACCCTTAGATGTAGGATTCGCGCGTTAACTATTGGCTATTATACTACATTGGCGCATATTGCTATTCGTGCAGAAGTGCATTATTGTAAAACCCCTATTTTTGGAGTATATATTTTTGTACGGTCGGCATTTAAAGTTACGTGTAATAATAGTTGTGGGACCGACGTTTACGAGGTTCTTCGCCGATTCGAATTGGCTTAGCCGCTGAAATTTACATGAGCGCCCATAAAGTTGAAATAAGGCACCTTTCGAATTGTCGCCTAAAGCCGTTTTAAGCTCGTAAATTTTAGTTGAATTTTTTGGTTTAGGGTTGATTGACACGTTAAATATCGACCCGTATTCTTGCTTACTGAACTAAAATAGGGTGAATTTAAAACAACAACATATAGGTAAGGTAGTGTTCACATACAGTTTTTAGTCTTGTATATATAATAAATAACCTGTATTGCTATTTTCATTACATTTCATCCTGTATTTTCTAAAAATTATACAGTTATTATTTATTTTTAGTTGTTTTCTCTCCCCAATCCTTTTTCTCCATTTTAGGTAATTATACAGGGTCTATCTAAAAGGTAGGTTATGTCTGAGCGTGCGTGTAATGCTAGTACGTAAAATAAGACAAAAAGTCTAGATGAGCATATGTCCTTACCCAAACAGTTACCTGTAGAGATCGAGGATGTTGAAATTTAAATTTCTAATCTGTATTGATTTTTTTTTCATAGTAGGCTAGAGCAAAGCTAATGACATTTTCAAGGTTAGTATTGCTCAAGACATTCTAAAACGGAATTAAAGCTTTTTTATAACGTTGATTTTTGATTGTTTGCACCTTTTAGTTTTGGAAATCCAAAGTTATAGTCATTCTTCCAATCCAATTCAAATTTTGCAAAAGTACTTTTTTATGACGAATTGAATGCATATTAAAAAATCTACTCAGAGTTATGAAATATGGCAAAGGCCCATCAAATATTTTCGTAATAAAGGGCACTTCGTTTCCTACGCCACGGGAATGTTATAGTCAAACATGCCGTTTGGAGTAATACTTACTAGTGATGGGCCTATCCGGAATGAAAAATCGGAAAGTTTCCGATTGTTCAAAAAATCGGAAGGTTCCGATTATTTCGGAACTTTTCGGAATTCGATTATTTTACTGTTCGGTGCACAAAATTCGGAACTTTCGGAATTCGATTATTTTACTATTCGGTATACAAAATGAGAAAACGAAATGCCAATTTGAACTGAACGGAATACGAAATGTTGTGTTGACTCACTTGACTGCTATATGCTGGCACTAATGGCAGTGGTATTTCGTAGATTAATCATTAGATGGTACACCTTACAGACTTCAAATTCATGTATTGTTTTATACTATCTATTATGTACTTTATGTGCCATTAAACTTTAAAATTTCACTACCATTTTCCGAAAGTCTATTAAAGTAACTACTGTAATACTTTGAAAAAATATTTTATTTCCTCACATCCCACTGTGCGACTCAAACTCATAAATTGTTTTACTGGCCGTCTTAGAAACCCAAACAATAGATGCCAACGCAGATAAGGGCTTACGGCGCAACGGCGAGCGCTCGCATCGCAAATTTGGACGCACTTCATCTTCCTTCCGCTTGTTGTTGTTTCGCTCGTTTTCCCTTACTTGCATTTACGGAATGTAAAATAATCGGATGATATTCCGATTTTATAAACATTCCGAAATGGAAGATTCCGATTATTGAAATCATCCGATTATGCCCATCACTAATACTTACGCTAAAAATTTCATTAACTCTCCCCCAGCCTGCCCAGAAAAAATCAATACTGACTTAAAAAAAAATAAATTTCAACACCCTGTATCACGGTAAGCGTTTGGTTAAGAACAAATGTCTATATGGACTTTTTGTCAAGTTTTTACATGTACTACACGCACGCGAATTGTGACCTAACTTTTAGATATATTTTCCATCAGATATTGGAGGTATTTTGTATTTAATAAATAATGCAATTGTCATTCAAGTATCTAATTTCGGTGATTTAGTTCCTACTTCATTAAATTAAATGCCACACTTCGTACATTTCACTAATTAACATATATTTTTTGTTTTTTTTGCATCCCCTTAAATTCCGTACCACACAATAGTCATACATCAAAATTGCAAATACAGGAAACCTTCACCCCTTCCGTCAATGATTGTTGATAATATGTAGTAAACTGAACTTATAAAAAGGAATCGGCACTAAAAAAGGAATAGAACCGTGTAAAAGAAAATGATAAATAAAAAAAAGATGTAGTTCAATTAGCAATTTGTAAACGCCATACTTTTATTATAACTACGTTAGAATGAACTTCATTTTCCAACCGCTAGCATTTTCCCAGAGTCGAGGGGATATCAAGGGATTTATAATCCATGTGTATATATATATCCGCTGCCGCAAGATTGACGACTATTTAAGCTCCATACAGCTTCGCAGATGTTTGAATAATGCAAAAAGGTACGTAACTTTCGCAAAGCTTGATACCAAGCATTTTCTTTTTTCAAAATTGGAATAACATTCGACTTGCCGAATTTGAAACGGAACTACGTAAAGGGACAATCAAGAAATTTATAATTTACGAGAATATTTCCATGGCGGCACGATTGGCGACTGTTTCAAGCAGCTTCGCAGATGTTTGAATAATGCAAAAAGGTACGTAATTTTCCCAAAGCTTGATAACAAGCATTTTCTATTTTTTTAAAATTGGAATATCATTCAACTTGCCGAACTACGTAAAGGGGCAATCAAGATATTTATAATTTACGTGAATGCGTCCATGGCGGCACGATTGACGTTTGTTGTATACAGCTTCGCAAAAGTTTAAATAATGCAAAAAGGTACGTAACTTTTCCAAAGCTTGATAACAAGAATTTTCTTTTTTCAAAATTGGAATATCATTCGACTTGCTGAACTACGTAAATGGACAATCAAGAGATTTATAATTTACGTGAATGTGTCCATGGCGGCACGATTGACGACTGTTACATACAGCGTCGCAGATGTTTGAATAAAGCCAAAATCCACATGAATATTTGCATAGCGGCACGATTGACTGCTATTTTTCATACCGTTTCACAGATGTTTAATAAAGCAAAAAGGTACGTAACTTTACCCAACGCTTGGTACCAAGCATTTTCCTTTTTCAAAATTGGAATGTCACTGCACTTATCGAATCAAGGTAATCAAGGAATTTATAATCACGTAAATATTTGCATTGCAGCAGGATTGACCCATTGGTTTCATACAAAACTCGACGCACAGCTTGATACCAAGCAGTTTCATATTTCAAAATTGGAGTATCATTCGATTTCGTTTATCGAATTTTAAACATAAGTACGTAAAGGGATTTATAACTCATGTGAATATTTGCATGGGGGTACGATTGATTATTTATATTTTATATAATTTCGCATATGTTGGAATAAAGCTAAAAATTACGTAACTTCACCCTGTGATACCAAAGATTTTGATTTTTCAAAATTGTTGTGTCATTTGACTTAGTAAACAAAACCACGTATATTATTTAAATTGTCCACGTCGTGACGTTATCATAAAACATCTTCCTGTTCATAAAATTCAAATAATACGTAATAGCGAGACGCGTTTGGTTCAGTAAGCATGAAGACAACGTTATATGGGCGCTTGTGGACTTCGAGAAATTGGTTCCATGTCAAGTGTGATTTAAAAATAGTAATAAAATATCTCGAGTGATACGATTAGTGTAGAATAAAATTGCAAAAATGTTCGATAACTATGTTTTATACTACAACTAGTACTTTTAGTGATTAGACGAGTAAGAATTCGTGTATCGTGTTTGTGTTAGCTCATGGTTGAGTGGGGCTCCCGCTTTTGCGTTCAAGAAGGACCAATTCCGGGGTGGCCACCATAGCCTCCCAACGGGACGTCCTTCGTTCCTCCCTTGTCGAAGTACAAATTTACCTAATAACGCTGAGTAACAACGTTTTGGTGTTGTAGTTTTGTCGGGCGCCGTTCCAATGGAAACCGCTGGTATAAAAGTAGCCGTAGCCATAGGATGGCTCCCTCGCTGTTTTCAATTACACATATATTATACTATTGGAAAGTGTTGAGCGTTGAGAGGGTAGTTTATGTCTGTTTATAGCGTACTGTAGTAGGGTGCGGGCGTGGGGCGGCGGGCGCGGACGCCGATCTGCATTGCCGTCTTGTTGCAACCCTTAGAAAAGGGACGGCACTACCTTAGCAGAGCGTCGCTGGCGCCACATTGTTATTGCTATATCCTCGCGGGGATGAATATTTGCACGTTCCTCTTGTGGTCGCGGGCCGCGAGACGGCGCGAAGCACATGAGTGATCGTTGCTATCGTCGATTTGTCATATGACCCGCGATTGTTCACGGTTTGTGGATTTCCAGCAAAAAATTGCGCAATAATCGTGTGAATGTTACAAAACATTGGTGATAACTGAATGAGTACAAAGATGCTGCCCCAACCCGCTCCGCTCATTTTATTATTATTAACACTTATTGACAAAGGTTTATGCAAGCAATATCAGAGTTCTTAACATTTTTATTTCTTATTTGCTTAGATTTCTTTATAATAATATGTTACGTTTACTTTATAGAAAATATCGCTGCGTTATCAAAACTTGGAATCTAGGGTTACTTCACGTTGCTGACTGTAGACAACAAGGCTGATTCATAATTCCTCATATTAAAACAGTTGCTGCTAGGTGAAGAATACACAAATAGCTCAAGTTTAATCCGGTTATAATAATTAATCTATATCCGCCTGTTACTGATCTTAGCCAACTATTTGTTAAAAGTTGACACAGTCTAGTATTACTTACCAGCCAGCAAGTTTTATTAGGTATTTTAAATAATTAGAATTAATGCATTTGTGCCACTCAGATTGTAGTAATTGTGAATCAGCCCTGTAATTATCATTGTTGAAATGCAGTAGACCATGATTTTGTTTTTGTGGAATCATATGAAAACAGGAGGTTTAAAATCAATTAGAAAATAATACAATTCGTTGTTAGTGTTGACATGCTTGGTTATACCCCAAAAATCACGCTACAACTACAAAATTAGAAAACAAGTTGATTGATAACAAAACACGTTTTTATGTATACTAACCGCCTGTTTCCACTATGTTGCATGTTACAATTCTAGAGACCATTACAATGTATTTTTAAATATGTTTGGAAAATATGTCGGCAATGTGGAGCCCGATACTATGTCAACAGTGCAGGATAAAAAATTATATCATTTATTGTATAACTACTACTAGAGTACCTATTGAATGTTGCTGGAGAAGCTGCATACTTCGTAAATTTCAGTACATTGTAAATTACCTATTAATAATAATGATAATAGTACTGTTAGGCTATGAAACAAATTCAAGCGTTGCAAGGCATTGCGAGGCCACCACGAACTCTTCGTAATATTGTCGAGCTTTAAAAAAATCGTGCGAGTCAAAATTACTTTAGGAAATGTTATTTATTTATAATATCCCATTGTGGTTCTTACTTTATTGTTTAGCTGTAAGTTATATTTAAAAATAAAGATTGATGCGTGCGTGCTGGAAAGGCAATGTCCTGCGAAGCGTAGAGTGAGTGAAGATGTTTTTATATTGAATACGCGTGCAAAATGATATCATTATAATATATGATATAAATGATCGAGCTTTTGACGGCTTTTTTAAATGTAAAAGTAATAATGGAGATACAGATTTTTAAGAGCATAATAAATATAACCATTGTAGACGTTGTTTTATTTACTTCCATATCTCCCCCTTCCTGCAGGTTTCGATTGAATGAAATTTCTCACTTGATGTAAATCAATTTTTGTTTGCTTTTCATATACAGTGAATTTATTATAATGCACAATGTGGTATTACCTTTTCCATGAGGACTTCATTGCTACTATTGGTTTCTAAGGTTACACCATGCCATGTGTAAATGCGTTTATTTTAAAATGCAATATGAACCGTAATTTTATTAAAAAAGAAGCATTAGAAATAACACCACGGCATGTATTAACCCACATACTTGCTGTAAACTGAAGTCTTATACCATTTCATCAACAGAATTCCTTCCTCTGTAAAATATATGATGTTTTTACATTCTCAGTAACTTTTCCATATTGCATTTTAAAATAAACGCATTTACACATTAACTCCCTGTATTGATGCCAATAGTAGCCATGTCTCTGTATTTGAATAATTACTACAAAGATATAAATTTATAGAAAGCACCACATGCAATGTTGAAGTACCATTTAAAACCACTCCCAAGTTGCGAAGTATAGTACTGAAGGTAAGTAGATATCCCAACGGACGGTATCCCAAAAATTATTTACGAAGGAATCAGCGTTGTGCAGAACAATTCTGCAAAATTAATAAACAAAATTGTTAATCATATTGAACGATGGTACACAATTTTAGATTCCTGCAACTATTATTTTTATGAACGTGGGGACAGCAAATTTCATGCACCAAAAAAAGCAATGTCTTCGGAAGCTAAACTAATGATAAGAAGATCAAAGAGCACATTCAAAATACACCTGTTCCACACGTACGGGAAAAAGTAACATCTAACTGAAAATAAACAAATTAAAAACGTAAATACGCTAATAGAGAACCAACATAGGACAGACGCAACATTTGATTCATACAGAAATGAAAGCATGCCAAGACAACAGAACCCTGAGTTGTAAGACACCAATCTTTGACCTTGACGCCAACGTCCGATCGGATATGACACTGTAACCTCTGACCGCTCTAATACACTATAGCACTATAATAAACTATCTATAATCTAACAACACTTATAAAAGCCTGATGGTGAGCTGTGGTTTTATCGATTATATGGTAATCACAACTTACATTGTATCAAGCACTTAAACAATAGAACGCCATTAAGCGCACAGAAGCGGAGCACCTTTAGAAAACTCACTTCTAGTGTAAATCGTCTCAACATTCTCTCCCCAGTTCTAGGAAGTATAAGCGGAAGGTGCGTGCAGACTTATCAAAAGACATCTAAAAATGGGATGAAAATTGTATAAGGACACATAGCCTATAGCTGTTCAACGATTACACGTGCGCTGAAAACCTACTCCATAGACCCACCCTCTGGTGTATTTTTCCATATTCTATCATACTAATCGACCATAAGGAAAGGAAAAAATAAAGGAGAAGCCTTATTCACTAAATCATAAATCCCCAACGTCTTTTTGACGACTTCCATGAATTGTCTTTGGCTAATCCCTGTTCACATAGCAATCAAAACAAAATCGATCAGTCTGACAGAAATTACTAAACGACCGTGCCAACGCTCATGGCAATCAATCGTACAACTCTGAAACAGATTATTGAATACGCCAAACCCCCCCACAGAAAACGCTCGCTATCAAAAGAATAGATTTATCACAAGTAGATCCAATTGGAGCATATTATACGGCACGTTATAGTGGATTGCCGATAATTTTGTTAATATCTATGATAAGTTGATCAGGTTTTTAAAATTAGATCTATAAAAGTATACAGTGAAAATTCATGAACTGCGAACACGAGTAAATCAAGGCGAATTTACGATTGCCTAAAAATACGCCAAGACCGATGGACAGTCGGTCTAAGGTACTCTGATATTAATCCACGGGTCGTCTGCGTTGATTGTTTAAGTAATTGTTCAACGCAGACGCCTAGTGTAATTTTTTAAAATTAATTATTATATCACAGATAGAATCTATGAGGTACTGTTATTCTGTGATTAATTCAGGTGATAAATTCAGAGTTGAAAAACAGGATTTTTAGAGATTAACAGTACAGTAAAAGAAGGTAGTTCTTAAAGTAAAACGCATTCTGAAGAAAGAAATAATTTCTTCCGAACAAACTAACTCAGTAAAAAAAGATGCAAACAAAAATAAAACTATTTTTATTTCAAACAACAAAATTCCAGAAGTTTACATTAGCTCGTGTTCAAAGAACCTGCCTTCTTGCGCTAAATAATAACCTAAGTGATCACAGAAACTTCTCCGCACATTAGCCAACGTATTAGTGCCAGTACTCTAAACTACCCCTTTAATTTTTAAACGCAGTTCTTCAAATCGTTAGTTGTAGTGAAAACGACTTTTCAGAGGAAGTTTTAGGCATTTCTGTCACAGTTTAACAAAATTCCATACTTCTGAAATGGCCAACGGGAAGAATATCGCAGCTAAATCTACTAGTTCTGCAATTTGTTTAAATAAATAATCTGGATAGTCATTAGCGGTAATACAAACCTCTTTTAAATTCCTGTCTTCATTGGGAACATTAGGCCTTTTGTGCTTTTGGGGAGAAACACATCCAAAGTTTCCAAAATTTGAAATAACTCCATGTAACGTTGATAACGATAAAGAACACCTATTTTCACATGTTGTGAAAGAATTTTGAATTTCCCGGACCGTTGGGCCCTGATAATACCATTTTACAATTTGCACTGATCCGTTGCTTCGTAGTTATCGATTTTAAGATAGAAATTACAGCAGATATTATCCACTGACAAAATACGCGAACTGTCAAAGTTAAATTCTCGGCATTTGTAAATTCGACATATCGTCTGCCGTGTTCGTAGTAAGAAAAATCTCCCTGTATAGAATATGGCTATCACATTTAAAATGTGATCCTAGCTTTAAATAATAAATAGAAATCGTAAAAGCTGTAAAACTTTGGAAAACTTGACAGCACTGAGAAATAAAATTTGCAGCGTTGTGAAAAAATTATCATATTTTCTTCAACACCCCGTCTGAAATAAGTAATTAAAGGAAAAAGCGCGCTGCATTGAAAAGTCAGAAGTTGTATTCATGTCGTGTTAAAATTATTTTCGATAAAATACGTAACATTTTTGTGGCTTCAGAAGATAATGGGTAAATATACTGAACGCGAAAAAAGGTTTGGCAAAAGTCGTACACTCTCGTCAAAGGGAACACTGTTGATTAAGATTTATCTTACGAATCCGTGTCAGAATCGGAACCATATTTGGTTGAAAGTGAAAACGCCCCTGTAAAAAATGTTTCACCACGAAGTGATGGAAGAGTATTTAACATTGATCATTTGTTTAGACAAATTTTCTGGGAATCGTTCTTTACTGAACTGTAATATAAATATGGAAGTAGTTTCAGAAAGGCAAACAAGTTTAACCAACTTTTTTTTTAAATTTTTTGTAAAACGTGTGATATTAAAACAGAATTTTCCACCGAACCTGAACCTGATAACGACAGAAACATAAATTCACATGTTGCTCTGGCGACTAGTTAAAATGGTATTGGGTATTCGCAATCAGAAGAACTGAACTTTGAAGTTGATTCCTATTTGTGGTTTACTAATTAATGTGATAGGCATTGGTCCTACAAACTTTATTTGCTGTCACTTGACCTAAAGGCTTATGTATATAATTCATGTGGTACTGCGACTTTTGGGTTTAATTAAATGCCCCTATTGCTGTTGTTTGTTTGTGTTCTTTCTGCAACTCCTCTAGCTATACGAGTTATCTAGGTATGCAGCGAAGAGCTCAAGGTAGGTCGTGTATTATTAATTAGCTAGTTTTGATGGAAAAAGATCACTTCTTTGAAACATTAAACGACATAATAGTTGGGAATCAGAAACACACGAGAAATTATTATGCTTGGTGATTTGAATAGCCGAATAGGTACAAAAGTGAATGATCTGGTGGTTGATCCATTCGGAGAGCCAAATGTTTATAATAACGGAGAAAGACTAGTCGACCTATGCGAATACAACCACTTAAAAATTACAAATGGTTTTTATCAACATAAACCAATACATAAATATACATGGGAACAACATACTAGACAATTGCAGTCGATCATTGACTACGTAATTATAAAACAAAACACCAAGATGAAAGTACAAGATGTTAGGATACAAAGAGGTGCTACATGCGGATCGGACCACTACATGGTAACAGCAAAACTACTTTTCCCACCTTTTAAAAATTATTCTTATAACATACACACAACACAACAGAATGGGCATCAGCAAAATGTAAATTATATAAAATACAATTTAGATAGTTTAGCATATGATAGTGTTCAGAATTTATACCAACGGAGACTAGATAATAAATTAACAGATGATATGAACATTCCTTTTGGAGATATGTACGATAATATAATAAAAAGTATTCATCAAGCAGCAAGTGAAGCTTTAGGAACAAGACCTGATAATACAATTAGCAAAAAGATATGGTGGACAGAGGAAATTCAAGAACTGGTTAAAAAGAAGAAATCGCTATATCTGCGATGGTTAAATACTAGGAAATAGGAAGACAAAGAGAAGTACAACGAACTTAAAAGACAAACTAGAATAGTAATAATAACAGAAAAGAATAAAATCTAAGACAGAAAATGTCAAGAGATAAGTACGTACATAGGGTACGTACAAGGAGATGTTCTGAGTCTTGGAAATTTATCAAGAATGTTAAGAGTAATAACAGAGAAACGCCTATTTTACAAACAATTTCGGAAGAAAGGTGGGTGGAGCATTACCAAAAACTGCTAACAGAATCGAGAACCAAATATGCAATCCAAGATTACCCACCTGTACAAATAAACATAGAGGGTGAAACAATACAGGTGGAAGAAAATACAGTAGTGAAAGCCATAAAATCTCTAAAAAATGGAAGATCCTGCGGACCAGAGGGAATTGACGCTGAACTCTTAAAAGCTGGCACAACAAAATTGTTCACGATACTAACACATATAATTAATCAATGTTTAAATGGGCAAGAGATCCCCGAAAACTGGGAAGTTGCTTACATTTCATCAGTTGTTACGGTTCTTTTGTCACTCCCTGTAGTTCCGCAATTGCTGGATTTACGCCTTCGTTAATTTGCGATTTCTGTGGGGCTTGTTATCGTCATCTTCAGGCTTGGCTTTGGCCTTGCTCGACAGCGTTGAGGCCGAAGCGCTCTCGAGGCCATTCTTTTGGCTGAGCGCGTCGTTTTTGGTTTGGCGGAACGCTGCGGAGATGTTGATGCTGGTTTTGGTGCTCCGTTTTGTCCTGCCGCTAGATTTTGGTAGATATGGAAGCTTTGGGGCCTTGCTACAGAGCGAAACGTGTGAGATTTTGGATATCATGCTGGAGAGATTATTCTACGCCATGCCGCATCTAGCCTTCGATTCTCGGTTGCCCAGTTCATCCGGGGTAAGTTCCGCTTTATATTGTTGGTCGTTTAGCAAAGGTTTGCATGCATTTATTTTGGATTTCGTTTTCCTTAACAAGCAGTCTTGGGCAAATCAGTCTACATAAGCCTACAACGGCTCTAACAATTTTTTTCAAACTCTACATGTTTATTACATTTTTAATGTGTATTGATGTGAGATACGAGATTTTCCAGTTGAATAGCTTTAAAATGGGTTTCTTTTGTTTTTTCCCCTATTTTTTCATTAACTCCTATTTTAAACAGAACACCCGGTATGTTATTACATTTTTTAATTCAGCATAAAATTTTAGAGAAAATTTTTCTCTTGTACTAATGCTCTATTTTTTACAGTTTCTGTAGAATTTGTAATTTTTGACAAATGCTTAAAAATTAAAAATAAAAATTTTGGCTAATAATAAGATCACTATAAAAGGAAGTTGTGTGCGTTTATCACACCAGATCTTATGAAAAAGTATCTATTCAATACAAAAAGAGCGATTAAACATTAAAAACTAAAGTCATAGCACTAAAAAAAAATAAATAAAACTCACTGTATTTGAAAATTATTTAATTGGTAAAAGTCATTGAATAATATTGAAGTATTGTATATTTACTATTCATAACACACATTTAAAATTAGCCCGAGCCGCGCATATGGGAATAATGCTTCTACGGAAATTGTACTTCTAAGTTCTACTGCTGCGTGCAACGTTCTATGCACAACACAAATTTTTACAATGTGGAACTAGAATTCAAAAGTGCTAATCTTTTCTTAACAGTGAAGAGTTTTATTAAGAACCACGACACGACACTAATTATGAGCGATAAATAATTGTGAGAAAAACTTTTATTAACAAAATTCGCCCCAGAAACCGGCCCGCTCTAGCATAAAGTTTTTTAAAATCTAAAATCTGTTTATTGCACACTCCAAAAATGCGCACATCTGGGGATATGGGTCAAGTTAAGACATTTAGCCTTTCATAGCAAATGACCACCAACCTAGGGGTTGGCATATTTATAGCTCCAAAACCCTTCGCCCATAAATTTCGACGCATGCAATACACACAAACACCTTCACTCACGCCTTTGTATACCATCATAGAAAAAAAAGCCGTTACATATTACTTAATAATACCATTATGCTATTAAATCTAACACAATCAACACATATTATATGTTGCACTGCGCCCTTGTTAAGCGGCGCCGTGAGGCAAACTGCCTCTATGCTACACCCTGTCGACGGTACTGATAAAGAGAGCATTAAGACAATGGAAACGAAAATGTTTTGGTATGTGAATTCACCTGGAAAATACATGCGTCTATGCACTACAGTTTGCCGATGATCAGGCAATTCTAGCAATTGATAAAGAAGATCTAGAATACATGGCCCGCAAGATAAAAGAAACTTATGAGGAATTGGGTCTATCAATGAACTTGCAAAAAACAAAATATTTGTGTGTTGGGGCGGATTCAAATAATTTAGTATTAGAGGAAATGGATAAAACTGAAGTATGTTGTGAATATAAGTACCTAGGAGTAGTATTTGACAAAAGCGGGACGGACAAGAAAGAAATAAAATCGCGGATTGTACAAGCACGAGAAACTATAGGAGCCTTAAATGGTATACTTTGGAGTAAACAAATAAAAAAAAAGTTAAATATAATATCTACGATACAATAATAAAGAGCAGTCTACTATACGGGTCGGAAATATGGAGAATCACTGACATAAATAAGAGAAAATTTGAAGCAACCGAAATGGATGCGCTCCGAAGATCGGCGTGTATATCACGTAGGGACAGAATGACTAACGAAAGAGTGAAAGAAATGATGGGTGTAGAAGAAAATGTAATGAAAGATATAGAAAGACGACAATTAACCTGGTATGGCAACGTCCAGCGAATGGCAAATGGAACACTTCCTAAAGAGGCGATGGAATGGGTACCACAAAGAAAAAGGTCTAGGGGACGACCGAGGAGAACGTGGAAAGAAGGGATAAGAAAAGCCATGAGTGAACGCAACCTACACGACGGGGAGCATGGAAAACAGGCGTCGGACAACGTCGAAGGACGTTTTAACCCGAATGTTTTTATGTTATGAGTAACAACAAGGCGTCCAAAGTTTAAAGTTCCTGCTGTTCAATTTAAAGCGCGAAGCATTTTTTTGCCTAGTCCTTACACCACGCCATATTCTGCTGAGACTTAAAAGAGCTAGCCGAGGCCTTGTCAACCCCTCGTTTAAGAGTGGTACACATGTCAGGATGTGGTTTATTTGTTCGTCCATATTGTTGCTTTGTCGGAGCTAGTCCAGACGCACTAATAGACGATGAAGTAATTCTCGAAATAAAATTTCCATGAGCTGCTTCTCAACTACATCCCATTGAAGCAATAGAACAAGGAAAAATTCAATTTGCAACATACGATGCAGAGAACGGGTTAGCATTAGAACGAAATGATAACTACTTCTACTAAATTCAAGGGCAGCAGAAAATTTGTAACAAAATTACATGTTTACTTGTCATATAGTGTAATGGTCTTATGCCTGAGGCTCTACTCTGCTTGCAGTACAGTTTAGAAAACAAGTCAATAAGCACAGAGTTGGGGTGTTTTATGTAGCTGCAATACTAAGCTTAAACATTCAGTAAATGCATTGGAAAAGAGATGCCAGTATTAATAAATGAATTGAGTAAGGAACGCAAAGGGCAAAGCTTGTTTTTCACAGGGTTGAAGTCGAAGTTCAAATTAATTAAATATTAGGTTTGGGCAGAATGCATAGCCAAACCAAAAGACATGAATAATCACAAAAAGGTTTGCTATGTGCAGGTCAATGAAGCGTAGATTTCAATATAGCTAAGTAGGTCAAATTGTGAACAATCGAAAAAGGTATAAGAAGCCAGAAAAATAATAATGTTGCAACGAGCAATTAAGAAGGCAGGCATAAAGACATAAAATAGCAATTGTGAAAAGCAGACAAGACATGATAAAGCAAGGGAAAAGCAAACAGCAAGACAGAAAAAAACGAGTGAAAAGCAGACAGATGGACATCGAAAGCATTTATGAAGGAAGTGAATTCTTTAAAAGGATCAGTGCAATTACGCGACTGAACAGAGCAAAGCAAATAATAAAACGTGTGGTGGCGCAAAGAGACATTTTAACAATTAAAAATGCAGACAATATTTTAGATATAAGAAAGGTTTAAATTTAATAATTCGTAAGAAAATTTGTTTTAAAATGTAATTGATTTGAACTTGGCTAATTTCCGTTTGTATAGTATTAGATTAGCATTTGTTTATGGCGGACTTGGCAGATAACAATTGAATAAATTATAAGATTGACATGAAATTTTGTGCTCCATTTTAATAAAGTTTTTATACAATAAAAGTAAATATTTTGAGCCAAAAAGTGTTTCACTGTGTTAAGCAGGTGTTAAAGTTCATATGAGAACTTTGTGGCGATTTCCGCAACAATAAATAATTTTACCAAGAGCATCTCCGAGGAAACGTTCGCCACCCACATCAAGATACGAAGAAGGATTCCAGCCGGAAAGAGGGTCCAGAGCCAGGGCATTCTACTGCGACGCATCAGGCAGGAGTGCAGGACACCGACCAGCAGCACAGACACCGGGGAAAAAACCGTTCCAGACGAAGATACGAGCTGGGGCCCCCTTTCCGAATATTGAAGCGAACACGAAATCTTAAGGTACTGTGTAACGCTAAAAATATTAGCGTGAGCATCCAGAAATTTGTGTGCATGCGAGACAATACCGTACTGAACAAGATTCAAGCATCTTCAAGCCTCTAGCGAAAGTGCTTTTCAAATTATTGACCAGAGTCCAAGTGTGAGGTTAGGTGGAGATTAAACAATTGCAGAAATTCAGTCATAAGACAAATAAATTCCTGAAACCAATGAAAATAATAACCGCCAAAGCACTACGATTTAAATAAATACCTCTTCGAATGTTCACAAATTTGATTTTTAATGTCAACAACGCTTGCCGCATACTAAGCGATCCATTTTGGAGTTTTGACAGAATACATTTGCGACTGCGTATTTGGAACAAATTCTGGTGGCCAGTGGCGCACCAGTTTAAGTAAATATTCACAAATTATTAGGAATTCACACCTTTGAATAGAGTTGATTGTGTACCGAGTTAGCGTTATGAGAATAAAATTGCAGATAAATAAAATACGAAAAAGGGCATAATACTATTTATTTTGAGTCGAGTAAATAAAATTACAATCTAGCAATTATTTTAATCAGTTTAATCAGTGGTGCATATCAAACCATGGCAATAGACACCGAAAAAAATGTTGACGCAAAAAGTTTATAGGGCGCTAGAATTTTAGAGACAAAAGTGATTCCTGCATTATCAAGTTCTATTTGAAAAATTTGGTTTCGGAAATAATGGATCCAAGGCATATTCGAGGATGAGAAATTAAAGATCAACTTTTTTATTGGAAACAACTGCATTTTAGAGTAATCTTTAATTTATATTGTACAGGCTCACAACTGAAGACTGAAAGACGCAACGTACGGTAAATGGGTGGGCGCACAAAGTGGGGAGGTAGGGCATAGAAGCCCGAGAAGAATGGAGATGATCGACCCTGCGTCCGGATAGTGTACCGATGTATTAGGCCCTACCGAGCGCCCACCTCGTGAATATGGGTAATCTGGAAAACATGCTGCCATTGCACCATGGAAGCACGTGAGGCAAACCATTCCTTTTCAGCGTTTTTATTTCAGGCATTTTCTGTAAAACGGTCTCTTTTCAGCGTTTCTTTTTCTTTTCAGGCCTTTATCCCTTCCTGCCACCCACACCTAGGGATGTATAGACAAGGCACAGCACGGAAGGCCAACATATAGGATAAGTAGGTTAGCAATGTATAAGGTAGGTTTAGGTAGTTAAGAGTTACATATAAGTTAGATGCAAGTCAATATAAGATGAACGTTCATAGTACAGAGGACAAGAATTCATCTCTGGTAGGCGTTTCTTCTTTGGTGGAATTTCAGGGGTAATGCCTAAGGTACTCTACTTCGAAATTGCGCTAGGTATGCTAGCAGTCGATGACTAGATCTCCCAACCCACGTACTAACCTAGTGTAGGACATCTGTAAAGTTATGACAATAAAGTTTGATAGGGCTAACAAGGTTCTCCCAAGTCTTTTGGTCATTTTCTCTGTTAATGGATGGTTGATTGAATCAAGGCAGGGGTATGTGGTGGCACCAAGTAGTTAGAACTCAAGTAAAACACCATTTGTAAAGGGTAAAATATTTAAAAATAATATATATAAGATCCTATTTAATATTTTCGATTTTTTATAGATGCCATCCCTAACTTCATTTTATTTGGAAATGTTTTTCTATGTTTTTTTTAATTTTCCGCACTTATTTAGTCTTAATTAGTACATAATTTGACGGATTTGTGTCTCGGCGGTCTGGCAGGATAGATAAAATTCCTGTCTTTTCAATACTATTGTTTAGTGTTCAGTTCCGCTTATTTCAGTTACTTTTTAGCTTGCGTTTGCTAAATATAAACACCGCATCAGATTGGTGGTGGAAAATGTGAACATAGGCAGTCAGATGAGCTAGAATAGTGTTTATGGGCTTTGTAAAACCGAAACCCGAGATTACCGTTAACGTTGCCAATCCTAAAAGCGACGAAATTAAGCACCGACTGTTTATCCGTTTATCAGCCGGTACATATCCGCCTGTAGTGTATTTGGTGCGTATTCCCGAACTTAGTTCTCAATAGCATTAGGACAACTGCGGGTTGAGCCAAGGGTGGTGGCAGAGGTACACGTGGTAGAATTTCTAACCTGGCTAGCGTTCGCTCTTAAGTTACTCTTACGGGCCAATAGATACCGTCTAGTGCACTCAAATATCGGCCGTCAACCATCAATATGTCAAAATAAACACTTGATTTATCAGGTAAATATCGAGCTTCTCGAGCTAATTAACCCATGTAACTCTTTCAGAAGGGGCTTAACAAAACCAGGAGACGTCACACAACTCTAGAGAAGATGCTGCAAGAATCCAGACCAATAGCATGCCCTGCAACGAACCTCAGCGTTAACGTGTGGCAGTTAAAATTGTCTAGATCCTATTAAATTTGCATTACAATTAAGTAGCTTTTAAGAGAACGTAAGTTGAGTTAGATCGCTAGGGCTAACGTTAGTAAACAAAGCCAAAAATAGAGGCTAATGTTAAAATGACCGTAATAACGCTCATTAGAAGCGCCCTGAAAAGGTGAAGTGTGTTGAATAGATACAAATACGCACATTCATCAAGTCTAGACTGAAATTGAAAAACACTTTCACCAGCATTGAAGCTGACAAGGGGGGTGCATTCGTATTCAAAGATGTGTTGTACAGAGATAGTGGTAAGTTTATTGGTTGTGTTTTTACTCAATAAAGGCTCGCATGGTATCATTAACTAGGTAGACCTTTCAAAATATTTGTATGTACAACACTTTTTTGAACTTTGTGAAATTAAGTCATATTTCCAAAACACAAATGCTATACAACACTTTAATGAACACGACTGTAACGTAGCCATCCGAAATGCAAACAATTACTGTAAATCAGGTAAGACAGTTGCACCTGACAAAATAAAATTGCCGATTGAAACATTTTAAAATTACCCGTAAATTAATGAATGTTTAATTCATCAATTTTATTTCTTGGGAATACTTATGTGCAATCACGTGATTTTTGTGTTAAATAAGAGAAAATAGTAAAATACATTACTTTTTGCACGATAGAACGATTTTACTTAGTCACCGCGTTTGTTGCCAAATCAGTAAGTTATGCTTACTGTTCTAGAACGGTAAGTAAAAATTCGAGGTTAGCAGGTTAGGTTTTGCATCAGTATTGACGCAGACTGACGCAAAACCTAACCTGTTAACCTCGAATTTGACATAGACTTACAGTGCCACCAACATATTACTCTGTGGTATAATGTCACATTTTACTGACGTTTCAAGAAAAATACATTTGCAAAAAACGTCATAAGCATCACGAACGTTAAGGAATTACCGATCTCAGACAATAATTGGAGTCGTCGCTTCGCTTCTCCTCCAAACAATTGTTTTCGATCGGTAAAATGTCCTTTCCGTTCTTAATACTTAATATACGATAACCGTAACTTATACATTAGCAGTAAGTCCCATTAAAGTATCTAGCTGGATCAGCGAAATTTAAAAGCAGCCAAATCGAACCAACTGAGAGCATTAGCGATTATGGGGACGTGACGACCCAGGAAATCAGACTGTTAATGTCCTACACACGAAATTCTATTTAGAAAGAGGACAAGTCGAAATCAATGTTGTCAATACCATAAATCACCAAATTTCACTTTAAATATGTAATCCCATACTTCACTGGTAACATTTTTAAAATACGGGGTAAGGGGTTTGTTGCAATGTTGTTGGGTTGAAGAGCAGTGTGGGGAGCTGCGTCATTATTTTGGGTGGCATTTGTTTTCAAGCTGCTGAATTGTATAGTTCTAGTTACTTTGACTCAATGCTTGAGTTCAGATGCTAAAGGTGTAGTGTACGTTCCGCTAATATTTAGTGTAGCAATTTTGTGTTTGTCTTCATATATTGCAATGGTATTAAGCCCTGGGCTCAGCTCTGCTTGCAGTTTAATTCAAAAGCGATTCACCTAAGCACATAGTTGGGGTAATTTTTTTTTAATTAGCTGCGAGCAGGGCCGCCGCTACCATGTGTGCGTTGTGTTCAAAACACGCAGGCGGCCGATTTAAAGGGGCGGCCGCCGCCGATCCTAATGCAAAAACAAAAGTAAAGTGTAAAGTCTTCCAAATAAATAAACCCATCAAGCTTTAAAAACGAAAATCTCTAATATTCTAAGACGAAAATAAACCGAAAGTATTTCTTTACAAAGTTTGTACTGTATCCTGTATCCCGGCCTTAATAAAACCCATAAAAATATCATAACACAAGCAAAGAAACACTTGAGTCGTATTACATTTACAAAGGTCAGTCTGGCAACACTGTCGGTGACAGACGCTGCGTCGGCAAAGCACTGATATTATGACTGTTCCTTGTTCCTTGAAAAACATTACAGTGGACCAATCTAATAATTGGGCTTTTTAGAGCACGAGAAGTACCTACCCGACAATACTTGCTATGGGCTATGGGTTTGTTTATTTCTACGCGTGCCATGTAATGATTTTTAATTTTAGTATAACAGCCCTTTCCGATCGGATAGTTTTGCCGGTTTTGCGTGTGCGGTGTGCCGTGTAGATCGACTAAGACTTTTTATTCACACCACCCATTTACTTTTTAAGTTTTACAAAAGCAAAAATTGATTTTTAAAACAAGTTTGTTAGAAAGTGCGTTCTTTGCAAAAAAGTTAAAATTTACATAAAATAATATCAATTCCAAAGCTCTTTATTTTGTACTTTACGAGGGGGAAGGGGCGGCGAAAATTGTTTGGCACACAGGCGGCTAACACCCTAGCGGCGGTCCTGGCTGCGAGACTAAAATGTCAACATCATTCAATAAATGCATCGAGACAGATGCTTGAATTAAAAGCAAGTATTTGAATAATGAACGCAGGAAATATAGCTCGTTTATTCACATTGAGTGCGATATCTTAAAAATTAATTAAATAAGTTTGGGCATAATTAAAGCCAATTCGGATTAGATTCAATTTATCACAGAAAGGTTGCTAAGTGTAAGAGATTGTAGCGTAGTATTCAATTAAATAAACAGGAATCGTTTTATGAACAATCTCATATTAGGTATAAGAAGCCAGAATCATATGAAAGAATAATGCAAAGAGCAAAATCTTAGAAGAAAAGGGATTGGGCAGTTTGTTAGATTGAATTGGAATGCAAGAATTAGCAAGGAAATTGAGACAGTTAAAATTTTAGAGGAAAATCACACAGACATCAATGCAAGTGCGCGAGTGAGGACAATTTAATTAAAAACAAACGTGAGAGTGGCGCCAACAGACATTAAAACGCATTATGAACAAAGAATAATTTTAAATGTAGGACATTTGTAAAATGTATTAGCTATAAGAAATTTATGTTAAAAAGTAGTGTCATTGAACGTAGTTAATATCCGTTTTTAAACATATAGATAGGCAATTGACACTAACGGTTTTGAAAGAAAAACAAATTAATAAATTAATGTAATGAAGCTGTGAATTTGAGCTCTTGAATAAAATTAGATATCATGTAGTAAATCTGCATATTTTTAAATAAAAACGAGCCAGTTACAATCAGTGTTTTACCTAGTTCCTGTGGTAGTGTTTGTGCAAAATCCAACACAAAAAGTTATTTAACCTAAAAAGGGGCCTTTCGATCATCATCGGCAGGAGTGTGAGATCTGGGACCAGCCAAAGTAAGCATCGGGGCAACTGGATCAGCATCTCAGGACGGAGAGCGGCAGTGTGCAACCATCTACGAGGGGTTCCAGCACCAGGGGACCGATAGCAGCCCCGAGACATCGAAAACCAGGTTCCGCAAGCCGCAGGCGATCGACAAAACCAGGTACTGAGTTTAGCCTATAATTAACGTTGTTAGACCCGGGAAAAAGTTACGAGCATCAGGCAGGCGATATTACCGAGCAGAATTCCAAAGATTTACGGCAACAGGGAAGGCGCTGTCCTCATTTTAAGAAAACTCCAAGTTGAGGTTATGTAATTCCGAACCGACGCTCCTAAAAACAAATGCTTAATTTTACCCGCGGATTTTGCTGAAACAAAAGATTGTCAGTGAGGCGAAGAGCGGGATTATTTAAATTATTACCTTATCGAATGTTGATAAAATCCATTTTAGTAACTCAATTCAAAACGCATCTTTTACAATAAAACCGATCTGTGAGAGATTTTAACAGTATTGTAACTTACCTACCGCGCAGTTAGATTAATACGGTGCCAGCGGCGCACTATATTGAATTTAAAAGGGGTTCCCAGCCTGAGATTAAAAGAGTTTCTTGCTAGCTTTCAAGTATAATTGATTGGTAGACAAATAAATTATAAAAAATCTGGTGTGATACACGCACACAACTTCCTTTTACAGTGATCTTATAATTAGTCAAACATTTAATTTTTAATTTTGAAGCATTTGTCAAAAATATTCAAAAACTACAAATTCTATAAAAACGGTACAAAATAGAGCGTTAGTTGAAGAGACAAATTTTCTCTAAAATTGTAAGCTGAATTCAAAAATGTAATAATATACCGGGTGTTCTATGAAATAGGAGTTAATAAAAAAAAACAAGAAAAGCCCACTTTAGAAGCATTCAACTGGAAACTCACCTAGCTCACATCAATACACATTAAAAATGTAATAAAAATGTAAAATTTGAAAAAAGTTGTTAGAGCCGTTTTTGAAAAAATCGAAAAAAACTGAAAAATCACGAGAGTAAACACCTACTTCCGGTTATGCGATTTTCTTCAAAAGCTTGCTGTCTCATCTACAAACTACACAAAACGTATATATGAAGTTTCAACGCCATACTTCTTTTCATTTTTGAGATATTCTGTTCACAGACAGACAGACCAATGAAAAACAATATATGTTTTGGGATCAGAGGACTCTAAAACGTGAAGATCTGTTGAAAACTCAATTTCGAATTTTTGGGGTGAATCCAATACTTCCTTTATCGTAAAAGGAAGTAAAAAGGGCGTACTACCATTTTTTATTGTGATTAAATACAAAAGAGAACTGCATTTTTTGATCAGTTAAATTTTACAATTAAATTTTACAAACGGTGGCTTCACATTATAATTTTTTATAATTAAATATTTTCAAACAGCCACATAAGACACCCGATCCAGTGCAAAACTGAATCAGTAGTCCATTCAACTGTCCCAGTACAAACATAAAAGGGGATCCATTACAATATAATGTTTGAGGCTTTCGCGGTTACTCAAATTGTCAATATTAGAATCTTTGTGGATATAGTCTATATAGTCTATATGGGTGCACAAACAGTAAAAATGCCAAATATGCCTAATAGTCCATTTACTAAAGGAAAAAAGTTCTAACTTCGTTGACTCAAAACCGATTTTGAAATTTTTTTTTTTATTATTTCGGAAAAAGTTTATAGAAAAGTTCCCCATAGGTGAGAAGGTGTGCTTTTTATTTTTTCAATTGTTATTAACAAATAAATGTTTTATAATATATTCTTAATTAAAAAAAAATATAACTTCTTTATTTATTTAAACCATTGCCTGACATTTGATAACATAAGGTTTTGGGGTTCACAGATTACGAATCTGGCCTCAAAATTGGTCTAAAAATAAAAATGGCGTCTACAAAATGGCGTCAAGGGTCTACATTTTTATTTTCTTTTTTTAATTTTTATTAGATGTCTAGGGGTTTTTGGGGTCGGTGATTACGAATTTAACATTAAAACTCAACTAAAACACAAAATGGCGGATCCAAGATGGCAAAAAAGCGTATTTTTTTTATTCGAACTTTATTTCTTATCTATAGGGTTTTTTGGGTCGCTGATCTCAAATTTTATGTTAAAAATTATCAAAAATGAAAAATAACGTCGTTAAAGCGGCAACATAGCTTCATCTGAATTACTCAGTAATTATAAATATGGCATTAAAAAGTTAATTTTTATTCTGTACGATTATTATTATTATTATTATTTAATAAACATTATATACATATAAAATGCCAAATTGTTAAATTAACTCAAATTTAAATAGATTGAATAGATTTAAATATAACATACGAATACATACATATAAATTTCAACCCCTAACAATGTGTTTTCTACGACCTCTTTGTAGAATTTCCAAAAGATATTACTGAACTAATAGATTTTTCTGTTTGTGACGGACGGAGGAATGTTATTACATAAAAACAAATGACAACTTGTTCAACAGTATGGTGCAATTTTAGATATATTAATTTTATTGTACGTAATTATGGAAAAAAGCAAATGATTTTGTCGATTATCAGAAACATAGAATAAAATCTGCTGAAAGAGACCGACGTCTAAAAACGAAAACTGCACCAGATATTCGATTTGAAAGAGACAGGTTTTTAAAGTTGTATCAAGAAAAAATTCTGGCAAATGTCTTTCATGCCGTTTTATTGATTTTTTAAAAAGAACTTTAGCTGCAAATAATATCCCTGCTCTCAAGCTGAAAGTGATGCTGATCGGTTAATAGTTACAACAACTCTCGATGCATCAAATAAAAACATAGTCTCAGTATGAGAGACTATAGACCTATTACTTTACTACAGCTTTAGTTTCTTCTGATAAAGATATATATTTTTTCAAACCTGCCAAAAATAAAGAAAATAATAAAATATCTTCTTCTAAAAGCCTGCAATTTGCGCATCCCAATTGTAGTGAGCATGTTCTTTCTGTACATGCTTTAACTGTATGTGACACAACTTCAGCATGTTTTAACAGAAGAAAGAATCTTCTTCTTCTTCTTGTTCAGGTGCTTATCCGATTTTGTATGTTTGAGATCAACACGGCTATCTTCACTTTATTGATTGCAATTCTAGATAACTCATTGGATGATTTCCCATACCACGCCCTTAGGTTTTGCAACCAAAATACTCTTCTGCGTCCTGGTCCTACCATATATCTTACTTTGTATAATAGATTGTAGTAGGGTGTACTTATTCTCATTCCTCATTATACGTCCGAGGTATTGGAGTTTGCGTATTTTGATGTTGTCCATGATCTCTTTACTTTTTTTTCATTCTCTCCAGAACTTCAATATTTATTACACGGTCTTTCCATAATATCCGCAATATTCTCCGGTATAGCCACATTTCAAAGGCTTCGATTTTTTTTGTGATTGTTTCGTTAAATGTCCAAGATGGGAAAATTGTAGCATCTTGGCATTCGAGTTTTGGTGTCAAGGTGCAGATCATGGCTTTTGAATCTAGTTTAATATATTGAAGACATATAAGGATGAGGAAGACGAATAGGACCGGCACCTTATTAAAGATCCACATGGATAAGTCCTAGTAAATGATGCAATGGCTATGTTCAGGAAAGAATAAATTTGCCATAATATTTGAAAATAGCAGTGATTTACAAGAGACTGAAAACATTTAGATAAAAGAATGTTGGTAAAAAATGTATGCTTGCAATGTATGGTACAAAGAAAGGTAACTGCTTAAACTCTTACAGGAATGTTTAATTGATTGAAAGTTTTTTATTATTCATACACCGCAAAGTAAATGAGGTTACAGACAATACAATACATATATCTTTTAAATAAAAACATTTTGAATTTTAAGTTTGTTCTTTTATTAAGGCGTCTACTAAAAAAAGTAGCGTTAATTTAACATCATTGGATGGATTCAGCAGAGCAACATTTAAAACGCGTGTATTTGCAAACACAATTGTGGCTGGAAAACCAAGATATTTCAAGGGAAGATTGGGGTTCGAAATATGATACAGGAAAGTGTTTTCCAATCCTAATGACACAAGAACCAGCTATACAAAACATCTTAAAAATTATTTTTTTGCAACTACAAAACTAGTTGCGGGCCAGCTTGTGGGTGTAGGAAAAGTGGCCTTTAGACTCGGCGGCTTGCTGTGAATGTGGCGGAAATAGTTGCCTTAATTCACGACCGGCAGTGTCAATGGAAGAAGTAGAGGAAAAAAAAACTAAAGTTAAATAATTTTTTTCTTGTTTTTAAATGTATCTTGAGTTAATTTTAATAAATCAATTAAAATATAATATCTTTAATACTCATTTAACTTTTCTATCATTTGTTTCCACCATTTTTCAGACACCGTTTTCTATTTTTGATAAATTTTAACATAAAATTTGGGATGAGCGACCCAAAAAACCCCTAGGTATAGGTATCAGAAATTTTAAAAAAATTGACCCCTTTCCGCCATTTTGGTCCGCCTTTTTTTATTTTAGTTGAGTTTTAAGATCAAATTCGTAATCCGCGACCCCAAAACCCCCAGACATCTAATAAAAATTAAAAAAAAAATATAAAATAAAAAATTAGACCTTCGACGCCATTTTGTTTTTAGACTCATTTTGAGGCCAGATTCGTAATCTGCGGCCCCAAAAAGCTTATGTTATCAAATTTCAGGCAATTGTTTAAATAAATAAAATAGTTACAAATTTTTTAATTAAGAGTATATTAAAAAACACTTGTCTGTTAATAACAATTGAAAAAATAAAAAGCACACTTTCTCACCTATGGGGAATTTTTCTATAAACTTTTTCCGAAATAATAAAAAAAAAATCTTCAAAATCGGTTTTGAGTCAACGAAGTTAGAACTTTGGCGAATTTTTAGCGTTTAGAAAATGGACTATAAGTATCCTTGTTCACAAGGTACTCGAATAACTAATAACACAGACCAAATCACAAGCCACCAAAGTACATAACCGTTACACAAACCCTTGCTTGAGTTAATAAGGTGTTAGGCACATTAAGCCAACAAATGCTGGGTACCTATTTATCTACAAAGACGACGCGGTCAAGTCGGAATTTAATTCTAATATTGTATTTATATATTCGAAATAAATCAGCTTCGATAACTCAGAAGTGAGACAAAGAACTAACTAATTGCTCGGTAACTTTAAATTAGATACTTGAAAATAGTTATCAATGTTAACACCTACGAGTACAGTATGTAAAAAATTGCAAATCGTGAGATAAAACACCGTTCGTGGTCTCAAAGTAGATATTTATGCACTGACGGAACGCGTCAGTTTTAGCGAACCGAGTTACAATAGAAAACGTCGATACGCACAAAAAAGCATTGACGAAAATTGTTTACCAAGACTGTCAACGCGAAGGCAATTTATTTGGTAATAACAGTTCGAGAAGGCGACTTCAGCTATGATGACTTGAACTTGCTGATTCACAATAAACAACCAAAATCACTGCGTCAACCAGCAGTAGGGTAACCAACCTGTCAAGGTAACAAAAACAACATTAATTCTGACAATTATGACGATGGAATAAAATACACGGTTTTATGTGCTGTTAAAGCACTGCTTCTGCTTCCGAGACACGCTATATGCAAAATGTTGACATTATTTTGAATTTTGATTCGGAAACAGACTCGCTCTCTGTCTGCTACACAGTGGCTCTTAGAAACAAATAGCAGACATACTGGGCTGGAGTAACGAATAAGCTTAGCGCGAGTTTAGTATGATCACCTTACTGATTATGATGAAAGTTGGCCCGAATGGAAAACGATGTTTGCTAAAGATTTGCCAAAACGCCGCAGTCTTCATAGTTCTCCTTCATCAAAGTAGCATTACAGGCCAAGACTGTATCTTGTATTATAGCTGAATTGCTCTGGGAGGCTTACAAAAGCGCAAGCTAAACGCTGAACGAAGGTAATTAGCAAACACCCGAAGAGTGATTCCATCGATAACTCTTTATACTCACCGACAATGTTATAGAAAATGTTTTTCTTGTACCACAAGTTATTAAAGATCATTAATTTGAGCGAGCTCTAACATTACAGTAGTATGCATGCCTTATAGGTTATCCTTTGCATAAAAGGAGATAGTGAAAAAGATAATGCATGACATAGTAGATAATGGCATCATCCAAATGTCTCAATCACCTTATGCGAATCTTCTCCTATTAGTTAAACGGAAAATGGGCGATGGTAGTGAATTACAGAGCCTTTAACTCTATAACCATAAAAGATAAATATCCTCCAGCATAATCTCTGAAACTTCTTTGTTGCGTGAATTTATAATTCATATTCTTATTTGGGTATTTCGCCACTCTGCAAATTAAAAATATTAAATAACGAAAATATTAATAACGAACATTTTGAGCGACAATCTGCCCTCGTTATCAACGAATAACAATTAAAGCGAACAAGAACTTAGCTTTTTTTCACTGGAAGGAAAAACGACCAACCTCCAATGAATTTTTTGACATTGACGTTTGTTGATATCTATATATATCTATATACCAGTGGTCGTAATGCGCATTCTGACACTCAAAAATATAATACTCTAACTATACCATATATTGCAGGCATATCTGACAAAATTAGACGAATTGGAAATAGATTCAATGTTAGGACGGTATTCAAAACGATGAATACTTTGCGGTCAGTTCTTACAAAAACTAAACCGTTCAACGAAGAACAACATTCAAGGAATTGTATATATAGTATTCCCTGTGAATGCGGGAAATATTATATTGGTGAAACATCCAGACCTTTAGCAGTTAAGAGTTAAAGAACATAAAAACATGATGAAAACGTATCAGTTCAATAAGTCTAAGCTGGCAGAACATGCTTGGGATGAAAACCATAAAATACAATGGCACAACACAAAGATCTTGTCTAAAGAATCGATGTCAACTAGGCGAAAAATTAAGGAAACGGCATATATTTTACTTAACGAAGAAAAATGCGTGTCGTCTTTCTCAATATTTTTAGACAATAGTTGGCTATCGATTCTTAAAGATGAGATCAAGTAGGTATAGATATCAACAAACGTCAATGTCAAAAAATTCATTGGAGGTTGGTCGTTTTTCCTTCCAGGGAAAAAAGCTAAGTTCTTGTTCGCTTTAATTGTTATTCGTTGATAACGAGGGCAGATTGTCCCTCGAAACGTTCGTTATTAATATTTTCGTTATTAACAGCCAGTCTTATAAAGGCCACTAATCTGACGTTAACTTTAATTCGCTGTTAAAATATACAAAAGCGCATCAAAATTTGTTGACTAATGAATAAAATGTCATAAGCACTGACGTTTTGATACGCTTTTGTTTATTTTAACAGCGAATTAAAGTTAACGTCTGATTAGTGACTTTTATAAGACCGGCAGTTAATATTTTTCATTTGCAGAGTGGCGAAATACCCAAATAAGAATATGAATCCTCCAGCATTGGTAGAAGATCAGTTAGATCGAGTAGCAGGTAAATATATTTTATCACGTTAGAATTGTTCGAGGATTGCTATCAAATACCTGTAGCTATAGATTCCATTGCAAGGACGGCATTTCTTACACCAGCTGGTCATTTTGAATTCAAATTGTTGCCTTTTGGTCTCGTATATACAGCAGCTGCCTTTTAAAGTATGATAAATAAAGTTTCGGGACCAGTTAGTAATAAAGCGTTAGTTTACATGGATGATACTTTGATCCCTTCAGCTACAGTACTGGAAGGACTGCTTGCTATTTTAGAGGACATACTGCAACTGTTGCCGAAAAATAATTTTACATTAAGGTATTGAAATTTAACTTCTTAAACCATCAGATTGTTACGATTCTTTTGCTCGGCCTTCTAATTTCGCAGTCTGTAGTATGCACGTTGCTCTGTTGCGCATCTGTGAGCGCGCCGTTTTGTATTTCCCGCGCTACGCCTACTTCTGGCCTCGCGGAGATAACCCAAGCTCTGGCTTTTGTTTCGAGGACGCGTCCCTACCGATCTGGTCTGCAAAACGAAGCACATGCTCTGGTAACAATTAGAATTTCGGAGGTTTTATTGTTTGGGCTGTTGTGAGTTTGATGTAGTTATGTGAGCCTTCACTGTGAAGTGGATTTATACCCCGATTTTCGTGTTAAGGGAAGCCTGGGCACTTTCCAGGGTAAGTAAAGAGTTCGTGTCGATCTTGGTATGCTATTGTGGATTCCTCCTTTCCTTATAGCACCTATTCCCGGACTGCCAAATTGAGGCTTGGAATATAGCTGTTCTTATCCGCTTTCGGACGCTCCATGCATTGGCAATTTTTGGACCTTCGGATCCACTGAATCCCCTGCTGCCGGCGTCATTAGAGCGCAGAAGAGTACCCGACAAGAAGGCTTTATCTTCATGTCTATTTAGCAGCAATATTGCACGGTTGCCCGAATTTGGGACCAAACGGATTCGAGAACAGTGATATCCTTCGGCCGTGAGTTCGCTGCTGGACTCGCATTTGTGTTTCCTCCGAAACCAGGCGCCGCTGTAAGCCTTGCCTGTCCTCAGCCTAATTTTAATGTATAACATAGGGCGATTGCCTTATTGTTACGTATAAATTGTATTAGTTTTAATTCTTTTTCCGAGGTACCTACCTTATGCTATTTACTGATAAATTAGCCAAACTTAATTAGTATAGCAAGTAATATTGTGGCCACGTGCGACGCTACTGGTGGACCAATAATTTTGTGATATTTACCTGTACTGTGATCCCGAATCTGTGAAAATGATACTGTGATTTTGTCAATTATGGAGGTTTAATTTAGTGACGGCTGTTTATTCTTTCAGGGATTGTGTTTGTGCTTTAAGCCTTGTGAGTTTATGAATTCTCTGGAACACCTGGTTGCACTCGCCGTATTGTAATACAAAAAAATTCGTTGGTGCTTGGCCATTTATTATTTCGTTCTACCTACTGTACTATTAAAATTAAACTGCACGCTTCCATCCGACTGAGCTGGCGGCCGGCTATTGCACCCGCGTGTACAGAGTAATTCTCTGGAAGAATGACCAACGAATTAAATTAGGTAACAAGATATATCATTTAGATCATGAGGTTATGGCACATAGCATCTAGCCTGGTGCAAGAAAAGTAGCAGCAACAAAAGGTTTTCCAACACCTCAATTTTGCAAATGTATTGGTTTAACAAGTTATTTCCGAAAATGCATTTACAATTTTGCCGTAATAGCCAAGCCACTGACAGAGCTAACTAAACAGACTACGGTTTGGCACTGGAGTAAAGATTGTGATGTCTTTTAATGCATTAGATAATAAATTAACAGTTAGACCTATACGATGCATTTATAGAGTTACACACAGATACCAGTAAAATAAAGCTTGGAGTTATGTTTCTACAACAGAATGCGCATTACGACCACTGGTATATTTTAGTAGAGTAACATGTTCAACTGAACAACGGTACCTAGTACGGAAGCAGTCAAAAGATTTCGCGTGTGGCTGTTGAGAAGAAAATTGAAAGTGTTGCAGATTGTAATGCTTTGCGAAACACGTTAACAATAAGGGATCTACTCCCTAGAAT
The DNA here is from genome assembly GCA_940337035.1 of Agriotes lineatus. Taxonomy (NCBI): domain Eukaryota; kingdom Metazoa; phylum Arthropoda; class Insecta; order Coleoptera; family Elateridae; genus Agriotes; species Agriotes lineatus. The sequence goes on along the minus strand of CALNHX010001649.1, from coordinate 165,938 downwards.
AGGCAGGTGGTGGTTAACAATCCAGGACATCAATTTCACCGTAGGTTATCGAACAGGTATGAGAATGCAGCCCGTTGATTCATTACGTCGCAATCCTCGACTCGAAAACTTAGTATACAACATAACCACAAACGACTGGTTACAAACGTTGCAATTACGCGACGAAAGGTTGTTAGAGATCATCAAACACATTTTACAAAACCCTGCTGAAATTATAAATAAACAAATTAGAAGAGATTAGAAGATTATTGGTAACAAAAATCTATCTTCTGGTAGCTAACTATCCAAAGTTAGTTATACCAAAAGCAGGTAGGTGGTACTTACTGCGCAAGTGCCGTAACAACATGGGACATTCGCGGTTCGACTTTAACTAACAGATTTGTCTTTTGTACGTTACGCATATAGAAAAGGTTTACAGGGAAGAAAGTGTATTTCTTCAGCCTATCAAAAAAGACACTGTCTCAATGAAAACTACACATCGATCATTTAGGTTTTTTGCGAAGAGCAAAAGCGGAAATGGTTACTTAATTGTATTGATTGAAATGTTCACCAAACATATTTTTTACAACCAGTTAAAGGTGCCAACAACATGTCATTAATTTTCTCAACAACATTTTCAACATGTTGGTTCTCCCCCAAACAACTTATTTCGAATCGAGACACTGTTTTTAATTCAAACAATTTTCAAGTATTCTGTGAAGATCGAAATTTAAAGCATGCCCTTAGGACTAATAGCCAAGTATACAGATTTAATCGGGTAATACTGGATGCTTTCAGTAGAGCCTTGAATGAAAAAGATAAATGGGACAGCTGATTTTGAAGTTGGAACGTCTTTTAATTCGTGGAGACCTATTACAGTGAATAGAGCAGTTTCTACCTGATACTATTCCATACGTGTTGAAGCTGTTCTTTCCAACTCCTGCCAGTACTTAGCGGCATACCACAAGGTTCTGTGCTGGGCTCAGTTTTATTTTTGCTTTACGTCAGCGATCTTATTGACTACATTTCCTCTCCGTGCAGCTTTTTCGCTGACGATTCCAACTTTTTAATAATCCTATGACCAATTCGAGTACGATTCGAAAAGACCTAACTGCTTTAGCTAGATGGTCAGACCAATGGCTTTTATCTTTTAATACAGACAAATGTGTTGTTTTGCATTTGGGACATAATAAGGTGACATACGTGCTCAACAAGAACCACTAAGACAAGTGCTTCTCATATTATAGCCAGGCTAGTAAAACGTTCCAATTCTCCAATACACTAAGTTAGTGTTTCGTTTAAAAGCATAACTGTAAACCTCTTTCTAAAAATGTAAAACGATCACTGGTAAACCTTGCCGCGATTGTGTGGAATCCTTATTTTATGAAGGACCTTAAAGTGATTGAAAACATGCAGAGACAACAAAGAGCACCAGAGCAATAAAACTACAATGAAATTTGAAGTTCTTACCATACAAAAAGCGACTTTGACTATTAAACCTTACCACACTAAGTGAACGAAGGTTACGTCGTGATTTGATTGAAACATTTAAAATTTTGAACAACCATTATACATGTCCACTTATAGAAATGCCTGCTAAAAATCAATAAATAAATAAAAAATAAAGATAACATCTAGTTACTTAGTTATGCATTGGGTTGCTACAGATAATCAAATGTAGTTACATACCGAGTTTTTGGTTGCTTAAGATAACCGATTTCAGTTATTTTGATATACATTTAGTTGCTATAGATAACCAAATATACTTAGCTGGTTATGCATTCGGTGCTTAAGATAATCAAATTCAGTTAGTCAGTTATGCATTTGGCTGCTATAGATATCCAAATCTAGTTACCTAGTTATGCATTTGGTTGCTTAAGATAACCGATTTCAGTTACTCAGATATACATTTAGTTACTATAGATAACCAAATATAGTTAGCTGGTTATGCATTTGGTTGCTTAAGATAACCAAATTTAGTTACCAGTGGCGTATTAACTATGCCTGCCGCCGGAAGCCCCTTAAAATTTTCCCCCAAATTTTGATTATTAGGCGAAAAATCCAGACATTATTGGCTGCGATTATTTAAGGTGCTATTTTCAGTAGATACATGCACGGGAATTAATATTTTATGGATAGTAAACCAATTTTTTATCTACTATTCCATTTTCGCGCCACCTGAAATTTTGAGCCGGAAGCCCTGGCTTCGCAGGCTTCTGCCGTAATACGCCTTGGAATTGGTTCCTTAAGATAATTCAGTTACTTAGTTATGAATTTGGTTGCTAAAGATAACCAAATCTAGTTACATCGAGTGAACGTTATCGTGATTATATCGTTGTAGTTTCAAATAATGAGTTACCAAAATTAACTATACATAAAATCGAAGGAAATGCAGTTGATTGTCAAGATTTGTTTCACTTTTCCACTACAAATTGAAAGGGATTGGTTCGAGGCCGCATCATAAGCAGGATGGACCAGCCGTTGCATTGTTTTTTAATGTAGGAGCGGTGTGCGGAGCTTGCGTCATTATTTTGTGTGGTATTCCTTGTCAAGCTGCTAAATGGTTTGGTGTAGTTAGTTAAGTTGGCTTCAACGCTCGATTTTAGATGCTAGAGTTGTAGTGCACATTCCATTAAGATTTAGTGTAACTACTTTGTGTTTGTATTCAGATATTAGAAATAAATCAGTGACTATAGGATTCTTTTCTTATTTTATCTCTGCTTTTTAAATACTTCCTCCTTAGTGCACTTTTTTAAATTAACATATTCTTTTATAGGCTAACTAATATCTTAAATGAAGGTCTTGAGTCCTTTCATTCACCTGAAATTGTGGGAGGCCAAACTGATAATAGGAAACGCCAGAATATAACGTACCTATATTGCAATGGTATGTCTAATTAGTGTTGTAATATGTTATTAATTTAATTTTTAAAAATAAGGGTACCACGCAAATACTTTTCGTATTCGTGTTATCAAATCTTAGGTTGATTAAAAGTTACTTGTAAATTGATAGATAAAAATAAATAGTTGTATGCCCTTTATAATATTTTATTTATCTGCAATTAATCCAATACGCTAGCTCAAATCGATAAAGTAAAGACTCGTCTCGGTTGGGTCCACCCTGAATGCATAATTTATTAAAATTATTAAATGCGGATCTGTCTCCGCATACGCTTAACTGCGCACAATCGAAACTGAAATTGGGCCAAATATAAGTCAAGATGGACGCCGGTTGCAAGATCACGTCAAATTGAATAAACAAAACAACGGAAATCGATCACAGTTCTATTGGTAACTATTTAAATTAGTTGGTTTTCGCGGCATTAATCCTCATTGGTTTCTTGCATTTGTTTATGGGGCCCGAACTATCTCCCAATTGTTTATTTTGGCGTCGGTCTGAATCTCACCAACGGATAACCTCAAATAATGGAGTTTGGGCTTTTTGCCATACTGAAATCACTCGTACGGCGATGGAACTGGCCTGGATTGCCTTGAGTATTGCTCTTCTTACGCATGCCTGAATTTCCCGGTGCTCACTTAATTATTTCTAGGATTAACAGTACCGGGACTGGCCGATCTTATATCGGAGTCTTCGTAGGCTACGCTGACTTCGTTATGGGGCTGCTATGGTCCGGATCGTGTTGTTTAGGCACGGGCACGTATCCCCCGGGCTGCTGAAGGGCACTGGTGTCTTCCCCAATGGGCTGGCTGGACTGGTAGACCTCCTCGTAGCTGTCGGAACTAAGGCTGCTTCGGATCGAGGTTATGTCAAAGAGCATCGGACACCTCAACAATTTTTGGTGGCGGATTTTGGTAAAAATACTACCACATGGACACAAAAATTTACTCAACACACTGGTAAAGTTTCAGACTTGCATCTTTATTTTTAATATCAGAAATTTTATTCTTAATACAGAGCACAATTTCACACGTCAAGCCATTAATTTATTCATTTGTCTTCCTCTTTTATTTTGTTATAAACAAAAGCTAGTTAGTTTCAAATTAATTACGGATGTTAACATGGTTCAAAATACTGAGTTTTAACAATAAATTCTACTTAAAACTAGGATTTTGTACATTAATATTACATCTAAAATAATTGTTTACATTTATACTAATTTTACGTGCCTATTTCTCACTGCACGACTTTTTAATTTGCGTTTAAATATTCACATGTCACTGCACTGATTAGAGTATTTAATTCGCGCATTTCCTACACTGGCTTCCTTTGAATTCACTGTCTCATCTTCCACACACTCCCAAGTTCACATGCTGTCTCCCTTTCTGCACTTTCTATAACCCTTGCCTTTTGATTTTTACGGTTTCCTTCAAATGCTTTAATGCCTTCATTTTTAGCTGCTCTTTGCATGTTCATAAGCTTATCTATCCTTCAATTGCCTTTCTTATATAACCCTGACTGGATTTCACTATTAAACTGTACCTGAATTTTACGCTTCATTCTCTTGCGTTTGCGATCCATCTTGTAATTATTACATTTCATTCGACTTGACATTTACTATAGCACAAATCTAATCAATTAACTGAACTTACATTCAACTTATAGATAGATAGATAGATAGATAGATAGATCGCTGTGCGAATTGAGCTTTGCTTACTGCGTTCATTAATTAATTATTCTGCAATTACTGGCATCTCATTACAAATGTATTCATTCTGGCAAATTCAAATTTTAGCTTTGCAGTTATATAAAATATCTCACTCTGACCTTTCATGAAATGTCCATTAATTTGGCAATGCTAACAGAGTTGATTGGTGGGGCTTAAAACCATAGCAATATACATAGATACGTACAACATGCGGATGGGCTTTGTGAAAGAACTACATCAAATCGATCGACTGTAGTGCGGGACAAACCCATCCATCTAAAACTAAAATCATGACAGTAAAACGACTAGTATCAGCCTTCGTAAAATCCAAGAAATCGTTGAATGTGAAGTTGTTAATTAATTATATACCCCATTACAAGCTGAGACCAGCCTGAAATAAGAACCGATATTAACCAAATTCTGGGAAGACAGGAATATAAAAAAACCACAAAAAGCGTTTTCTGTCTCGAGTCTTTCATTCTTTTATGTACACCAAAGACGGACAACGAGAGATATGAGGACCGCAAAAACTGCATTGATTAGAAATACGATATTATCGTATATTTATGCTCATGCCCTGCACAGTTGCAATTTAGGAACCTTTGTTAATCCATTGAAAATGAAATTGGCTAATTTTCAAGTCTGGCATAAAATTAGCAAAATCTGAAAAATGACCAGGGATGAAATAAAGAAAAGTTTTAAAATGGTTCACATCTTAATTATTATTGTTTATTATACGCCACACGAAACCTTACTGCGAAGTTCTACTGTATAGCAGATCATTAATAAATAATACGTACTAAATTTTGAACCTTCTCAGCATCTTGTACAGATCTTGAATTCGATATTACATTCAATTTTTTTATGTAACTAGAAGATATACATCTTGAGGCAATTTTATTACATTGGTTCGGCGGCTCCACATATTATTCATAAGTAGTTTATTTTGTTTACTCATGAAACGTGCTTTAATAGAAAATATAACAACTGGAGAAAATATACTGCTTTTCTGAGGAACGGGGCAGTGTAAAAAATGAATTAGATACGAATAGATATTGGAGTTGTTTAGTTGATATGAATCTTGTTTTTTGTTAATTTTTCAACAAATACATTTAAAAGGATTTGTTATTTGGGGAGCTTTTATATTGTCTAAACTAAGTAACTTTGCATTTTCCGTACATATGTATATGTATTTTTATTTCTAAAGCCCCCACCATTTTTTGTATTACAATCCCGCATTAAGTTTTAATATAAACAGCTGACACTAACGTCCCAACCCTGTCAGTGGCCGTTTATCATTCTTCCAACGTCTGCCAACAAAGTGAATCGCAGCAGTGACCTTAACCCCCCGAAATACTATTCATGTTCGAGACAAATGCAATCCAAAATTTCGTTAGTATCATGCTATTTATTATTCACTTGCAAATTTACAATTTCACAAAGGGCAAGAATCAAACAAAATTGTACATTTTCCTTATTTAAGAATTGAGAAAATTAGGCAAAAATCCCCCCCTTACAACCGCATCCCGAATTCTCTTAAAAAATACAGTCGACCAGTAGAAAGTCTCCAAACAGCAAATATCACACAAATATTGATTTTAAGGTTTTTCTGCTAATTATAACGTTTTCCATATTTTGCAACCCCCAAATCCAACTGCGGCGCAAAATTCCCACATCCTGAATTTTCTTAAGTAATACAATCGACCAGTAGAAAGTCTTCAAACAGCGAATTTCACACAACTATTGATTTTAAGGTTTTTATGATAATTATAAATCCAACTAGGGCGCAAAATTCCCACATCCAGAATTTTCTTAAGAAATTCATTCTACTAGTAGAAAGTCTCCAAACAGCGAATTTCACACAACTATTGATTTTAAGGTTTTTCTGATAATTATAAATCTAAATGGGGCGCGAAATTCCCACATCCCGAATTTCCTTAAAAAATACAATCGACCAGCAGAAAGTCTCCAAGGAGGGAATACCACAGAAATATTGATTTTAAGGTTCTTCTGATAATCATAACGTTTTCCTCATTTTGCAACCCCCAAATCTAAATGGGGCGCGAAATTTCCAAATCCCGAATTTTCTTACAAAATACAATCGACCAGCAGAAAGTCTCCATATAGCGAATTTAGGTGAGGAGTTGCGTCCCAAGCTGCACTTTGAATTGTATGGTTTAAGTGTTCTACGGTTTTTTCAATATCGTCTGCTGCTTGTAGCGGAACGTCTAGGCTTATTATTTCACCAAGTCCCTAAAGGTATTCCAGTCGTTTTTTTTTGTTGCTGAGTTTAGGGGGTTTCTCTCTGGTAAATACGGATGAATATAGTGTGATTATAATTTGGGAGTGGTCGGAAGACAATGCCAAAGTCGAAGAGGTGTGAACTCTTTCTGCGATAACCATGCACTAGTCCAGATTTAGTTTTAATAAAGAATTATGTGAGTTTATGGCCAAATTGGAAATTTAGTTAAAGAAAACATGCTATTTGATCCCAAATCAATAAACAGCTAATATAGATTAATTTAAACTTTTTTCAAAGTAATTTTTATTCTACTTTATTAGCATATATTTATATTAATCTTATACTACTACATTTTTAATAGCTAAAACAAAATGATTGACTCATCTTGAATTTTCTATCAAATAAAACTGTCTCGTAAGTTTCCCTCGTACTTTCGACCTCCGTCACGTTTGCGTTTACCATATTGCCCTAAGAAGACATCAAGTGCTAAAAGTCCGCATTCGATTATCGTCAAAGAGCTACCACAGTTTGACTACCATTTACTATTCGGTTCAGGTGCTCGGGTCCACTCTGCATATTGGCCCCCTCGTTTGTCATTCCTAGTGAAAGACGTGTCCTCAAGTGGTTGATCTTCCAGTCACGTGGATAGCGTCCCTTTAGGTTGTCCAGGACGATCGAGATTGGCTTTGTTTTTCTCCTCTCGAAGCCCACGGAGGAACATCAAACGGCCCTCATTAATATAGAACAGCAGCTCTGATCCAAAACGTAGTAGGTTTATTTAGTGCCAGTTTTCTCAAATGAATACGTTTTAATTTAGTCCACCCTACAGCTTCCACAGGACCCTCTTCTCGTTAGAGTCCGAACTTCTTGGTATGCAGGACCAAGAATGCACCCCAATCTGTCATCGCTACAATTTGAATAACTTTTCAAGCCAAAAGTCGCATTTTTATCGTTAAGATCAAATGTACAAAGTAAGTCGAAATATTTATTTTGTGATTGAACCTGAACCGGCACTGATAAATTGCTGCGGGGTCGCAAAATGTTATTGCTTGTCGATCTTGCCTAATGGATTCGTTCGTGTAGTTGGTCCTCTCTTTTATTTTGTTCGAGGCTTTCTCGCAGAGCGCTGCCAGTATAAGCGAACACGGCAAACAAACGCGGCAAATGCAAACTAATTTGGATATTTCAGCACGTCAGTTGCACTGTATGTCACGGAAAGTATCAAATACTCGCCTCATGCAAATAGGAAATTGTACGCGCGCATAAAGCAATGAATTTTAAATGCGTTATGGGAATTCGGATTATGATTTCGTACAAATTATGGAAATAAGCGAATTATGAACGGGCGCTGTTGGTTTTTGCACTAATATGAATATAAATTCCATTTTCGCACAGACAATTTATTTCCGTTATTTCGTACACGCTTTCGGAAAATCAAGAAGGCAATTGTAACATTTGTCATTTAAATGACTGCTGATTATGTTAACGTTGCCGTTGTGTTGTTCATAGAGGATATGGTATCTATGTAAATGATAAAGCGAACAGGCGACGGTTTTTCAACAATCAATATTTAAGCAGGTTCGTATTATAACTCTGAACGAGGGAGTTCCTAAGACGAAATTCGCGCTATAAATTGCCGTAAATGTGTTTTAATGTAATTTAATTCAACTCAATAAATCGCACTTAATCGCAACAGCATATATTTTGGAAAATGGAGTCCTACTATAAATGCTTTCGCTTGGAAACCATAAAAATGTATGTCTTATCGATTCGTTGCTACACTTCGGCTATAACTAAAAAGCTAAAATAGATTCAGTTGCTTTTGCGTTCCCGAAAATTATCGTTAAAAATATAACTGATACTTGATGTTCTGCTGCTACTTTTTCGTTTTGTTAGAAAAAAAGAACATTTATACAGAGGTTATATTTTGATAGAGAGCATCACGAATAAAAAATACAGTAATGAAAATAAATACTAAAAATGTACGATTTTCGTCAAAACTACAGTAAGTAAAAACTTTACGGTAAATTTCCAAAAATTTCCGATTATTAATAATAATTTCCGTTGCTATCGATTTTTTTAAATTAAATGTGCATAAGGGATCTACTGAAATAAATTGAATATTTATGATTGATTAATTAAATTAGAAATGGTGTCTTAATGTTTTGTTGAAATTCAGATAACCCAAACAATGATTGAATATATTTATACTACATCTAAATCTGCTCTTCAGTTTTTTTTTATTACTTAAATTGATTTATTGCAAATTTGCTTCAACAGTCATCATTTAGCATGCTGGAATTTCATTCTTTCCGTTACGTTTTTCCACGGTTAAGATAAAGTAATAGAAACACATTCTATATACGTTACTTATAGCCCAGATTGTCGAAAAAAATATGAACGTAAATATTGTATCCTAGGTGCCACGTCCGTTCTGCGAACAATAATAGCTGGTAAAGCAATAATATAGCTACCCCATTACAGAAATTTGAGAAATATGCAAGACAGAATACTTAGTCAGCTGGGCAAGGCACCGAAGAAGACAATTAAACGAGCATGTCAATAGAATGGGACAAGAACGCCAAAATGAGAAACCTAGGAAAGACCCTGCAAAAAAACCGATGGAAAGATACCTGGACATCGACATCCCAGGAACAATCAGTGGGGACAATAAACCAATTTCTTTACGATAGCTTTTATTAAAAACGATAAAAAATTAATGTACAACATTCACAAACACGATTCCGCCGAACAAGGCTTGCAGTCATTCTTATGCATAATGCTTCATCACACGAGCACTAATGAATCACTACTTGGACTTGCATCACAGTGACGTAAGAGGAATATTAGATAATCGTAGCTCGAAGCTAACACGGCCTGACTGGGGCGTTCGCTTATTCTTGACTATTAGAGGATGTTCATACATTCAAAATGTTTCTACAACCACCAGCAAATGGTTTGTCACAAGACCATGATCATCCAGGTGAAACCAACCAAATATTATTTAGGCATGGGTATGATTAAGATCGAAGAACTCAACGTTTCGCCCACTTTCGTAAGGGGCTTCATCAGGAGGAAAAAAAGCAAAAGTGCACGGTAACTCAACGTGTTAACGACTGAGTCGAGTTTCGCCTCTGACGTGGTTCACACGTTTGAGTTACCGTGCTCTTCTCTCCTTTCCCTTGTAAAGAGTTTCGCCTCTGGCGTGGTTAACACGTTAAGTTACCGTGCTTTTTTGCTTTTTTTCTTCCTGATGAAGCCCCTTACGAAAGTGGGCGAAACGTTGAGTTCTTCGATCTCAATCATGACACGGTCCAATCCCGGAAGTCGTTTGTTACTTAATGACAATGGCCGTGAAAGCCTCAAAAATTAGTAGCATATGCCATCATCATCCAGGTTAAACAAATTTTACTAAAATCATTCAGAGAGCAGACGTGCTCAACCATCAACACTAAACTCTGGGTAAATAATTAAAGCATAATTAAATTCAAACCTTTAAACCACAGTGTTGTTTCACTTCACTTACAGCTGCAGCACTTACACTGTTTCAGAAATGAATAATTTTGGTGTTGTTTCAATAAATCCCAACTTTTCAAGTTAGATCAGGGTAACCCCATTTTACTTTTACTTAATGAACTAAATTATTTAGTTAAATGTACTTGTGTAATTAGCTGTATTCAGACCGATCTGTAGGACTAATTTCTAGACTACCGCTGCTTTGACGTTTTGCGTTCCTGCAAATCGTTTGAAAACGTGTTAACTACCGCTATCAATTTATATAGCGCAATATCAGCCCAAATCCATCCAGTTGCAACAAGATGCGACACGAAGACCTATGGGCCCCATAAGGCCAGATGGGCGTCGCAATATGTACCGAGTTTACCCAAAAAAAGTTCTATTCTTGAGAGAAGTTGAACTGCCTCAGAACCTCAACCTGCCTTGAAACCTCCCTTCCCGAGGGTGGAAGGCGTTCGCTTCGCTTCCTTGACCCGTTCATTCTCCGAACGGCACGATTTACACACCCATAAGGTAATAGAGTCTGTGTACACTAAGACACCTATTTCCAGCTGATCAAAACTGCAAGCGAACTGAAGTCACAGCGCAACCGTTGCAGCAGTCAATTACAGAAGCGCCGAAGATTGCTACCAGGAGTGTTGCCACACTGCGGGCATTCTAGATCACACCAGTAGAATCTCTTCTGTTTATTTTGAATTGGAAGTACACTTATTTAGGTGACAGGCATGTTTTATTTTGCACCATAGATTTAGGAATAAATATTGTAAATCTTGACTCGACTCTTACCACTCCGGCAATCTTCGAACCTTGGGCATGAGCTATCTTGAGGCTTGGTAAACTGAGTTAACCACACCAGTGTAATCATTGTATGGTTCCCGAGCCAGAGTTATTTACATTTCATTTCGTTACATGGCGCCTTTTGCATCGACAATTCAATTCGTTACACCGCGACCAGTTTCAACATTTGCTTCACGCAAATGCTCTTTTTTAGAGCAATGACCAACGGGTCGAATCGTATGGCTGGTGGTACACTAGAATATTCGATAGTTTTCATGTTCCTTGTAGGAATCTCTGATATCTGACCATATACTTAGAACTAGCAGGTGGTTAGACGAGCTAGATATATAATAGGTTTCGCGAGTAGCTTACAGTAGTAGTTAGTATTTGTTGTGGGGAGATTCATATCAAGCAACTAGGCCTTCATAGGCCCTTTTTTACCAACCCCGTGGACAAGGTCTAGACATGCAGCGTACTAGGACCTACTTAGAATTTTGCCGAGTAGCTTACAGAGTAGTTTTACAAAAAAAACTTTGGAAATTTGTGCAGCCCCTGCTTTGCAGGAACGTTTATGGAAATATAACAGAAATCGTCGGGGTTATTTACATATATTTACGAAATATGGTAGTCACTAAATATTACGCTTATGCTCGGCTTATAGAAATTGACACTGTCTTGCCGTAATGACATTTCTGTGAATATATCATTGCCTACCAAATAGGCTTAATAGAAAGTGAACTGCCTTTGTATATCGGCATTGTATAGTTTGAAAATAGTACTGCATAGCATATAGTATTATAATTTTTCATAGAAACTCATGTCTGTCAACTGGATTAAACTATGGATATTATGATAGAAATATAAAGAAACATTCACGCTACATATCTGGATTGAGCTAAAGTTCCTCGAAGATGTAGTACATGTTCATTGCCGGATTAATTTGTATTTTTAACTATATTTGAGTTTTTATTTTGGTTAATTCAAATATTTTCGTTCTTTTTCGAAAGTAGCACTTCTTTCTACGATGCGAGCATTGTCGACTGCAAGCTTAGATTTAATTTTTTTACGAATCTTTTGGTAGCTGCTGTATACAGATTGTCCAAAATCTGTTTTGAACATAGGAAATTAATGAGTGCGACAAGGAAGACATAAACAAAATGAGTAACAGGACAAAGATAGAATGTATTCATGGTTAGGTAAATTTTTAAACTAAAATTAAGTCAAAGAAACAAACAAATACTTCTGTCAAATATTTTATCTATCATTAAGAGTATAAAGTGAGGTTTAAATAATTAATATTATTATGTGAATAGTAAACAATAGTAAATAAGTTGCTGATAGGAGCAATTCGTGTATTCAAAGTGCGCAGATAAAATATTTGACAGGAGTGTTTCTTTGTTTCATTGACTTATTTTAGTTTAACAATTTACCTAGCCATAATTACATTCCATCTTTGTCCTGCTACTCGTTTTGTTTATGCCTTCCTTGTCGCACTCATTAATTTCCTATGTTCAAAACGGATTTCGGACAATCTGTATAATATTATGCTTTTCTACCATCGATTTTCTCACGGTTTAACAACTTTATGTGACCTGCATAGGCAAGTTTCATTACTATTGTAATAGTTTTCTTCTCTGTCTTACTGCTGTACAATTTCCTTATAAGTTCAATACATTTTGCAAATTCTAGTCATTTCATTAATACTTGCTCGTTCCTTTTGCTCTTCTTAAATTAAAAACCTAAAATGTCAGAGATGGACTGGCTACACAGGTATTTGGGAAATGCCCAGTGGGCCGCTGGGGATCATAGTACATGCTTCAACTCCTCAGTTTAATTCTTCTTCATCCATCTCTAAATATCTACATACTGATCTAAACCTAATCACACCAAAACTTTATAATAAAAAGAAGAAGCTAATATAGAGTATTCGACTACGGAGGATCATAGACAGGCTTCAAGTCTTGAATATACCAAACACCTCGGTCTAATTCTTCTTCATCTCTGAGGTGATAAGTATTTAACCCACGTCTTCGATGAATGGTGAATGATACTAAGTACTTTGGTCCAAGTTTGGCATTATAGTATTCTGTAGCACTAGATAGACATTTATCTTACGCTAGACGTGTTGTCCGGGAGCATATTCCACAGGACGTCTTCTGCGATCGTTTATTTCGTTCCTGGGCACTTTGAAACTCTTTACTGAGGTCTAAATACACGGTCTGAAGTTGATACTCTTTACCGCTAATCTTGTGTTCTTTTCCGAAGTTTACATACGAGATAACTTCGTGTTTGAACCTGCGAATAGCACAACCAGTAGATCCTAAATGTTTATCCAAATACCGTTGATTATTTCGAATATACGACGACATCATAGTATTACGACACGGATTTGCTATTGGGTAGTACAGAGTTGTAAAGGACACTTTCACATGGTAATTGTCACAAAAGCGTTGAAATTCCTTGCTCTCCAATTAGACTCCCTTATCGCAAATTACATACTGAGGCATACTGGTCACGTTACATCACGACTTCCAAAAAAGCGATTTCAAATCTAAGTCTTTTAAAATCTTCAAATTTGGACCTCCAACTATCGTGTGAATGGCGCCCGAATCCAATAAACCTAAATATTCTAACCTAATATAGAAACAAGGACGCTGATCACCAGAAGCGTGGCAAAGTACGTAATCTAAAATAATATGTTGTCGATAATTTGAAGATAAGGCGGAGGCAATCTTACGACCGGTTAGGTTTTCCGACACAAGTATTCCGAACTCGTACAATCTGGATAATTCTTGGAAGCAAATCCCTGTTTATCACAACGGTAGCATAATGATCGCTTAGATTCAGAACAATAGCCTACAGTATAGTCGATATTCTGACAATTCTAGCAAGTTGGGGCAGCAACAGCAGAAATAGATGACTGAAGTTCTTCATTATGGGAACTAGCTAAGCGATAAGACTTCTTGGATTTCTGATTAGCGAGACCCGACTCTAAGACATGATAAGTACATGAAGAAAGTAGACGAATTCTACTCGACCGAATATACGCGTCTTCAATCGATTTACATCGGAAAGGGACGTTTAGGCGCGCACCTTTAGGCGCGCATTATTAGGCGAGAGCTTTTAGGCGCGAAGCCTTTAGACGCGGGCACTATTTGGCGCGCGTACGTTTAGGCGCCCCAACTTTAGGCACGGGGACAGTTAGGCGCCACGTAAACACGTTTCCGCATGGTTTGAAGATATACTGTATTGCCTAACTGTAAATAGTTACATGACTACCTCTTTCACAACAAACGTAGAAACTAGTTATTTATGTTAACTACTCGCAAACTGTGAGCTGTTCTTTTAAGTCGGAACATGTATGACGACTAAAAGTCAATTTTGCACGTGTTGCAATTTTCGTTAAAAACTGAAATTTTGATTATTATATTTTGACATTTCTAAATGATTAATGTTATTACCTTAAATTTTCGTTCAAGGCAGCTGTGGCGTTGTATTATTAGGTTATCATATCGATAGTCAATGGCAAGAAACTGCCCACCAAAAAATATCTAAATCTTTAAAGTTTTACAACTATTGATTGGAGAATCCGATCTTTAAAAAGTTGTCATTAAATGATTGCTCTGATATTTACATAAAACACTGCTTAGATATCACATATAAATTTTTGACAAAAGAAATCTACAGTGTTATTTTGAAAAATGCGTGCTGCTTAAATTTTGGAATTGCACATGGCGAAAAGAGATGTTCACAAAATTTAAAAAACATTTGCAACCAGAAGATGCTTCTTCAATAAATTGTTGCATACAGGGTTTGCAAAACATGTCATACAACATTCCAAACTTTAACCAAATAAAATTGCTAAAAATAGCATCCTCTAGATTTTTTAGTGTTTTATATGAGCAGTATTTATGTATTCTCCAAATCAAAAGTTAAAAATTTCTAATTTTCTTCTCTGGAAAGAGTAAACCAGGTGATGACATAAAAAATATATAATCCACAAAAGTGACGATGATCACTTTACCGGTTTACAACACCAAATAACACAACTTGCGAAACGAAACTAATGAAAATGGAGTGGGCACTATGACCTATATATCAAAGCTTGTTATATTTACAAACCTTGATATGTCATTATGGCCAGGCTATTTAATCTGCTTTAATAACTTTGCTTATTTGTTAGGGTGGTGTATACATATCTTCAACAGTACCTAATGACACAATCGTTGTTATATTGTATTTTGCCGATTTTAATAGGCCTGCAGAAAATCGGATTACGGTTAGCTTTTAAGATGCCATAATATTGAAAACCAGTTTCTTCCTTACTAAGAAAATAAAATTGTTAAGAATAATGGCCAAAAGCTGGCGGACTCAAACTGCAACCATATTGACCTGGAGTAATTATGGCATTATCTTACTAAATATTGAATAGATAGGTGTGCCCCAAATTAACCTGCCTTGTGCTATTATTATACCTCTTTAATTTCAAGAAAATAAATAAAACCAATATTAGCAATTTTTGACTACATACCGAGTATTTCACTTAAGGTACTAACATAGGGAAATAGCATAGGAAATCGTATATATGCAGATTCCTGCTTATTACCAATTGAATTGATAGGATTGATAGTGGTATCAATGAAAGAGAAAAAATATGCGCTTAATTTGATACTACTTTACTTGAATTTGTTGCTTGTTTAAAATAGAAATAGCTTAAAAACTGTAATAAATATTTTGCATTTTATTCACAAAAAACAGACCAGCCATGATCAAATTTGTTTATGCCAAAGTAAATGTTATTTTGATAGTAATTAGTTAAATACCTGAATTAATAACTGACAGAAAATAACATTTATTTTGGCATAAACAAATTTGATCATAGCTGGTTTATTTTTTGGGAATAAAATGCAAAATATTTATTTCAGTTTTTAGACTACTTTGAACTTAAACAAGCAACATATTCAAGTAAAGTAATATCAAATTAAGTTAATTTTTTTATCTTTCAATTGATACCACTATCAATTCAAACAGGAATATGCATATATGTACAGAGTGATTTATAACGGGGGGACCAAACTTCAACAGTTTGTTGGGGAAGTAATTTTGAGTAAAAAATGTTATATGAACATAGGTCGAATTCCATTTAGTTACTTAACTACAAGAGATCAAAATTTTAATAAGGGGCAGGTAACGGTAAAACTGCTCAAAGTAGCCGTATGTTTCAAGCATCATATCTACTACGTTTGTGGCCCAATCATATCAAACTTTTTTTTGTATGATAGCCTGTAGTTTTATTTGTCAAGCGGTTTTCTCAAAAACGAAACATAAATTTCAAATTCTGTTTACGCCAATGTTCTGGACTTCTTAATATCTAGCGAATGCGATAATTTCATAAAAATCGTATAAAGAGAACGTGACTTTTTCAGACTTATTTTTTACATTTTTTCAGAATTCTATTTTTTATCTTAAACACTAGCACTGTGAAAAACAATAATTCTGATATAAAAAAGACTAAAGGCCGATTACACACTGGAGAAACAAATTTCGTGAAACTCGTTGCATGAAACAGGAAACTTGTTTCATTAACGCATAGCACATGTATCTAAATGAGATGAGACAGGCGTTTCTGAAACAGGAGTGCAAATCTTGTTGCGTATAGAAGTTTCATGTAACAGGACATGCTCTGTTTCTTGATATTTGTTTCGGAAATTATTTTAGTTTTGACGCTTATTAATAGTGGTTAATAGTATGAACAGGCAAAAGTTTGGCTGGCTTGTCTATAAAAATTCTTTGAACTTCTCAGAATGTCCTCTACCAACTACAGAAGCACTATGTTGAAAATTGATCACATTGAAAGAATGCAGCCAAAATCTTTTTTTTTTATCAATTATTCCGACAGTTTATCCCCCATAACAAAACCACATCCTCATCGGAAGACATATTTGCATATTACAATGTCGAATCGGCGAAACAAATCGATATAACAAGTTTCACTGGTGTGAATTGTACAAGAAACAAAGTTTCATGCGATTCGTTTCAGCTACAAGTTTCACGAAATGTGTTTCTCCAGTGTGTACTCGGCCTAAGTTTGGACAAGCCGTTTGAGAGAAAAACTCTTTGGAGATAAATTGAAAGGTGTTTTTAAAATATTTTTAGTGACCTTCCTACCAATAAATTGCCATGAAATCCATATTGTTTGACAGATAGAACTACATGCTATCATACAAAAAAATACATACGTAGTAGATATGACGCTTGAAACATTGGCTACCTTATAAGGGGTTTTACCTTCACCCGCCCTTTAATAAAACTTTGATCTCTTGTAGTTAGGTAACTAAATGGAATACGACCTATATTCATATAACATTTTTTTACTCAAAATCACCTCCCCAGCATACTGTTGAAGTTTGGTCCGCCCGTTATAAATCACCCTGTATACGATTTTCCATGTTATTTCCCTATGTTCGCACCTTAAGTGAAACACTCGCTATAATATCAATTTTTCAGAGCGTAGATTTGATAAGAACCACACATTCAGTTTACGAAAATCTAAGTCAATGACATTAATCGTGAAGGACTTGGCAAAATGTAATTTTTTAAGTTTCAAATTTTACGCAAAAACTAGTGTTGTAACATGTGCAAAATGGGTCTTTTTTACTCCTAAAAAACATCATATTTTGCAATTACCTACACAAATAACCAGTTTCTATGTTTGGGAAAGAGGTTTAGTTACATAACTTACTTCAGCTAGGTAATAAATCACATGTCTAGAATAATGTAGGAAATGTTGGTTTTACGACTGAATTATTTATATTTTAAAATTTTTGTTAGGTAATTATTAGTACAGTAAAATTGTCGTTTTACCTTAAAAAAATTGGCCGCGGCGATTCCTCTTGCCCAGTGGTTTAGGGTCATTAGACAAGTGTAAAACCAAAAAGGCGTCACCCCACCCCTTGCCAAACAGCCGCCATCTTGATAACAATTGAATTTGTTTTTTCTCGCGATCCATTGGTCGCACAGAAAAAGTTATTGAACAAAAAATATTGGAAATAAAATTCTACACGTTTTTATCCTTGCCGTGATACCGAGAAGTTGGTATTTAAAACGTTAGAGGGCGACAAAGTTACCAAAAATCTGTTTCGGCCATTCTAGCGCTGTGGGGGCGATTTTTTCCGAAAATTGCGAATGTAAAAGTTGTAGTGCTTCAAAAAATATACACGAATCTCTTTTAATAATGTGATTGATTTAAATAGTCTTCGAGTGACAGCCCTTCAAAGTCCGCGCAGCGCGGAGAAGTGGAGAGATGTAATTTATTTATATCCCGCACTTATTATAACTAACCAGATGCCATGTCTGCCATTTGGTTAACATAAAGAAAACCATTATCGCTCGTACTATTATCTATTTTTAATCAGAATACAATCACGAAGCAGCACTCGCAATCATATTCACGGATTTTTTCCAAGAATTTTTCACATTGCGTTTAAGTTGTGAGCTCTTTTTTCAATAAAAGTTTTAGCAACATTTCTATCATGGTCGATAATGACTCGGTTGTGTCCGAGGCTCCGAACCAAGGCGAAGAAACAGCTCCAAAAAAAGAAAACGTGTCTGAGTAGACTACAATATATCTTAGGGTTTATGCAAAAAGAAATTACTTTCAATATACGAGCCCAGAATCAAATCATTTGGCACAGCTAAGATTTTCCCGGTATCTTTATTTTGTACTGTAACGGTGCACACCCTGGTTACCTGTTGCTTGTTTATAGGCCTACGTTGTGTGATTTTTTTACTGTTTTCGGCGGGTGCTTCGACGACAGTTACAGTTATTTTAACTAGGCTTCCGTATTTACTATTTTCACTCCGTTCGTATAGGGGCTGGCGACCTCCAGCTTTTACACCAAAGAAAACAACAACATGTCAAGCGGTGGTTATTTATTAGGACAAAGTAAACAGTACACTGCGCTTACAATTATTTGCCCAACGCCAATGGGCCGTTTGCCGACCGTAAACTTGTTACGAAGTGCCTAGTGGTGTTAGTGTGGTAGTAGAGAGACAAGGGGTTGTTATGCAACGCGCACTTACAAACAAGACCAAAAAGGAAGCCCTGCAGTGCCAGTTTGCGTGATAACGAGAGAAGTAAAGGCAAAGAGTTGTTAATCAACGATCACTTACAAACAAGACCAAAGAGGAGCCTTGCCATGCCAGTTTGCGTGATAACGAGAGAAGTAAAGGCAAAGAGTGGTTAATCAACGCTCACTTACAAACAAGACCAAAGAGGAGCCTTGCCATGCCAGTTTGCGTGATAACGAGAGAAGTAAAGGCAAAGAGTGGTTAATCAACGCTCACTTACAAACAAGACCAAAGAGGAGCCTTGCCATGCCAGTTTGCGTGATAACGAGAGGAGTAAAAGCAAGAGTTGGTGTCGAACGTTCACCGATTAACGAAAGCCCGAGGTGGCTTCGCAATACCAGTGGAGCTACACCAAATAGAGTAAGGTGTTAATTAAGTGCGGAGTTGTCGTGATGTTTTGTGTTACTAGTCGAAACAGCTTCGGCCCCAGGCTTCGTGCTTCTTCCGCTACCCTTTCCTTCTGTGTCGAGTGTTTTATGCAATCTTTCGCAGTCCCCTTCCTTCATGTGCCGTGGAACGCCCGCCAATGCCAACGAAATCTAAATTTCGTTGCTATGGAGACTTGATTTTGATTGGCCGCTTCAGCTCCAAACCCCGCGGCGAGTTTTACTCCTTTTCCGTCGCATTTTTAAATATTTTCCCAGGATCTCCTTTTGACACGCGGGCCACGTGTTTGAAATCCTAGACCAATAAATTTCCCAAGCTAATTTAGCCGGCGGTTGGGCCTCAACTCCCCCTCGACCTCGGGTCATAGCCGCTCATAAATCTAATATAGGAATTTTTCGATTAGCCGGGGTGACCCACAGCTGTAGCAGTATTATGTTACAGTTTGCAAGCAAAACAAACAAACGAAAGCTTTCGTTATATGATATAATTTTCCACTTATTTTACATACAAAACACATCTATAGCTACAGATTATCATTGTACTAAACTAAAACGCCTGAAATAAACAAATGTACGCCCTAGAAATAAAATTGCCTGAAATAAACAACTGTACGCCCTAGAAATAAAATGTTTGCAATAAACAAACGTCCTTCCTAAAATATGCTAGATAAAATTCAAAATAAAGTGTTTGTAAATACGCGACCCTCACAGTCTCCCCTAAAGGTTTTTGTGGGGCCTCGCAGAGTTCACCACGGAAACTTTTATTGTGGGGTCGGGTACCTCAACAACGCGCACTTCACTGCACTATGTTGGCCTGTGGGCGCCGGCGTCTCTCCCTATAACGCTGTATGAAGCGCTTACGGGCTAGACGCCTTCGTGTGGCTCCCCGTGCCGTTGGTGCCGTCGGTTTCTCGTAGGACCGCCTGGGCTGTGCGCCTTGACCCACGTCCGGGTTGTCCCTGCTGGTGCCGTCTGGCTCCTGGTTCCTGCCGCCGCTGTCCGGTTCCGGGTGGTGTCCGTCCTGTGTTGCTAACCTTGGCTCTGCTCCCAGCCTCTGGGTTGTTGTACTCTCCGTCGGCGGTGGTCTTGGCTGCTCTTGCTGCTCCATACCGGGGTCTCCCGTGCTACCCGGGGGTCGTAGCCCCATCACCAGGGCGTTGCTTGGCCTACTCGGGGGTCTCTTCGCCGGTGGCAGGCCCGTTTTGGCACACGCCCTGCGTGATCCTGGTTTTGGCTCGCTTGTCGTATTTTTGTAAACGTCCTCCACCATCCTAGCGGAAAGGCCCCCTGGGGTAGGTGGCCTACTTTCAGCAAACAGTACCCCCCAGTCGAGGACGTCATCGTGGCTCCCCCATTCGTCGACCAGGTGCTGGACCTCCATGGCGATGCTAAGGGCCGCAGGCTTATCCTCTCTATCCGTAAGGGCTACACCCGAGGTACTCTGCGGAGGGCACTTGACTCGACACCGACCTGGAGCCGACTGTTCTGAGGGCCAAGCGGCCGCAAGCTCGTATCTGGGCTCGCCATAAATTAACAGGTTGACAGCCCTTGCCGCCAGAACGGCGTTCGTGTAGAACCGTTTGAGGTTTTCCACGTTATACGATCCTTTCTTATGACCGCTCTCGATGTGTACTATGGTGTAAACATTGTTACCCAAGTCGCGCGATACCTTGAATGGACCCTCATATAGCAAGTGGAATTTGGCCGTTACCCTCTTATCGCTATTTGAAACTGGGTTAGACTTGAGCAGCACCAAATCTCCCTCAGCAAAACGAATGTCCTTGGCCTTCTTATTGAATACTTTCCTCCGCATTTCCGCGCTGCTCAGCAAGTTTTTCCTGGCTGCTTCATGTATTTGATTCAATGTCAGTTCGCGGCGCGGTGGAAGGAACCTCCTGAGTAGGCGGTCCAATTGCAGCTGTGGTTGTTTCCCGTGTATGACCTCGTATGGTGAATAGCCAGTGCTAAAATGAGGCGCGGCATTAAAGCAACTTTCAATGTTTTTCAACTGCCAGGCCCAAGTAGTGTGTTTTTGGTGGCAGTAAGCGCGGAACATGCGGCCAAGCTCCCTATTCACGCGTTCGACTGGGTTAGAAGCCGGGTGCCTTATCGAGGAATGCGTAGTCCTAATACCCGCCTGTTGCAATTGATCATACCATTTACGTGAGGTGAACTGTGAACCATGGTCGGTTAGGATCGTCGCGGGTTTTATTACTTGGGAGAATTGTTCCAATATGCATTTGGCAGCTGCTCTCGAGGTGGCACGGCGTAGGGCATACAGTGCCACATATTTGGAAAATACATCGAGTACCACTAGTATGAAGGTGGCGCCTCCCCGACTCGTGGGCAATGGTCCATAGAAATCTGCTGTCACGAGTTCCCCAACTCGGCTCGCCATCACTGGGTTCATCAAGCCGCGTGTGATCTGGTTGTTACACTTAGTCTTTTGGCACAAGTCGCACGTTGCAATGACCCTACGGACATCACGATACATGCCCTTCCAGTAGAAAGTCCCTTTGATAGCGGCAAAGACTTTTCCTGCGCCGAAATGCCCAAATTCTTGGTGGTGTTGCAGCACGAGGTCGCGCACTATTGCTCTTGGGATCGCCAGCCTTTCAGAACTATTTTGTTCAATTTGATACATCAGCACGTCGTTCACAATCTTGAATTGTCGTGCCTTCCGTGCCATGGCTGTATCCTCCTCAAGCGTGGCACTTTCCCGGGCCTGCCAAATTTTATCCAGTTCCGGGTCTTGTTTTTGTAATGCTTTCAAATGGCCCAGCTTTTTGCCTAAATCCTTGTAGTATTGTGTCTGGAATGCAGCAATTATGGGTTCCCTTAACTCTTGTATGCCTATGCCGGCTCCAGCGGTGGGGAATCGGGATAATACATCTGCAGCAATATTATCCTTGCCCTTTACATACTCGATCTCGTAGTGAAACTGGTCCAATATTAGGATCCATCTGGTTAAGCGGTCATTGAGTAGCCGGCATTGCCGCAAAAACTCTAGCGCCTTATGGTCGGTTCGGATGATAAATCTTGACGCCACTAAGTACGTCCGAAATTTTTTTAATGAAAAAATAATCGCGAGCAGTTCCCTCTCGGTCGTCGTATACCGGCGCTCGGCGTCGTTCAGGGAGCGGCTGGCAAACGCGATTACCCCCTTTTCGCCATCATCTGACAGCTGGTAGAGTTCTGCCCCGAGCCCGTACCCAGACGCATCTGTCTGTAAGTAGAAGGGCAGGTCCGGCCTAGGATGTGTCAGCATCACAGAGTCCAAAAATATTTTTTTCACACGGCCGAACGTCTCGTTCTCGGCGTCCCCCCAGCGCCATTTGGCGTCTTTCTTCAGCAACTGCGTCAGTCCGCGGGTGGTGTCGCTGTATGCTTGTGAAAAGCGGCGGTAGTAGTTGCAGAGCCCGAGGAACGCTCGCAGTTGTTTTTGTTTCCGTGGCGCCGGGAAGTCCATAATGGCTTGTATCTTTTCAGGGTCGGGCCTCACTCCGCACGTCGTCAGCAAATGTCCCAAAAACTTAGTTTCGGTTTGGATGAAGTTGGACTTAGCGAGATTGACTGTTAGCCTAGCCGCCTGTAGGCGTTGCAGTACCCGTCGTAGGTGCCCCAAATGGTCTTCAAAGTTGGGGGACGCAATCAATAGGTCATCTATGTAGTTCACCGCAAATTCGCGCACCTCGGGGCCTAAGATGACGTCCATCGCTCTCGAAAAGCTGCCCACAGCTGTTTTCAAACCGAAGGGTAACACGTTGAAGACGAACGTCCGGCCATTGTATAGAAACGCGGTGTACGGCTTCGAAGCTTCAGTGAGGGGGATTTGGTAATAACTGGAACGCAGATCAATAGAAGTCATGAATTTGACTCCATGAAATCGCTGTAGTAGTTCCTCAGCTGGTGGCGGCGTTTCGCAGTCCGCCACCATTCGTTCGTTTAGCAGACGCGCATCTAGACATATTCTGACTTCCTTATTTTTCTTTTTGACTACCGTCAGGGGGCTGCAAAACGGCGAAGCGGCTCTCTGAATAATGCCTAGTTCTAACATTTCCTGTATGGCTGTTTCCACTGCTGGCCTAAGCGAAAATGGAACTGGATAAGGCCTTTTCACAAAAGGTGTTTCGTCGTGCATTTTAATGGCATGCTCATACAGTTGTGTTAGCCCTGGCCGTCGGGAAAACACAGGACGGAAGTCCATAAGTGTTTCCAGCAACTTGCCCTTTTGTTGCTCGTACAAGGGCGCCCTTGCTACAGCCTCTCTTAACGCCTCCCCAGTTTCAAGCGCAGCATGCGTAGTAGGTACGCGAGGTGCTGTTATTGCCGCTGCGTGGGCCACGCATTCGTCGCCATTTGGGACTATTGTTCTGAAATGGACTTGTAGCACGTGGTTCGAGCTCTCCAAGAAACTAATCGTTCGTTTATTAAAGTCGATGACGGCGGAGTGCCTGGCCAACCAATCCGCCCCCAGTATCATCGGTTTAATTAAATTTTTCACTATCAAACAGGGGATGTGAATTCGCCTTTCTTGAATCTCCACGGGCAGCAGCACTTGCAGCTTCACGGGGCTAGTAGGTTTCCCCACCGCACCTCGCAATTGTAATGAGGGCACTGGTAAAGAATTTATGTGTGGCGCGGCCGCTTCGATAAGCGCCCATTCATTTTCAGCTAAACAGGTGATTTCGCTCCCAGTATCGACGAGGGCTCCAATGTTTTTCCCATCAGGCAGTAAAACTGTGATTTCCGGCAGCGGTCGTGGATCGATTCTGGCGCCATTTTCCAAAGAGGTTGCCTGTCGATGCACTGATAATATATCGGCAGTTGGGCCCACGACAGTGCCTTCCAAGGGGCCCTCACACGCCGCCACTGGTTTGCATTTTTCCTGTAGGCCTTTAACTGTTAAATTCTCCTGAGCGCGGCCGGCGTTAAACAGCTTATTATAATTATAGAAGGGCCGGCCGCTCCTGGATACGTCCCTGTAGCGGTCCTTTGCTTCGCCGGCAGCTGGAAATTTAAGCGCCATCCGGATCGGTCCGAGTTTTATGGCGGCGCCTGAAAACGGTAGCGCATTCCTTTGCGCCCTCAGTGGACCGCCCTGGGCGAAGCGATTTAGTCCCGCTCCGCCCGCTTCGGGTTTCCCGGCCGTTGACCCTGGGTGGCGCTTGCTTGCGTAACGAGACCTCCCGACGGCTCGGCGCGTGCCCATCTCGTTGTTGACCGCGGCTGTCGACCCCGTCTGCTTGCCCATTATGGCCTGTGCCCAAATTCGGGCCTATAGTAAGGGCTCGCGGCTGGTGGCTCCATTTCGATAGTATTTACGTCACGCGCGTGCTGATAGCGGCTAGCATTCGGACATGCAGTAATGCGATCATCCTTGATCGCGTCTTGTCTTCGTAGAAATTCGGCTGTTTCAACTATGTTCCTGCCGGACTGCAATTGGTAGAGAGCGCGTATAGCTTCCGGGAAGTGACGCATGATGTCGGCCACTAATATTAACTCGGCGGTCGGCGGTATCAAACGTCGCGCTTGGCTAACAAAAAAAGCAAAATGTGCTAGCATCGTTTGTTTTGCCCTCGGATCCCAGCGCGCTGTATTGATCTGATTCCGAATTTTGAGTTGCTCGCGTTCGCCCCAAAAAGTGTGGAGGAAATCACGTTTGAAATCCTCGAAGGTATCCCAGCTGTCTGCATACAGTGCCTTCCAAAAGCGGGCGCCCCCCCGCAGGCATTCAAGCGCCAACTGCAGCTGCTCTTGTCCGTTTAATTTCAGACGCCTGCAATAAATTTGCAGCTCGTCTAGGAAGTCGAGGGGGTTCTTGGAAATGTTGTCGCTAAATACGGGCTTCTCGGGAAGCGTCGCCAACAGCAGTGAGCGCTCCCAGGCATTCGCCGGGACTTCCGCACACGCTGCAGTGGCGTTACTCGTCATATGCGGCTCCTTGACATTATTTTGCTTCTCGGGCTGGCTTTGTTGTGCTATGTTCGCGCCAGTCAGGCTAGCACTGGCGCTTTCTTGATTCCCCCTCGTATGTGAGGCGGCTGTGCTGCAACCGGAGCCCTCCGCGGCCTTTATTTCATTTAAAGAGCTCATCACTCCGGTCATGAATTCATTTAAATTTTGATTTCTTTCTTGTTCCAAGGCGCGTTGGGCCCGGCTCCAATGAAAGAACCAAGTCGGCACCAATAGTGTTTCCGGCGTCGGTACTTCATGTTCCTCTATTTCAACACTTTCGCCGGCTGTATCGGCCGGCAATATCTCTGGCTCGATATCCCGCGCCTCCAAGTTTCGATCGGCACTATTTGACATTGTTGATTTCAGCTTTCGGCCCCCTGTTATCACTCCCCTATCCTGGTCACGGCACCACTTTTCTGTAACGGTGCACACCCTGGTTACCTGTTGCTTGTTTATAGGCCTACGTTGTGTGATTTTTTTACTGTTTTCGGCGGGTGCTTCGACGACAGTTACAGTTATTTTAACTAGGCTTCCGTATTTACTATTTTCACTCCGTTCGTATAGGGGCTGGCGACCTCCAGCTTTTACACCAAAGAAAACAACAACATGTCAAGCGGTGGTTATTTATTAGGACAAAGTAAACAGTACACTGCGCTTACAATTATTTGCCCAACGCCAAT
The DNA here is from genome assembly GCA_940337035.1 of Agriotes lineatus. Classification (NCBI taxonomy): domain Eukaryota; kingdom Metazoa; phylum Arthropoda; class Insecta; order Coleoptera; family Elateridae; genus Agriotes; species Agriotes lineatus. The sequence goes on along the minus strand of CALNHX010001649.1, from coordinate 139,664 downwards.
GGGCCGTTTGCCGACCGTAAACTTGTTACGAAGTGCCTAGTGGTGTTAGTGTGGTAGTAGAGAGACAAGGGGTTGTTATGCAACGCGCACTTACAAACAAGACCAAAAAGGAAGCCCTGCAGTGCCAGTTTGCGTGATAACGAGAGAAGTAAAGGCAAAGAGTTGTTAATCAACGATCACTTACAAACAAGACCAAAGAGGAGCCTTGCCATGCCAGTTTGCGTGATAACGAGAGAAGTAAAGGCAAAGAGTGGTTAATCAACGCTCACTTACAAACAAGACCAAAGAGGAGCCTTGCCATGCCAGTTTGCGTGATAACGAGAGAAGTAAAGGCAAAGAGTGGTTAATCAACGCTCACTTACAAACAAGACCAAAGAGGAGCCTTGCCATGCCAGTTTGCGTGATAACGAGAGGAGTAAAAGCAAGAGTTGGTGTCGAACGTTCACCGATTAACGAAAGCCCGAGGTGGCTTCGCAATACCAGTGGAGCTACACCAAATAGAGTAAGGTGTTAATTAAGTGCGGAGTTGTCGTGATGTTTTGTGTTACTAGTCGAAACAGCTTCGGCCCCAGGCTTCGTGCTTCTTCTGCTACCCTTTCCTTCTGTGTCGAGTGTTTTATGCAATCTTTCGCAGTCCCCTTCCTTCATGTGCCGTGGAACGCCCGCCAATGCCAACGAAATCTAAATTTCGTTGCTATGGAGACTTGATTTTGATTGGCCGCTTCAGCTCCAAACCCCGCGGCGAGTTTTACTCCTTTTCCGTCGCATTTTTAAATATTTTCCCAGGATCTCCTTTTGACACGCGGGCCACGTGTTTGAAATCCTAGACCAATAAATTTCCCAAGCTAATTTAGCCGGCGGTTGGGCCTCAACTCCCCCTCGACCTCGGGTCATAGCCGCTCATAAATCTAATATAGGAATTTTTCGATTAGCCGGGGTGACCCACAGCTGTAGCAGTATTATGTTACAGTTTGCAAGCAAAACAAACAAACGAAAGCTTTCGTTATATGATATAATTTTCCACTTATTTTACATACAAAACACATCTATAGCTACAGATTATCATTGTACTAAACTAAAACGCCTGAAATAAACAAATGTACGCCCTAGAAATAAAATTGCCTGAAATAAACAACTGTACGCCCTAGAAATAAAATGTTTGCAATAAACAAACGTCCTTCCTAAAATATGCTAGATAAAATTCAAAATAAAGTGTTTGTAAATACGCGACCCTCACAGTACCCACAAAAGAAAATCCTCTTGGTCAATATTCTTACATCGTAATTGTAGACGCTTTTAGCAGTATTATAACAGCTTTAACAATAACAAATTACAAAAAGTAGTCGGGAAACACTAACTTTAATAAATATTATACACCAAGTGAATTAATTATTCACGAAAAGATGTTGAGCTCACGAGTACGTAGTGCGTGTGAGATCATATCTTTGAGTTAATAAATGTTTAATTCACGTGGCGTATATATGTTTTTATTCGATTTTAACGAAATTTTGAATAAAAAATTTAAAAAATATTCAAACAGATATAAATTTGCCCGTTCATCGTCGATTTGATCTAAATTTTAGTAATTATATATTACACACTACAAAGAGAAAGAATAATTGAATATAAATATTTTTAGATAATAAAAATATGTTGTGCTTCATTGAAACTTTTTAATTCTCTAGTGAATTAAAGTTTTTAATTGTCTAGTGAATTAAAACACTTTTATTTCCCTTGTGAATCATAGACTGTTTATGAAGGTTATGGAGTTAATAATGTCACTTTAAACTGTCAAAATTGAATAAAATAAATTACCGATTCATTTCATTTGGCCCAAACGATCACAATATAATTTCGTTCACCGTAGCATGTTTTAGTTGAAGTGAAACAAGCTGTTTGTTATTTAATAACATAAAGCAATTGTCAATTGGTTGAATTTTGGTCATTCCTGTGGCAAAATTTACAAACAATTGCAATTATATTATATACTAAATATTACACCAGCAAATTTAAGAGCTATACGGATCTGAGCCAAATTATATCATTCTGGGCTCATATACTCCTTTCCCATCATTTTCATTTCTTTTACCTATACCAATTTCTCGGTATCGCGGCAATGACCAAAAATGTGTAGAATTTCTGTAGGTTCACATTGAAACTACTTGCGTGACGTGACGATTTTATCTCGTAAAAGAGAAATGGTTACTTCGCTGCGCCGGAGACTATTTAAATCAATCCCATTATTCAAAGAGATTCGTGCATATTTTTTCAAGCACTACAACTTTCACATTCGCAATTTTCGGAAAAAAACACCCCCGCAGAGCTAGAATGGCGGAAACAGATTTTTGGTAACTTTGTTGCCCTCTACCGTTTGAAATACCAACTTCTCGGTATCGTTGCGCGGATCAAAAATGTGTAGAATTTTATTTCCAACATTTTTTGTTCAATACATTTTTCTGTGCGACCAATGGATCCCGAGAAAAAACAAATTCAATTGTTATCAAGATGGCGGCTGTTTGGCAAGGGGTGGGGTGACGCCTTTTTGGTTTTACACTTGTCTAATGACCCTAAACCACTGGGCAAGAGGAATCGCCGCGGCCAATTTTTTTAAGGTGACGGGGTATTTTCCGACAATTTTACTGTACTATATTGCAGCCATTAAGACCGAAGAAAAATTCAAACCTTTATAAACATTATAAATTTGGCTGTTTTACGAGTCTTCTTCAGTGTTAAATTTTTACAAATTTACATATTGAATTTACATTTTATCGATTATGAACAATTAGTTATTTACATTTTGTATATAGATAGTTTAACGTGGTGAAATTATAGGGTGTGTATAATTCCATCTCGTTAAACTATCCATATACAAAAAGTAAATAACTCCTTTTTCATAATCGATGCAATGTAAATTAAATATGTAAATTTGTAAAACTTTAACACTGAAGAAGGCTCGTAAAAAGCCGAATATATATTATTTATGAAGGTTTGATTTTTTTTAACATTAATGACTGCAATAATTACCTAACAAAAATTTGAAAATCAAGAATAATGTGAATTTCTTTCATGTGGCGCCGAACTGTCCCCGCGCCTAAAGTTGCGGCGCCTAAACGTCCAGGCGCCTAATAGCGTCCGCGTCTAAAGCGCTCGCGACTAAAACTGCGCGCCTAAAGATGCCCACCTAAAGAATCGCGCCTAACCGTCCTAGCGCTATTTACATATACGGGTGAACTGTTCTAGTGATTTGGTGGCCTGTAAATGCTACTGAGTTTAAAGGAACCGTGGTAAATTGCTTCGAATTAAATTGACACGGATTGCTTCCGTTGGGGAAGTGGGCTATATATATCGCTACGGGTTCTTCAGTTTCTTGAGTACGACATTTGATCTCTTCCCAAAGACTTTCTTCATAGTCATAAGGTAAGAATGCTTCTTTCAATCGAACCACCAATTAAAGCGTGTCCAATATACATTTCGACGGCAGTCATATATAACTATTGTTCGGTGACACTTCGGGCATTCCTTACTTCATATAGTCCTTCTAGAAAATCGCACAGTCCAGCTGCTCCATCATAGCGGATGTTCCACTTATTTATGGCAAAATTAAGAATCAGGGGTGATGCAGTTTGAGGTAACATAGTGCTATTGAATATTGGAGCAGCAGCATGCGAAGGATCAGAGCTACTATTAAGGTTTCACAATGCAGCTTCAAAGTCTTTTGCACCTGGGTGAGAAGAGGTGGCGAATTGAGGGATATTCTTCTTCTGGTGCTGCATCTCGAATCTGAGCACTGTTGTCCACGCTAAAGGGTTCTAGATCAATTAGGTTTGCGTTTTCGGTTGGAAGAGACGCCACATTAACGATTTTTGATTCCCAATCATCCAAAAGCATGAGATACTTATTCACCAATGCATCTCTTCTAGTTAGGTTGACGTAATCGTTGCACTGGATGCGTTTCAAACGTCCATATAAATGTAATAGCATCGCGCGAATCCGTTTATAATCGTTCGCAACTATTCCATTCTCAAATGTCGGTATTTCAGCTTCGAACATGTTCAGTTTTGCTTGACATATACCTAACTTTTCGTTCACGTCCATACCCACATTGGAAAATTTTGCATTCGTCGAAGCCTCGAGGTTCATACGAGCCCTAAGTAAGTTACGGTTGTCGTGCACATTGCTCTGAAAAACTATTCCGCGAATACGTAGTTCGTAATCAAGTTCATCCACCAATAGTCTGTTAATCTCATTGTTATCACTAAACCTCTCAAAACAGCTACCTTATAGACTAAGTAATGCCAATACTATAAAATCAAAGAACACACAGAAAATAGCCAAAAATAAAAGCTGAATAAAGAAAGAAGTATATGTTAAAATATCGCAACCCTATCAAAAACGTTATTCCTCTAATTGGCAGAAAGCTGTAAGAAAATAAAGAACATAAAGACACTAAAGCAAGGTAACTGCAATAAGGCGACTGCTAAGGGATGGCTGCATCGGTGCTCTAGCACGTTGGGCGTCAAAATTTATGTCAAGAATGTTTGTACAAAAGTTGTTAATAATGGTGCGTTGACGATAAAATAAATAGACTCGGCAAGCTCAGCCTGGGCGGTAGGCTATGATAGATCTTCCTCTTTTGGACTGACTGGAAAATATTGGGCACCAAGGCTTGAGTTACTGATGTAGCGGATAACAAAATGCACAAGCTAATAGAACTAAACTAAAACCAACTAAGTGCAGCAAAACCATTTATTATCATACTCTCAACGCTAATCCCAAATTGTAATAAAAGTAGCAGACGACCTAATTAAATTGATCTAAAGAGAAACAACATAGATATTCGCTACATAAAGAAATATAGACAAATAACTATATACAAATATCCCAATACTTATTAAAAATTAAACGTACATAATCTTAGCAAAATGTTTTATTTGTTAAATCGGAATCTACGCATTGGCCTTAACAGGGGAAATGTTTACAGCTTCTTGGATTACAACTACAGTTGGTTCAACAACAAACCAACAACTCGCAGCAAGTTGCAATAATCTTCTTCTTCTTCTTTCTCAGCTTCGGTTTGTCCACTCCTGGACGTAAGCCTCTCCACAGTATCTTTTCATGTCTGTTGGCCACCTCTTTTGGGGTCTGCCGACGCCTCTCTTGGTTTGTCTCGGTGTTCATCTTTTGATCTTGGATGTCCATCTATCCGTATCTTGCCATGCGGTGTGTCCGGCCAATTGTCATTTTAGTCTTGCAATCCTTTCCATAACAACTGTTGTTTTTGTTCTTCGCCTTGTCTCTGTGTTTGTTATTTTATACCGTATGCTTACATCAAGCATTGCTCTTTCTATTGCTCTCTGAGTTATTCGTAGTTTTTCAACGCGTTTTTGTGTAAGGGCCATTGTTTCCATCCTATAGGTTGTTACTGGAAAGATGCAGCTGTTGAAGACCTTTCTCTTGAGGTTGATTGGAAGTTCCTTGTTTGTCAATATGTGTCGCAGGTTTCCAAAGGCTGTCCATGTTAGAGCGATCCTCCTAATAATTTCCAGAGATTGGTTTTCCTTGCCATGTGTTATGTTATGTCTTAAATAGACGTATTCTTTGACGAGTTCTATTGAGTGATTTTATATGTTAATCACGTCGTTACTTTCACGTATTATTTCTGTTTTATTATAATTTATAGTTAAGCCAATTTCTTCGGAGGCAGTTTTTAGTTGGGCTAACATAGTTGTGTCAGCGAATCGAAGATGATTTAGGTAGCTTCCATCTATGTTCAGCCCAAAACTGCACCAATCTAACCTTTGAAGATGTCCTCCAGGGCCAAGGTAAAGAGTTTTGGCGATATAATATCGCCTTGACGAACTCCTCTTTCCATTCTGATTTTATCTGTTTTAGGTCATCATCGATCTTGTTATCATAACTTAAACACGTCAATTCGCTGGCTATATTTCTTAACTAAAACAAGCAAAAGCAGATACCTGGAGGGCACGTCTAGCTCAAGTCGAAGACGGCGTGCAGTAAATTAAATACATGGAAACCGCCAGCGAATCCAGAGAAACAATCAACCAGGTATCTCGAATGCTTTAACAGACGATTCGCAGACTGAGTTCTTATAATGGGCTAAGAACTATAGCTGCAAAGAACGTTATACAGCAACATTGAAAGAAACTACATATAGTTCTCAAGTATCACAGTTTAATTATAATCTTTGGCTCGGAGAAGTCGACAAATGACCCAATAGGGCCTACAGCAAGTAATACTTAAATTCTCATGGAAAATGCAGGATACAATCGGAGGAAAAGCCTCTCAATAATTTACAATTACACACTAAAAATACCTGAACGTACACATATTGGCATGGGCTTTTACTTTCGGCTAGTGCACAAGTTATCGCCTAGCTGGTACAGGTAGTTGAAATGTAGATCCGTGGCCTGGGGCGGTTTAATTCATAGGCTCAACATGGCCCGCAAAGGGAGCTTAGTGGATGTCCCTAGTATTAGGTGGGGCTCTCATGAGATTCACGGAGGCTCTGCTTTTGGCACCAGTGCTTAATAGCCCAGCATAACGATGGGGCCCTGATTAGTCAAAGGCGACCCTACACGAGGTTGCCGGAGGAAGAATCTCTCAGCTGCCAAATTCCGGATCGTGGATTGTAGCTCGGCACGTCAAGCTGACAACAAAATTGAACCCTAAGCGAAGCACTAGAATGCCGATAAGGACTTACCCCGTATGGGCGTGCGAGAGGTGCTACCATCAAAAAGGAATCCGCCAACAAGCGGGGCGCCTAGAATCCCCCAAAATAACGTCGTCTAGAGGAGAATCCGCCGAGGGCGTTTATTTTCCAAACATAACTAAATTAACCTCTTGAACGACTTCGAAGATGGTAGCTGCTACGAGCGGCACCAAATTTCCAACAGCTAAGGCCCAAGAATGCCCCTCGTAACCCGGAAACTCGCCATAGAAACAAAAACTTATCGGGGAGCGGAACCATGTCCCTATCAGCGAACAAAAGTTCCTAACTCAAGAGCGCGCGGAATTTGAATCTGCCCACAGAGTTACAATTCGGAGAGCGCTTCCCATGAAGTTACAAAAAAAGCAGAGTGAAGCGACAAATCTAACGAAAGCGCCATTTTAACGTAACAATCTTAATTTGAATTGTCGAGTTTTCATATATATCTTTAATAATCATCTGGAGTCGATCCGCTCGTTGTTTAAAGCTGTAAGAAAGGACCACTTTTCTATTGAATCAAATGCCGTATGATAATCTATGAAGGCTATGTGCAAGGGAACGTTGTATTCTGTGCACTTTTCTATTACCGTTCGAATCGTCTGAAGGTAATCTATTGTACCGTAGCCCTTTCGGAAGGCAGCCTGTTCAGGTGGCTGGTAGGAATCCAGTTTCTGCGTTAGTCTGTTAGTTACTATTCTTAACAGGAGTTTAGAAAGATGCGAGAGAAGGCTGACGGTAGTTTTCAATATTTGTGTTTTCTCCCTTTTTAAACAGCAAAATCACCTCTGCAATTTCTCCAGGCATTTTGGATTTTTCCTTTACCTGATCTTCTCCCGGGCTTTTTTTGTTTTTCATTTTCTTTATCATTTTTGTTTTTCATTTGGTTCAGTGCTTTTCGAAGTTCACTTGCTGTTATCTCTGGCAATTCTTTTGAGCCTGCATTTGTGATTTTTTTTACTGGAATTGGATGTTCCGGCATCGTTGTTGTATACAATTTTTAATAGAAATTTTGAATTTCTTGTGCTATATCTTTCCTGTTTGTGACTATAGTGCCCTTGTCGTCTTTTATCTTCAATATCTTTGCTCTTCCTCGTGATAACCACAGTACCTTTGTGTCTCCATTTTCCTCAATAGTGCTTTTTATCTGCTCTGCATTGTATGTTCTAATATCTTTTCTAATTTTTTTTACTTGTTTGTTTAGCTCTTTATATTCATTGCTGTCCTTGTCACATTTTCTTCTTTGTTCTATTTTGTTTATCGTGTCTTGACTAGTTTAAATTCTTTTTGTCTCGCTTGTGTGCATATCTTTTTTGTTGATATTTGTATACTTTGTGTTATTTTCTGTGTCATAGTGTCGATGTTTTGTGTTTTCATGTTTTTTAATCTATTACCTAGTTCTTTTTGGTAATCTGTTCTTCGACGTAGTAATTCTTCGGCTGTCGGAAATCTTTTTTTGCTCCAAAAAAGTTGCAAAAATGAAAATTAAAATTTACAAAATATATTTATATCAAGGTGCTTATTAGCAACAATTCGTTAGGAAAATCGATTTAACAGTTTTTATCAACGTTATCGAGCTCGATTAGCTACGCAATAATTTTAGGCGAAATAGTTGGCCTAATTAAATATCCTGAAAACAAAAGGAGCTTTAAAACATCCCGCTAGGTGCGACTCATGATCATGATTCGGTTACCGTGCGTGGTTCTGCAGTTGATCTTTATCAAGCAATCGTAAGCTAAACTATTGACAACTCAAGTAAACGATAACTCACGCAAACTACGAGTACCCTAGGGGACAAACGATAATTTAACTAACCCTGGAGCGAGCAAATAGGCTTTACAATTATAAAGGGAAGTTAATGAGATAAACAAAAACATAAACGCGATAACTATTTGAATAACCAATTACTAAAATATAAATTTGAAATATTTTACTACTAAGCAGTAGACTATATCAAGAAGTACATTCCTCGTCGAACAAACCAAACCGATATAAAAGTAGTAAAATACCTAACCTTATCTTCAGCATGCGGACGATCTTTTTAGCGTTTTGGTCTTCCGATTTACTTCTTGCCAAAAAATTGCATTAGTCGGACGTAATGCAATCTACAAATCTGGGTATTTAACTTAGGTCATGCCGCTAAAATAACAAAGGCTTCCATAAACTTAAAGCACATGACACAATTTTCACAACAAATGATGCAATACAAATACGACGTTAAATCAATGTCAATTTAGACTTTTCACTTTAAGTATTATTACCATAAAAAGTAATAGTTTTACAATATCTGACAATAGCGTTGGGCAATACGATGTTGAATTACGGCAGTTGGAATGTCTCACCATAAAGCTGCTCTCATCTCCTGGCGAAAGACGGTAACGAAGGGCGATGGCTTCCAAATTCATAAGAGCTGATGCCTAAACGAATCCTTGCTGGGCAAGTCTTGGGAATGGGACGCTTCGGAGGTTCAACGCCTTGTATATTGGCTCTCACAACAGATCCGCTCAGAACAGCGTATTATTTGCATACAAATTCACAAGAGTGGCGCGACCTCCGGAAAATGAAGTTCCACCCCCCCCCCCTCCTCCCAAACAGGGGTTTCCTTACAGACATCAATTATTTACTTCGATGTATTAACAACTTTAGGTCGAGAATGAATCTGGCGACGCCACGCCAAAAGGCGCGGTTGTGAATCGAAATGAGTGCAGAACGCTCCTTTCTCTCTCTCTATCTCTCTCTATCTCTCTCTCTCTCTATCTATCTCTCTCTAACTCCTACGAGAAATGTAAGGATTGCGTCAAGTGGTGTAACACATTAGGTACGCATGGACTTAACAGGAACGTGAAAGTCAAACAATGGGCCGCCCAAACTGGTAATTAAGATACGATAAGTCGACTACGTCATTCATTCTGCAAACAATCAGATCTAAATTTAAATCGATGATTAATAGTTGAAATACAAAAGCGGGAAATTGCGGAAAAGCGCTAAACTCAAAGATTGCCCTTCCAGGTGAATCAAATAGCCTCCAACGGGCTGTGGACGTAATGGCAAACGTTACAGCATACAAATCACTCAGGCGATAAGGTCTATATTCCAACTAGACCAAGAAGCAGAGGGGTCCTCCGAAGTAGGAGGAATCACTGAATTTTGAAATAATTAATTCGCCCTATAATAAAAGAAATTGGTCAGGACGGCTAGCAAACCTGTGATAAATAAACCGTTTCAAGGACGCGGGCGTATTTGTCTCGCATAAGAGCCCCAGGCTCATAAACCGCATCAAAACGAAGCTTCCACAAATAATATTTCAAAATACCTCAACCTAAGAGCTAAAACTTGGAGCACAGTCATAGGAAAGTTACCGACGCCACTTTTTGCAAGAGAAACCCAACAAAAAAACAAAACGAATATTTTAAACAGCTGCTATGTCTGCCGGTAAGCAGATTACCCCCTAATCGCTAAATCTGCACTCGCACGACGATCGTGTTCAAATAAAGAAGCTTTTACACGGCCAAGAATTATGAACAAAATAGATTCTAATGTTAATTACGCCTTTTACACTTAGCAAATGGTATTAATTAGAGCACTGTTGATGCTGGCCCAAGTTGAAGAAGGGTTAAAGGTGTTCAATTCAACGTTACCAACTCTACCGATATTTCGGTAGATCTACCGATTTCCTCTAAAATCTACCGATCTACCGAAACGACCCTTATCTACCGAATTTTTGTTACATCGTATAATTATAAGTAAAATTTTCTTTGGGTACTATTTTAAACCGAAAAAAAACATCAGCAACTCTTTATTTGTATACAATATTCAGAACAATTTATATTTTAGGGGAATTTACAAAGATAATAGTAGCGAAAGTGAATAGAATAGGAACAATTATATATTTTAATGGTCATATTTTATACGTAAACATTTTAAATATTTTTCATGTATTATACAGGGCGAGTCTGGAGGAATGGACCAAACTCCAGGAGTGTATTATACACGTGAAAATACTGTAAAAAAATCAAATATTCTTATCCGATTTTCATTTGTTTTCAGGTTATAGCATTACAAAAAAATATTTTTTATGGAGTTTTTGTAAAAATCGACATTTTTATTAATTTTAGACGTCATCATTTGCAAACAATCGAGAAATGCGCTATTTATTTCAAAAGCTAAAATGAAAATAATGCGTGGTGATTTTTTTTATGACGCTATAACTTGAAAACAAATTAATATCGGATAACAACATTTGTTTTTTTACATTATTTTCACGTGTATAATATACTCCTGGAGTTTAGTCCGTTCCTCCCGACTCACCCTGTATATTATTGTATATACTTGCATATATGTATTAGTAGTTAATAGTGTTTGAAGTAAATTAGTGTAGTTTTCCATAGTTATTAGCAAACAATTGGGTTTTTCGTCTTGATTTTATTTATTTAATTAGATAGTGAAATATATATATATATATATATATATATGTGAATTTTTAAATGCTGGTTTACTGAAACTTGGCTATTGCAAAAATGTAAGTAGGTGTTACAAAACACATTTTATTATGTCTACCGAAAATTTGTGGGTTCTACCGAAATTTAGGGCAAAAAGCTACCGATCGCCTAAAAAATGATATGGCAACATTGGTTTAAGTTTTAAAACCAATAGCAGAATTCGATTTATTGGGTGTGGTTATAGGTGTTCTGGCTGCTGAACTCTGTTGTTAACAGATGAATATTTCCATATTACTTCTACTTTTTATGGAGTGAATTGGACGGCGTTTATAGATAGCTGTGTGGGACTGGCCGCAATTCACGCAAGTTGACTTATTCTTAGGCGGCTTAATGTATTGAGTGCATATATGTCAACAGTTTTTGGGATGATCGTATCGTTGACACCGGGTACACTGAGGGATATTCGTAGGTTTTCGCATAGGTTCAATAGTGATTATGGTGTAAAAAAAATTTGTTCAGCTTGAAAATGGCATTCCATCTTTCGTCGTTAGTTAGTTAAACGGTATACGAAGGCATTGGCTATTTATCCTTGGTTGTTGGTCTCGTTACAGCTTGACTATGGGAGTTTTGAGAAAGTTAATTGCAAAAATGACCCTGAACCCTGAACCTTTCTTTCGTGAACTATTTGTAATGTAACACCCTTATACCATAGGTAAATAACTATTATACAGTTATTACTATTATATAGTTATTACTATTATATAGTTCTTCATAGCCAATCCTTATTTATTTCCTATTTCAGCATAGGTAAATATACCGTATTTTTTTTTTAATTTTACACTGACACATGACTACACAAATTCCACTGTACATTCCACAATACACTAGCACGTCTCCCCTGTTTTCTCGCTATTACATCGTCTGCTTTCACATTAGTAAAGTTTACTGGAAGGCAGTGAAATTGTTTGCAGTACATTACATAACTAAGATTCCGAGCCCACTCCGAGGTTTGAACCGGACATTAACTTTGATAATTTCGCATCTGACACTGACAAGTTTCCAAGTTGGACAAATTTGCGGTTCGATCTAAACTACAAATGGTCACGTTCACGTTTTGGTCAGTTCAAGTGCACAACCGTGGGATTTGTAGTACCTCCTGAGCATCTCGAGCTTCGGAATTTAAATGAACTATAGCGGCCTATCCAGTCCAGATAATGAATTTTAATTTCGTCGGCAATAAAAGCCTACACAGGAGCTGAAATATAGAGATTCCAAACTCAGTCGGGCTTTAACGCCCGTATGAAGAATTAATCGTTTATTTTAAGGGGCAGTTAGTAATTAACACAAAAAGTCAATTTAGCTTTACGACCTTTAAAAATAAAATTCGGCTGCACCCCTTGGCTGAAAAGAACGCCTAACGTTTCCAATTAATTTCGAACACCGCAAAACCCACCTACCTTTCAAAAACGGATTTTTAGGAAACAAAATTAGTAAAATCTGCACAACAAGCGCCCAAAGCAAATAAAAGAACACTTCTCCCTGCGCTTTAGACAACTTTGTTTTAAAAGAGAACACCGAACCAAAAAATTAATTAAACACTGCAGATTAACTGCGGCGGAATTATGAGAAGCCGCGAATGTAAAATAAGCAAACTCCAGGCACCTGCATAAGTAATTCTAGTTTTTAATTTACACCGCTGATAAAGGTTCTCAGACTGCGCGAAAACTAACTCTTCTAATTTACATTAAAAGAAGTAAAAGCCAGAAGCCGCCTCTTGTTTAACCTTTGTTACTTGTTGCTGTTTTCTCCTGGTTCTGATGCGCTTCTGGTCAGATATGATAATGAGCGGCTCGGGTGTCACTCTTATCTCGTTATCTTAACAAGGCTAAAACTCCCCGAGGCAATCTGCCCTTAATGCTCTACAAGCCTTTTAATTTACTCATCGCAGCACGCCTAAATTACTCTTGTGAGTAAAGGTAGGAGACCATGTCTCAGAAGGCACGAGTTATCCAAGCCTAATTACACATGTCCGATGAATACAAACGAGGCTGGGGGAAACGGATTCATCTTCCGCAGGTCGAAAGGGAGGACATCTCAATTGGATTTGGATGAATTGGAATATCTGCAATTGCGACGAATGATTTTGATGAGATCCGAAACTGAAAGTTGTTGCAGTGGAACGAGGCTAATCGAAAAAGGGGTCGTGTGGCTATACGGAGGCGTATTGATAAATTTTAGGACTAGCATAGAACGAAAACAAACGGAATAGCGGGACTTTTATATTCTGTAGAGTACTTCAAAAATACTGAACAACCTTTAAGTTAACCAGAATTTATTTCACATATTTTTTTAAATTTAGTGAAAAGAAAATAAGGTGGAAATACACGATCTGTGAATACGGAGGGTGCTGCAGCTTTGTTCGTTAATTGTTTAAAAACGTTTTTGAACTTGTTAGACACTTGTCTTAGCAATTATTGTTACATGTTTTATATTAAAATCCAGAAAAAGGAAGATTTATCTTTATTGCCGGTTTTTGAATGAGCTACAAATTGGAAATGGGAGGGGCAGTTATTGAACATGTTAGGTCCTTCAACTGTCTTGGAGTATACATATCAAGCGAGATAAAAGCAGTAAATAAAAGATGTCAAAAGGATCGGGACTGTCAGAATATATTTATTGCTGTCAACGGCCCGGATCACCATTTTAATTTACAAAATATAGTATGATAAACCCAATCAAGAAGCATTAATATTTCCGATACTCTTTATACAAATTAACTCTTTGGCAAGAGTTAGTTCGCGATTGTTTTACTAATATTAAAGTAAAAGTTAAGGTTAGTTAGTGTTTTGCTTAAAACTCTCCTCTAATGAGCAGATTTTAATCAGTCACACAGAAGCAACAAATACCAAAATGGATCTGAAAGTAATTTTAACGAATGATATACTTATATCCTAATTAATAACAAAAATTACCTATAGCGTCAAATTCCACGCGTTTTGATAAGCAACTTAGGCTCTGTACAATTACTCATAATTAACACGTATTTGTTAATTAACTCATTTAAACTATGGCAACACGTAATATGCCGTATTTACAAGCTATATACAAATCTTTAATGAGTTGCCAATTTACTTTTTATGAAATGAACTGAACCCAAAATGTTGATAGAGAAGACTACCATAGGCTCAAGCTAATATGGAATTCGGGTTCTACGTCTTAAATTACTTAGCTATGCAATTTTTTACCATCTTCAATCAGATTTTATAATATGACATTGACGGTTGTGTTAATTCGGATTGTACGATTAGTTCTTCAGCGATTTCACATATAAAATAACTTTTAATCCCAGAGGTGTGCTATGGGACATTACAATCTATACCAGCATTACTACTACTACCAGTACCACAAATGAAATTTTACTCCATTCCGATGTAGTCAGGCTGTGAAGTCTCAAATCGTAAACAGGACAGTAACGGATTGGCCTATTTATTCAAATTTTTATATTAAGGTAAAATAGAATTAGTGCTACCTACTAACAAAACTAACATCTTGTTTAGGTTAGTTGCTGCCGTTGATGACTTTTTCTTACTTTAACGGTCGGCGTTGTGTCCACAGTCGGTGTAGTGTTCACAGTTGGCGTTATGTCCAGTCGACGTGTTGTTCTATGCACTAGGCACTTAGCATATTCTGAGGTAAACGATGCCTACATTTTCTTTATGCCTACGAAATATTCCCTCTACCAATTGTTATTTTATCTCCTCAACATCCCTGAATAGAAGTATCAGTGACTACAAAGATCTAAAATCTAGTCATCAATGATCACTCATCATTCTCTTTAGAACGGAGGTAAATAACATGTGATGTTGACACTCAGCCTCGCTTCCGATCAGTACTCAACAATGTGGGAATCCACTTTTCTGTAATTTTGTTCTTGTTTAATTTCAAATTAATAATATGAAGCATGAGCTTATGACGTTAGTCTGGCGTAAATTAATTAAAAATGCAATTAATGCAGTTAAAATGTACGTGCAGCTAATTTCCTGTCACATTTGTTGTTTTCGAAACTTAACTTGTTGATAAAATTCCAAAGCAATTAAAACCGTTCGATACCCTTAAGGTCGTGGCTACATTCCAACAAAATTGCTGATAACACACGTCGTCCAGCGTCTCTTACCGCATGAATTTTGGTTCCCTTCAATGTCAACCTATTTGATTACGACGAGTATAAATACAAGCCGTTTCGCCACTATAACGCACTTATATTCCAAGCTTCGAAACAGAACTTCAACCGACATCCTGGCCTGGGGCTTCCAGTTCGCCGGAGGGCGATCTCACGCTCTTGCGGACCGTTGCCGTCCCAAGCTTCCGGTCGCAGGAAATTCTTGGCTGTCAAATTTATGCCCTAACTGGAAAGCTTCGTTAGACACAAAGTTTCCACCCCGGGGTGCTCTGTTGTCGCTGCACTCGGTGTTCACGGCACTCTCCCGCGTGCCCGGATATTCCCGCAAAATCAAACACCTGGACCTTCAAGTACCGGTAAAACAAAAGTAAACCCGGCTCTACAGCCATCTCCTGCGAATGGAGCAACCGAAGGCCAGATCACCTGATCAAAAGGTCGGACAAACCTTCAGACACTAGCACGGACCCGTTAAACCCCCTGGGGTTGTTTAAAATTCTTCAAATTGCATCGAATCTCGAGCTGGTTACAAACTAAATATGTCAAATAACGCAGTTCTGTCCCATTACAGATGGCTGTCTCTTTTAAGGCGGATTCTCGCTCGCACGCAGAATGTCGTTGACGCAGAAAGCCGTAGACGTAGAAAGTTGAACTTAGTATTTATTAACGTGACTGTTCCAGCTCGTGCGCCCAAGTCGACGGCGCAGGTTGCAGCAATTTGCAGCCGTTTCCGTTACGAATGCGTTGTCGCCAAAGTTCGTACAATCTCAACTTTGGGCGCAAGAAGTCGTAGTCGTGTGTGGAAAGTTATAGAAAATGGCGGTAAACGAGTTCCAGTTAATTAACCTGGTCAACTTAAAACCGGAGGTGTGGGATTCGAATTCCGCTCTTCAGTTGTGACGCTGTTAATGCAACTTCTTTTGTTTAATTTTGGTGCAACTAATGCTACTAATGCATTAAACTCATCCACATGAAGACGTGTGTATTTATAAAATTCTTCGGGATCTTCTGTCATCATAACTTTCAAAGTATTCAGAAATCTGCCACATTTCTTTCTACTTATATTGATTTAATGGTCGAATTGACGCACCTCCGTTTCATCAGAACATTCGGAAGCAGTAGTCCTTCTTGATGGGCTATATCAGCTAACATCAGCATATTTTTCTTTTTTGTAAGCATCTATAATAAATAATATAAATATAAATAATACATTATACGCTAAGGGAAAAATGACATTCTCTCCCACAGCGTTCCTATACCTATACTATTTTTTCCACGACTTCAGTTAATAAATAAGTTACTAATATTTCTTATAATATTAATTTTGAATATTATATTTTAAGGTACTCTTTATGGAATAATGCTTTTTTACTAAGACAGTTTTCACCACCTAGAAACTGATTTCTACTTTAGCCGCGGAAAACGTAATACGTGTAATAGATAAAATACTACTTATTAATTCATAGTGCTTACCTCTACTACCAGAATTTTCAGTATTCAAATAGCAACTTTAGTAATATAGCTACGTATTATTGCGCACCAATGGAAACCTGCACTCGCATACAAGAATATTTGAAGAGTTGCAGCCAGTTGCAACGACTTCTACGCGCAAGTTATTTTGCGTAGTTCTGCGTCGGTAACATTCTGCGTACGAGCGAGAATCCGCCTTTTGCTCTGTGGGTAAGGACATGGTCTATGTGTGACGTACAACGACCTACAGGTTATTAACAGTCTTGGTCACTGACCTCCAGATTTGTTAGAATGGAAACTGTAATTTCAGAAAGTAAGTAGATGCATTCAGGGTTTCCTCCTAATAGTGGACAATTTTTGATTTGATATTCTGGCTACTTCACGGTAGATGTCAGCGCCAGCACCTATTTCCATAGCTGACTAGATTGTGGCTATTTAAAATTAAAATTTGTGTTATAGGAAACTGCAGCAGATTAAGAAAAGAAGTTTTAAAAAAGATGTGGGTTTGCAATAAGATCTAACAAATAGCTCCCTTTTAAAATATAGAAATAAGGCTTGGGCAGGTATTTACTCTGGAAAACTACGTACTAAATATTTTAGGATTTATTTTATAGCGTCCAGTAGATAGTAGATCGTTAATCGAGTAATTGATTATAGTCGTTAGTATATAGGTGGTATTCAACATATTATTATTTAAATAGCTATTTTGTCTCTAACAGTTACAAATATAGTCAGCAAGAGCATTTGCAATTTCCAAACCTCCTGCAACCTTAATGCCTATATGATTATCCCATAGCGTTAGGTAAAATGGAGCATTTATTTTTACTATTGATAATAATTTCCAAAAAATTATAATCGGTTGAAGTCGCATGAGTTGAGCATGAGCATGAGCCTAACTACAAAACTGAAAATAATTAAAATTAACTTTAAAACATAGTAAATGAAGTACAGTGTGATCAACAACAATAACTGATTTAGTTGGCAGTAAAACTTTAAGAGGTTTTTTTCTGTCCCGGTTGGATACATTGTCAGCTAAATGGAAGTGCACAGTAATTTGACACATCGCGAAAAATCAGGTTATGTAAAACATCAGTTTTATTGAGGAATTAAAAAATAATAACAATAATAAGGAAGGAAAAGGAAAAGTTCTCGAAATTTAGAAGTACTGCTCTATATGTACGCCGTAAAAAAGCGAGGCTTGTTGATCTGCTTGGCCAAATTTGAACTTTCTGTCAGCTGTCAACAATGTCAACCAGATGTATGACAAAACACTGATTCGCGTTATTATTATTATTAGTTATTCTGCTACTATAATTAATTGTTACATAATTATATCGTATTGAGTGTTTAAGTTGTATTCAAAACTGCCTTATTACGAAACGTGGTGTATTCCTAGTTACTATGTTTTTGTTAAGTGTTTTGTATAATGTGAATCATCATTAAAGACTTTTTCTTTGTGCATTCATTCTGAATCAAGGTGTCAAAGAGTAAAGACGTAAAAATATTCTTTAATTTTATTTTATACCGGTGTCTACTATTTAAGAGGTGGGATTCAAAATCTTAAGTACAATGAGTGAGTTAGGCATCCACGATAGTGAGAGTACTTTAGTTGACGTCCGCGAAAGTAGCATCGATTTTATAATGACTAAGAATATTTCAACGACATGCTTGTGAAAGGATCAGGTAAAACTAGCCCATGCTAACGCAAACGCAGGGCAAACAGCACCGCAAGAGCAAAAAACAGACAGTTCTGTGGTAGCACTGATATTTTATTGAGAATATAATTGGTTGAATTTTGAGCCTATCATCATCTCCTAAATTTAGGACGTTGGCTAATAGGTCCTTCTACAATACTGACAATATAGCCACTGGTTTCCAGTGTCAGGCGTTGTAACATTTAGAGTCAAACAGGCACTATAAGACGTGTTCAATTCAAGGGCACTTAGCAAGTTTGAGAACCGAATTCCAGGTAAAATGTTTGCAGTTAACGCTATTACGAGTTGCGTTCAGCTGCGGTCGGTTTTTGCAAGTGTGCGAGATTGTGCTTCTGTGTATACTTAGGGCCCGATTTGAATATATTGCACTGGTTACTCTATTTTAAATTGAATAGTACCTTTTAATATGCAAATATTTCAAATTATTAAAATGATAACGCCTGAGACTCTTTCAGGCGTTTGGATTCAATTATCTAGTTACTTTGTTCTGAAATAAATGATTTTCAAGTATTTTTCAACTATTCATGTAAATTGAATGTCACATCTAATGTCAACCAAATGTCAACAGTAATTCTCAAATCTTAATGACAAATGTCCAATTCTAAGAATTGTACATTACAACTTTATATAATACGGTAAGTTATTTTTTCTTAATTAATTGCACTTTTTAAAATGTCTTTATTTGCTTTATAGTTGGTATAAACTAAGGAATTACCCACTTTGTATATGGCACTTCCAAAATGTTCAAAACTGCAACGTATCCTTTAGCCACAATCTACTCCGTCAAGCAGCCTCCCGCAATACAGCTCTCACGCACAAACCTCCAGTGCCAAGCCTCGTCCAATACCACGAAACCCAAAATTCCCTGACAGCAATCAGCAAATGGAACAATCCTAAATCTGATCCTGTAGCTGTCACCTTCCGGAATGGATTCTCTCTAAGCAGCTCTCTGCAATGCAGCTGTCACGAACGAATCACCAGTGTCATGCTTCGTTCAACACTCCAAAACTCAAATCCTTGACAGCAACCAGTTAACAGAATAATTCCAGATCTGCTAGCACCTTCTTGAAAGTACCGTCTGGCTTCACCAAAACTCCTATGGTCTCTCCACTCAGCAACACTTAGATTGATGTAGACCCCTTTTTACTTATGTCACTTGTCAACTGTATTCCTTCCAATAAAACTGTTTTAATATAATGCTTCTATTAATCACTTGTAAATAACCATTCTTGTATCCATTAAGTTTACCAATACCAATTCTCTTATGTAATTACTTCATTACTTCTGTTATTTGTTATTTAATATTACACTTCATTATATACACCACGCAGATTTAGACTATCCTTTTTAAATAAGCCAAAACTTTTACATTAAAAGAGCGTTAAATTTAACATGTTTTTAATTAGATCAAAACGATTTTCTTTACATGTTTTTCTACTTCTTATTTTCTAATAATTAGAACAAACTTCTTAACTACCATATTTCCATTCTTAATGCCTCCTATATTCTAATTCTTATTTGATATCTACCTACTTTAACTATCCTTATCAGAATTTCACATTTGTCATTACTGATACCGCCGTCTCTTAAATATCCTTTTTATATTTAAACCACCTGTAAACGTGCAATAGCTATCATTTCATTAATAATTTGTTTTAACTCAAATTTATTCATTACAGTTTTATAAACATCATCAACCTTTTTTAATAAGTTAAAATGGATTGTACTAACACCCCAATTTTTTTATACATTTTAAATTTTTATCTACGACCAACGTATGGTGTATCATAACATAATATTGTAATGAAAATCTGATTGCCTAATTAACTAAAAGAATCAAGTCAACATGAGCGCAGAATTAAATATATTACCTATTGCAAAATAATCAATACTTTACATTAATAAGTGTACCTGATGTGAGCAGCAGTGCCTAATCGTTTGAAGGATAGAAGTTAGCATGAAAGAAAACAGGTTTTAGAAGGGTTACATTAAGTGTTTAGATATGATAAATGTTCGAAAGGGCTAATGCAATTTAATTTGAATGGAACGGAATTGAGCTTATTAATGTCAGACATAATGTGGATAGAATAATACAAAATAATTTGTTAAATACAGAAAAAATATGAGCGTTATGTAGTAAAACTGTATAAGCCAGCAAAAGGCAGATTAGCTGAAAGGTAAACGAAACAGAGCTAGCAAAATAATTATTGCAAAGAGCAATGGAAATGGGAACGCAACCGGTCGAAAGACAATTAGTGAGACGTTGAAGAACTCCATATGTGTGCATTATAAACAAAAGTGATTTTAAAAGCAAATGTTGTAACAATTATTTCAAGCAAAACACAATATTAGTGGTTAGGCAAAGACAGGACATCAAAACTGTAGTCCATAAGGTTTAAAGATGTTATCAATCTTAATTTCCTTTATAAACATTTGAATAGCTAGTTGCTAGGCGACCAGACTGTCATCTATTTTTAGTAACTAAGCAAGCTTGAAAATTGTGTTTGTTGGGGCCAGATTGAGCTCCTCAATTATCTTGTAAAATCATAAATAAAAAAATTATTAGTTACTTCAATTGTGTGTGTAGTTATTTACAAGTGTCCTGGTCATCTGTGGGTTAAATTTTCAGATGTGAAAAAGTCGAGGTGATTCAGATAAGCCAGCAGAGTAAATAGTCCAAGTGCGAGTGACTTTGAGGCCCATTTGCATGTACGAGCAGCTTCGCCCTGCAAGAATAGAGCCTGTTACGAGTAGGGAGAACATTCAGAAACCAGCACAACTAGAAATCCCATCCAACAAGCAATTCCGAAGTCCAAAATTCCCTTGGCGTCATTTGGAAGTGTGGCCAGCTTCCGAGAAGCCTCCGATTAAGATTTTACAGGGGAAGCCTTGGTGTAGGTCCATAGTTTTTGAACTGCTGCAAATTCAGACCGTCTACGAGGTGTAAATACATATCCCAGGGGTCCAGAGCAGTCCGGTTTCCAGAAAAAAAGTAGCGTCCCTTAGAAATGCGAAATGACGCCGTGTTTTGCAGTTTTGTGCCGGATATCAAATAAAAACCAGTCACGCGTCTCTTGTGACGTCAAAGCTCGAAACAAAACAAACGTTGTAGTTGCTACGTCACAGAATGAATGCTTACCTGACCCGACTTTGCCTTTTTGATGGAATTGTGCATTTTCCCGAAAGACATGCGAATATTTATCATACAAAGAGTTATTTTTTATACTAAGTTTTTCCTAAATTTTATGGATTCACGACCCTGAAACCAAGATTGTTTCATGTTCTATGGAGCAGTTCCGAATTTAATGCAAATAGATAAGATAAGAAAAGGGCAATAAACCATTTATTTGTAGTAAATTTTAGTACACTCTTTTAATTTGCCCTTAGTATACTGAGTCGTTGACGGATGAAACATACAAAACCCCCATGCTAACTACGATGAATTCAAATATTGGCTTCTGTAAGAATTTTAAACAAAATTCTATTTAGGGTTTTTAAAGAACAGTGTATAATGGCTTAATTTATGTAATTTCAGATATTTATTGCCCTACATTTAAAATAAATAGGTAATATTAAATATTTTCATAAAATTAATAGGTATTATTAAAGATGATGAGAAGATGATTAAATTTGAAGTAAAACCATGAAAGCTACTTGAGCAATTTATTGCCAAACATTGACAGTAATTTTATGAATAGGTATTTTTACCCGTTTATTACCTAAAGGTCTCTTGAATGGAAAAATGACTTCATTATTACGTGCTTGAGCAAATGTCTTTCATTCTTTTACCTGATGTACGAATTCTTATCTGAATCACCCGTTTTCAATTAAGTTGAACAATCACCTGTCTCAAATTTCAAAAGTTAGCTAACACATTTTTTATAGTTATTTGTATTACCAGGGAGGAAAGTGTATCATTCCCTCCCGCGGAAGTAGTTTAATTCTCCAGCGTTAGCGAGAACGGTATTCAATTGTAATGATGCAAGGGAGGGAATGGCAAGGTAGTCCAGAGTTCTACATATGATACTTTTACATTTTATGATGAGACTCTCACTTGTATTCAGCTGCATTCAAAAATAATTAAATATAAAAAGCAGAAGGCTAGTTTATTTATTTAGTTGTTGTATATACACCAGCCATACTAACAATTAGGCTGCCGAGGCAGCCATCTAATAATAAGTTTGGACATATAAATTACACGAACAATGTAAAATCAATGAGAAAACAAACTGATTAAACAAAAGTGCATTCTGAATCAAGGTTAATACTGAAAAAATATAACAAGTAAGTAAAACAAACATTACAATATTACAGTAATACGAGTAATATTAAGTAAAAAATATCAGACCAAAACTGTACATGTTAAAACCAGACGAATTTTATTATTTTAAATTGAAGTTATATCCTTTGAAAATGAGGCAAAAACTAAAAACGAAAAGAAAAAGTAAAAGAAAAAAATGGTGATGCTTTTTTGATTTACAATGTATGTCTAATTGTGTGGACTTACATATTTTAAATCACATTGTAAAAGTATTTTGGAACTGAGCCAACAAAAAATGCTCATGTTGCGCCAATTGAATCATCATATATTGTTCTTTCTAAATAGAATTTTGTTGTCAAAAAATTAAGAAAGGCAATGCTGCACCCTGTATATTTAGGTAAGCTCAATATTTCCGTCATTCAGGCTCATGTTAGGCGTATTTAATAGTAGATTGATCTACAAGTTAAGAAAAGTGAGAGTTTTTCAAAATTTCATTTACGAGCTAACGCCAGCGGATTAATTTTACACGAACATGGAAGAATCACTTTTCTAACATATTCAAAGTGCTATTTTTCTAATACAATTATAAAATGTAGCCAAAATGAAATTCGTCATTTCATGTCACGCTAACATCTGCATTAATCGTTAACCCCTAACAAGGGAACTCTTTCTCGTCTACTACGAGCGCGCCCGTGGCTCAGTTATTTTAGCGGCGGAGTGCAATTCCAGCGGACTAAATTTTTACTGCTCTCGTCTTAAGACGAATATTTTTTTTATTTCCAAAAGATAAAAGTAATACTAATTTGCACATAGCTCAGGCTTTTTGAACTTTAAAAATTGATAGAGTATGTTGGTTACCATAGTTAATAAGGCATCAAAATTAAGTATCTTTATATTGCGATTACAAAGTGGCACGACACTAACGATAGTTGCAACTTGGAAGAAAGTTCTACTAAATACAATTATATGACAATTTCTATTGAAAGTAATTTAAAAAGTAATTGATGTTGTACAATTACAATTACCAAGTAATTGGTAATCGAATTACTATTTCATGTGAGTAATTTAAATGTATGGTAATTCAATTACTTCATTGGGCGGTAATTTGTAATTAGTAATTATTTACTTTTTACAATTAATTTGCCCAGCCGTGGCTGAGACCATCTTAATACGTTAATAGGGAACATTTTGCTTGATGGGTTTTCAACCAATTACGTGTCGTTTGTTTTTTTAAAATAAACGTTTGCGTTTACTGTACTTGAATTGATAGTACTGGTTTAGACGACAGGTTTGAGGTAAGTTGAGTGTAAATAGTTTGGGGCTTTTTTGGAGTTTTTCCCCGATCTGAAAAGCTTCAAATGTCCGTATTAATTTGAGGGGCGAATCCGTGGGGTGAGCTTTGCTGTGTGTTGGCGCTAGCAAATAGAATTGTAAAGTGGAACCTGCACACTACTTGCAGATTCGTGCTGGGTGATAGAATAATCAGTAGTTTTGAGGCCTTGTAAGGGACAGAGGTCTGGTAAGCATTGATTTCCTTTGTGGATTTATCCTGTACTTATGCTTTTCCTTAGCTTTTTTTATGACGGATACTTACACGACCACTTTCCAGGTTCTAACCTGATTCTTGCTGGCAGCGGTTGCTGTGAGTAATTCTGCAGGCATCTTGGCGGCTATTGGGTAGCATTAACACTTTGATAAACTTTCAGGACAGCTTTCGATAGATGGATTTTGGAGCAGCAACCCTTTCAGCGATTGTCGTGGTCAAGCTAAAAACCAGTGTCTGTGCTGTTTTTTGTGAAAATCTTCAAATATCCGGGTTGCAGATCCAGCTGTACTTGACGAGCAGTTTTAATGTGTGTACCAGAAGGAGGGAGGTTTGCTATGTAACTAAATGTATTTGTAACATCGGTGCATAATTTGAAAGCTTCAGCTAATGTTGTAGGGACATTTCAGCAACTATCGTTCGAGTTTATTCGTTCAAATGTTGTTCTATCTATTGTAACCACCTAGGATTCACCTTTTTAAATTTTTAAAGAGTTTGAGTGATCCAGCTGATGAGAGGCATATTTAATACAGGTTAACGATAACATTTGTACCATAATCGGGATTGCTGAATGGCTAAAAATTACTTTTACACGATTTTCCAAAGTAGTTAAAAGCTCAGTACTTTTAAAAACCTAATTTTCATGTTGATGTGTTGTCCCAGCAAATAAAAAATAATTTTCCCGCTGCTGATCATGTTAGTGATACAGCCTTAGTAACAAAACGTGTAAGTCGGTGATTATATTTGCTTGCTGCTTTTTCTTGACAACGGAACTTAATATTATTATTAAGTTCTTAGGATAATAAAATTAGCAAAGCAAGATGCAGATTTAGACGTTTTCTTTATAAATTGCAAGTGTTTATGTGACATGTGACACTCACAGGTACCACGACTCAGGAAAACTAATCCTGGTGACAGGTGACAAACCAAACGATTTTTTCAAAAATCTAGGAAAATTTCGATAAGCAGCGGGAAAAATATAATAAGATAACTCGGAATGTATCGCCTATTAACATTTTCGGCAGGCAACAAGCCGCGACTCGTCTTGGCTTGTACTTGCCTACCTCAAATGTTAATGGGGCCTTACATTCCTTGTTACTTAAATAGCTATTAGTTTAAGTATGAGAAGCTGCCTGGATAATGACCCCTCTGTGGTTTTCATTCATTCCAAATTAAGTGCACATAAATATTTAGATAGCACTACTGCTATAGTGTGATAATTTTCGGGTCTTTTTCTCAGCAGAATTTTACAGCGATTGCTTATGATTTAATTTAAGTAAGCAACGCACTAGAAGTAAGGCTGTTTTACGAGTTATAGATTAGTTATAAGTAATTCTCTGTATGTTATGTGATAGCAGTTCAGTACTTTTAAGTAAGGTTCAGATGTTATGTTCTAATCAAGCACTTAAGTAATATCTGTGATCTTTAAGTAGTTAGGTTAGGTCTGGGATATTTACTATTTTCTGATTAGTGTTTAAACATTTAAACGTGTTCTATTGTTTGTGGAATACCAATAATTACATATCGTTATTTTATATCCGACTTGTTACCATCTAAAGATGCTATTTTACAGTCGTTATAACTTGGGTTATTTGATTTTTTTTGTTATCGTTGAGGCATTTAGTGGTTAGTTGTCTCAAGTAATCAGCAGCTAACATGCCTAATAGAACCTTTTCTAAGGAAAATTGATTCACATTCATTCTCCGAGTTAGTCGGTGGTTCATTAACGGTCAAAAATAATATGACATTGCTACTGCAAGGTCTGCGTATGCCGAGGATGAAGTTATGATTTTTATTATCAGCTAATAGTTTTAGATCACCTACTTATTTACTTATGATGAAACAAATAATCGCTCTAAATATTGAACTATCACAAACTCGACATTTTGGTACCCATTGCATAGTATATCAAATGTATTTGGTGTAGACATACAGCTGTACGTATACCGATGGGGCCACAATTATACAGTGAGAATAATGTAAGACTATACATGGCTGAATTATGCAAAATTAGACATAGAGAATTTACTTAATGTGACCATGAGTTTTGTAATAGTTATTTATTCGCAATCACATTGTAACATTGTAACATGACAACAGCTGGGAACTAGATAATTATTTGAAACTAGCCAGGAAATTATTACATACCCCGAAAAATACTACATACCTGAAGAGTGGGGTGTTTCCATGGTAACAAAACATTGAGTGGGTCGTTTTCATGGTAACAAAAATATTAGCTACATCAAGATATCTATTATTCAGAATTCAATTGTAGTTATTTTTAAAATTAGATGATTGCAAATAAAATAGTATACATACCACGGTGGAAAGTTTCATCCCTGTCTCGAGATAAAGTTAACCTCGACGCTACGCGTCTCGGTAAACTACCTAATCTCTCGACAGTAATGAAACACTTCCCACCTCGGTATGTAATATACTATTACTATACAAGTGGGATAACAGCATCATTAATATACGTTTGTGTAAGTATATTAACAGCATCATTAATATACGTTTGTGTAAGTATATTAATGATGCATTATCACATATGAGGAGCAGACTTACAAATTGCATTTTGTCCATTTTTACAAATTTTCAGGGAAAGCGAAAAACGATTACATAAAAACTAATCGCGCTAAAAAAAAGTACTTGGTATAATAAAAAGGCACAAGGTGAAAGAATCTATCTTACGAGTTTTTATATAAGGATGCAAAAAAACAACTGAAAAAAATAAAAAAAACAGTTGGACATAACGCACTTTGTTTGTCTAGGGTGGACAAAATGCTATTTGATTGTCAAATTGTCAAATAAATAAAACAAACCATGGTATTTTGTAATATTTTAATAGTGAAATAAAAAAATACTGAAACAAAAGTGGTATATTACTACCAGTATTAAGAACATCTTTAATATATTGTTACACAAAAATTAACTGTTTCAAATTTAAACGAATTCGTTAGCCTCATTATCCGCGCATTCACAGGCTTCTTCATCCCTTTCTTGTTCTTCATCTTGATTATCAATATTTGCCGCAACTTCGCCAACAAGGATTTCAGTCATCCATTTTAATTCCGGATCTGTGTCGAACCATGCGTCTCCAGATAACGAAATAAGCAATTTTTTTAAGCTATCAATTTTTTTTTGTTTTATTTTATGTCCAAGCGGTTGCTCAAGAAGCTTAATTCGATTGAGAAGTTTGCGAGGTTTAAGCAGAGTTTGAAATTTTTTTGCAGGATCATTGAATCGAAATAGAACTTCAGTTTTCATCACAACTCCCGAGGCTTTCCCTCTTTTAATGATTATCCTTTTACTTGCGCTAATTCCTTCGACTTTTTTTAAGCAACTTGAAGCATGTTTAATATTAACTAGAGTCCAGTCAGTTCCGAGCTTTCTGATTTCTCCCACTTTTGAGTAAAGCTCATAATATTTTTCAGGAGTTTTTATAATCGAATGACGTCTTAAAATCTTTTCCACCCTGCCAAAAACTCTATCGGCAGGAAGATATGAATGTCCACGAACCGGAAAAGTTACGTCTATTTTCTTAATCGTTTTTGGAGCAAAGTTATGTAGCCACAACATCAACATGTGCACGATGAAACTATTTTTATTTCGCCCCCCGCATCCGTCAGAAAAGAGACGAGGAGTATCTATATTTGGAAGAAATTTGGTCTTTTTAATAAAATCTATTAGTGCTGAAGATATTTCTGTAGCTCCCCTGTCAGCTTGATGCTTCATTCATGAATAAAAAGTTGGGTTTTTACAGTTTGTAGCTGTAATACAAAAAAATAAAACGACAGCTGCTGGGCATAAAAGGCATCTTGTATAGGTACTTTGGGAAGAACCTGAACCTGTTGCAGGTCAAAGCACAGGGATATTGAGTTGGGAACTTCTTCTTTCATTAGTTTATAAAACTGAGATGCTCTGCATTTGTGTACTTTTAGCTGGGTCTGTAGTTGGTTTTTCTCAGTATCTTTCTTGGCACTACTGATTTGTGTAGCTGTTCTAACACAAAAATTACATACATCAGTCGCTGGGTTACCGAAACCTATGTTAAAGTTATTATTAAAGACCCTGCTAAAATACTTATAATTTACTTTTAAATGGCCATTAGGAACTTTTTCATTATACAAAGTCCAAAGTTTGGCAATACTGTATTCGGCGGATAAGTAAATTCTTCTCGATTTGCTACGACCATAATGACTTTCTTTACCTTTTAGAGTGCTAATAAAATTTTTTACCTCTGTAAATTTCTTAATATTTTTATGAGACTTTTTATCCCCACCTCTTTTTTCAACAAGTCGAGATCCCATTTTTATTTTTTGACATATTGTACTTATTCGCCTTTGAGAAACGTTAAACAGAGCTCTAAAAAGTTTCTGACAAACCTGTTGTTTAGTGTCATTAATAAATATCTGTAAAGAAAGAAAATCAAGAGTAAAACAATAAATTAAAAGTACAACGATATGTTTGACATTGACACGCTCCTCATATGTATTGTACAAAATTTTATCTACGACTGCCTAAAATTGAGAAAAGTGCATTAAGAGAAATGTCAGATTTGTCATTTTCAAAAATATTTTCATAGGCAAATGTCATTATGTCATTCATTTGACACTATTTCAGTTACGTAATGAAGTCATTACACAACTCAGTTGCGTAATGAAACCTAACTGAAATAGTGTCAAATAAGTGACGTAATGCGTTACTTATCCCACTGGAGTAGATAAACAAAATAACAACACAGTGGCTACAGAAAAAACCGACAATTGTTACTAGCATGGGTAAATTGATTAATGCTAAAATAAAGTTGCCAATGTATAGTCTTACATTGTTCACACGGTATATAACAGCAATGAGATAACATGAACAAGAATATAACACGTATTTCTTGACTAAGAAAAAGATAAGTATAGTAGCAAATATTCGAGAAGGTTTGACGCTTAATTTAATTATGACATTTGTCAACTAAACATGCCTACTAAAATAATTTTTTCGTATGGCCATCTCTTTCTTACTCAAGCATTCTATTTTGTTATTCATGTTATCTCATTGATGTTTATATAATTATGGCCCCATCCGTATATAATCTGTGTGAATTTCGGTTGTACTATTATGATTGCAATCACCACATTGCCTTGAAGGGATATGAATAGTTTAATGACAGACTCATCCTTCACACCCTTTAATGATCTAACAAAAGTTTTGGTAAAATCTTTTTCGAGAGTAAATTCATAATGCATTATCGATATCTCACTGAATACAAAACTGCAGAATATGTCAGGTCTCATATTATTTATGTCTTCGTTTATTAATTTTAGCAGAAAGTCATAAAATAAAATGACCTAAAATTATTTATAGTTTAATGACCAATTTTCCAAGCAAGAAATTGTTAATATTTTTCGAAGCGAAACGTTTCCTGGAGCACCATTTTCCGTACGATTGGAGATTGTGGCGAAGGAATTCCAAGTGTGAATTTATCGAAAAGACAGTATGAGGACCAATTACGAAAACAAATTTATCAAAAGGATCGTGATATGAATGTTTCAGTTATCCAAAGACTAATGTGTCAAGTTCGAGTTAAAATACTTTCTATAGGATAACATGGATCCCTATCAATATTGCTTAGTTTTGTTTTTTAATTTTAAGTGATTTATAAAACTAGGAACATATAATAAATATAAAGCTAAACAATAAATTTTTACTTGCTTTAGAACTGTGCCAAAGCTTTTGTTGTATACGGTAGTAACGGTTTCGTACTAAATAAATAAATTGATAATCTTCTATTACCTTTACCTGCTGCTTACGGGTTATAATTATTTCAGAAATCGTTATTTCAGATGTAATCTAGTGATAAACTACAAAATACGCTATCAGGTAATGAGTCGCCTGTATTTGGGATTATTGGAGAAGTTCGCACCTAGTAATTTCCTTAGAAATTTCGTAGTTATGGAACTCCATAAATGGATATTAGTTGATAACTATGTGTCTATGTGTAGATTGACCTACATTTAGACGCTGTTTATATTAATTGTAATATCCCTGCAAGTAATAAATACACCAAACTCCCTGTACAAGGCGATTCAGAAGTTAGTGCATAAATTTAATAAGCAGGTTCTCAAATCTAAAGACTTTTTTATATAAATCAATATATGTGTTGCTGCTTTCTTCTAACGTAATAATAGCACGCGTTTTATTATTTTCAACTTTGTAAAAGAACTTTTGATTAGTCTTACTATATCTTTTTATTTTTTCTTTCGCGAAATTTTTTTTGCTACTCTTTCAATCTCATACAATTATTTCCGTTTTCTCTTGAACATAGTATAATCAATATAATTAAAAATATATTGCTATACGCAATAGTAAATGTAACAACACATTATGGGAACCATAAAAAGTTATTGTTCTACGATAGCTAAATTGGAATGGTCTTCCACATCGGACTAAATATAAAAATAAAAATAAATAGATGTACAGTAACGAGTATGCCCAGCTTATTTAAACATAATACAAGTAAAACGCATATTCATTCTGTGCAGAAGAAGTAATTGAAAGATAGAGGATATGGTCACCAACACGAAAAAGCTAAAAAATTAAATAATTATTTGTTATAAAGATGTTTAAAGCAGCTTAAGGAACAAGTTTCAATCCCTAAATGCATCGAATTTTAAATTGTATATAGGTTCATTAAAAGGGAATTCCTGCTACGGCTGTAGCTTTTTTGAATGTATCTGTATACATTATTTAATTATTTTCGAATTTTCTTATGCCGTTTAGTATTGCAAGTTTTCGAAATGAGCTTTTTTTTCTAAAGCAATAATTTATTCTAGCGATGAGGTTACGCATTATTTTATAACAATCCCAATGGATTGATTTTTTTCTAAGCATTTAAAATATGCCTTGATCCTTTATCCCATCACCATAATATGAGAGTTTAGAATTCGACCTTTTTAATGTCAGCAATCTAAAAAAGATTCCCCTTATAAATTCAAGATCCTTGTAGAAGGAATCTACATTAAATTAAACAAACATCAAATATACATTGTAGTGAAAACTTTGTCAAATATTAGATTGGCCGTGACGTTAATTATAATATTTACATCAGTAGAAAATCGAAGAGACGTTTTTCTATCGATTTTGAATAGGTTTTGTCATGAGTTGACGAAGATCTAAAGATTCAAGTAGCGAATTAGGTAAATAATACCTGCTGCATTATATATGCATATGTTATATATTATTTTACTTTAAGATAATGTGAAGCTGTTTTTAGTATAAGCTTTTACTTACTTCTCTTTCTACCAAAGGTGTCGATTTGTGGTGTTGATTTTTAACCGTTGTAATTGTGTGCCATAAGTTACATCAACAGTTATGAAAAGTAGCTTTGATGATTAATGTTGCCTTGAACTTTTATTTACCATCCCTGCAGTCGAACAATAAATTTTCAAACAATGGTTACCCCCGGAATGTTTAAACAACCTCATACGTTCTGCAAAAATGTTTTAAAAATGATACAAATAACATTCTCGTTCCATGCAGGATTGTTATTCCACCAAATGAAATATGCATGTAATGGGATACATTGAGGCTGCGAATAAAAAGGGAAATGCCTGCAACTCTGTACCATAAAGTTAATAGTTCCTTCCAGTCATAATCTTCAGAGAAATTTATAAAGTGTAAAGAAAGGAGCAGCTTTATTCGCCGACGTTTCAGAATATGGAGCATAAACTTTAAGGTGGACATTTTATTCGCGATTACAACGTTAGCGTCTTAAATTCTAAGCTAAAATTTTACTGCGGCGTTCGTGGCGCCTCGTGTTTATGAATTTTTGACCCACAGCAGTCCGGGCTCTGCGTAAATTTTGTTTATGAGCAGTACAGAAATTTATAAAAAATAGACGCAGAAGCTCCCCAAGAGGGTGCACTTAAATTCATTCTCAATGCTTCAGTAGTAAATATATTACTGGATTGCATTTACAATATTTGAAATAATTTAAAGAGTGTGTACAGGTAGACCTATGTTAAAACATAATTATGTACAAGGCTATTCAGATATCACTTAATAACGTAAAGCGTCTATAGTTTTTTGTGAATTATAATATATACACAAAATAAAAATACATTTGTGTTAATAAAACGATTGGGCTTTATGATATTTTAGAAATTTTGCCGAGAAAGTAAAAAATGGAATTTTTTACATAGCAGATTTGTTTGTTTGGATTTGTTCAGTTCTTTTATTTCGAAGAAAGAATCTAGATTCTACAAGATTGTACAATACTTTTTTAGGGTTAGAAAAGTAGTAACAGAAGTAACATTATAAGAAATCTGTTTATGTTCTCTCTATAATTTAACTCATTGAGAGAACTCGAGAAGGTAAAATAAGAAAAGTCGCGGTTACTGAAGAGCAGTATTTAAGCATGTTGCAGAATTATAACATGTGAGCAAACGAAAATGAAATCAAGCTTGACTTTGAAATATTTGTTTTATGATTAATATGTTGGTAACACTGTAAGTCTATGCCAATTTGAGGTTAGCAGGTTAGGTTTTATTTAATTTAATTTTTTTTATTTTATTATATTTTGGTACTCAGCCAACAGTAGTTAGGGCAATTATAGGCGTCACTGTACATTTTATGGGAACTTCCAACCCCACTAACGACTGTCAAGATGTTATTATGACATCCGGGACCAACTATTTTCGTGACAGCCGTATCACGAGGTGCCGAGAGAAGCAGCCATGGAACTCCCATCCAAGTTCTGACCAGAAACAGCGTTGCTTAAATCTACTGATCGAACGTGGACGCTTGTTCAAGCTACACCACCCGGGACCCCAAGTCAATCTGTGTCAAAACTGACGCAAAACCTAAGCTGCTAACATCGAATTTGACACAGACTTACAGTGCCACCAACATATTATTCATACAACAAATATTTCAAAGCCAAGCTTAATTTCATTTTCGTTTGCTCACATGTTATTATTCCATGATTATATTGTCAAGGCATTGAAAAAGATAATGATTTCCCTTATTTTCCCACTTTCTAGCCAGCGCATTAGCCGGATCCCAATTCAATGGATCTTTATTGTTAAGTGACTTAAGGAAAGAGCATCTTTAATAATTTTTTTCTTCAAAAGTCATTGTACTGCTCGATTGATGATGCTAAGCTGTCACTTCATTGCCATGGCATCTAAACACTTTATCTCCGCTGACGAGATAAAGTAATTTGGTTCGGATTTTGTTCACAACGTTGTAAATAATTTGTTATAAACGTTTGAAGAAAAAATACTATATGTTATTCGGAGCAAAAGTATGTGGCTCGGCCGAACCGTCCAGCCACGTCACATAAAGTATGACTTTTGCTCCTAATAACATAATAATATACTGTTACGATCATTGAGCAAATAAACAGATACATTTTTCAATATGCAGCTATTCAGGCCAATTCATTAGAAAGTGTTTCTTACTGAGAATTCAGAAAATATTCAGTGTTTACACTATACCAAACACAATCGTTTTATGAGTACATATGTGCTTTTTGTTTAGTTTGTATTTGCATTTTACAGAAAATTGTGGTCTCTTCAAATTATTATTAACTAAATTAAGTAACCTTATATAACAGTAGCGTATGTGCAAACAAAATTATGAACGAATCCGTTGGTTTCACTTCGCCATTTTGCTCTTAAACATCTTCCCGATTATATCAGCGCCTTCTTGGTTTATTTCTTCGTATCCGTATTGAGCCAGGGCGCTTTTGATCCTTTCATACCACGCCCACAGGTTGGGGTAGTTGGAAATGTCAACGTCCACAGCCTGCAATTAGTAGAAATTCATTGGCTTGTTTAAAAAATATTAGTTACCGAATTTCTCGTACACACATTAGAATAAGCATATCTGCAAGAATGTAATAATTAAACTAGTTCATTACCTAACAAAGGTTTGATGCAAAAATACCAACATTACGATTACATGACCGGTGCAGCTTTTAATTGTTGTAGTGCATATATTAGTTGTATTAGTTTACACAAACTCGCAATATCAAGTATATTGGCAATTGAGATGGCAGAGCACCCAGAACAAAACCAGTAGTTTCTGAAATCAATCAATAAAACTGTTTCGAATTCTTAACCAATCAAGATATTCACTTTTTTGGAAATGTTCTCTTAACGTCTGAAACAAGTGAAATGCATGCAAACTTGATAAGAGAAATATTTATTGGCATGAAACAAAGAAAGGGTGTCTTTGTCCTTCTACTTGTACCTTTAGATGTATAACCCTATTTACTAGGTTCACTTTTATCGACAATATTCTATTACATGGTTTCATCTTCAATACTTTTATTTTCATCTTCCTAAACTCTTCGTCTGTTCAATTTATATCCTTCTTCTGCGCTTGTTTTCTTCACTGATTCTATTTAGAATGTATTAGTTTCCCAAATAATTGATAATTGCATGGCATAGAAGTCGCATCTACGAGAAGGGTGGAAGCAAAAAAGATTCACCATTAAGTGACCTGAACTAACGTCTTCAGTTTTTTTTTGCCAGGAAGTGAATCGTGAGGAGCAGAGAACAATTGCCAGGAATCGATTTGGTTTCTGATGAAAAGAGAAGAATAATTATTTCTATGTTCCGGCAGTTTGTGTTTTTTAAAGATAAAGTGAAGCAACAAATTACTTTATTGGCGTTTTTTGATCGATAACATTGTAGCAAGGAGTACTGGAAGACAGTTTCATAGTAATTGGGAAAGACGGAGAAAAAGATAAACGAATTAAGTATCAATGTTTTAGGAAAAGGTCACATCTCGAGCAAATGTCGATGTTTTGTGAAATGTCTTGTCTGTGGAGAAAGACATTAGATTATAATGTACCCACAACCCAAGGACAAAAATTAAGTATGAAGATAGATGGCAATAAAGAGAACGCCAGACTGTAACAGTAAGCCTCATAATTGTCAAAAGCTTATCATCAGTGGAGAAGTATTATCGAAAACTCTCATGATGCACGGTAGCAGAGCACACGTTATAGAAAAGAAATTAGCGAGCATTTTTTTAAATGATCGCAGTCAGATTACATATACTGATGGGGCCATAATTATACCGATGGGGCCACAATTATACCGATTGGGCCACAATTATACCGATGGGGCTACAATTATACCGATGGGGCCACAATTATACAGGGTGTAGAAATGCTTTACGCATCATAGGAATTTCAATGGTAATTTCTTCATATGAAAATATTTGCTTCCCTAATTATTTTAGAGCAAACTTGTATGGAAGTTTTTTGTAGAGAAAAAAATTCTGTATCCATTTATGCCAGCATTTGTCATTTTACATTTCGGAAAACCAAAAATTTAAAGCAATAAAGTTATCATTTTTAGACAAATCAGTGGTGCCTTGAAATTATTGAAGCATCTCAAATCATCAACAAATTAGTTTGTTGTCTATTTGTTTGCGTCTGTCAAATGTAGCGGCAACCATGGCACTTATTGCACCTGTTCTGCTTCCAGTATACCACCACTTCACAATTTGCACCGATTTTTGAAAAAATGATAATTCTAGTTTCTTTCATTATTAGGTTTTCTGAAGTAAAATGACAAAAATGATGGTATAAATGGATGCAGAATTGTTTGCTCTACAAAAAACCTATTTACAAGTTTGCTCTAAAATAATTAGGGAAGCAAATATTGTCATGAAAACATTACCATTGAAAACCCTATGGTGCGTAAAGCATTTCTACACCCTGTATATAACAGCAATGAGATAACATGAACAAGAAAATAACTCGTATTGCTTGAGTAAGAAAGAGACAAACATAGTAGCAGATATTCGAGAAGGCTTGACGCTTAATTTAATTATGACATTTGTCAACTAAGCATGCATACTAAAATAATTTTTTCGTATGGTCATCTCTTTCTTACTCAAGCATTCTATTTTGTTATTCATGGTATCTCATTGTTGTTATATATAGTGCGCACCAAAAGTATGGAACATACCAAATAAAACTGAAATAAATGTTTTTTTGTAAAAATCCCGAAACACGTCAATTTTCTTGTTTAAAAATACACATTGGAATGTCAAAATCATTTTCCGAAATTCATTTGTTTGTAAGTGATGACGTCATCAGCATTTTTTTAAATGTCAATCCCAATTTTTTTTGAGTTTTTGATAGATCATTCAATTGTTTAAATGACAGTATAAAAATGTTGATACCTTACATAAGAAAATTTGCGAGAAATAAATTATTTAATGTTTAATAAATACATTCTTAACAAATGTTGAAACATGATATTTAATGGTATCAGCATCGAGAAAAGAGAATCAAAGGTAACAAGAAACAAATGCCCGTAATCTAAACAAATGCCCACAGAAATGTTAGTTGTCGACACATCGTTTACTCGTAATAATTAACATCAGCTTTATAAATCTGCTATGGCTCATTTAACAATTACACAACGCATAGAACTTTTAATTTATTTTGGGTGTGAAAACCTTACAAGAACACAACAAGAAGTTTGTGATATGTTTAATGCGAAGTATCCAGATCGACCTATCAAGCGATCAACGGTGAGTAAAATTCAAAGAAAATTTAGAGAGACGGGAAATGTTACAGATATTTCAAAAAGTGGTCGTGTTACAGTGATGAATGAAGACAAGAAACTCGACATTCTTTTACAAATCGAAGAAAATCCTAATTGTTCTTCCCGAAGAGTCGTACTCAGGTTAATGAGGAAAGAAAAATATGATTCTTTTAAAATTCGGTTTGTTCACGAGCTCAATGAAGATGATCCTGACCGACGCTTGCAATTTTGCGAAATAATGAAGAATTTTCTTCAAACAAATGAACGTTTCCATCACCAGATTCTTTTCACGGATGAAGTAACTTTCTGTTTGAATGGAACAGTTAACCGCTAGAACTGCAGGTACTGGAGTAAGGAAAATCCTCATTGGTTGTCTGAGGCACACACCCAACATCCACAAAAAGTAAACGTCTGGGCTGGAATAGTGGACACCAGAATAATAGGTCCTTATTTCTTTGATGGAAATCTGGACTGGACCAAGGGATTTAGAGTTTCTCCAAAATGACCTTATTCCAGCACTTGCGATACTTTACCCAAATCAAGATGATCCAGATGTGCCAAATAATACCCTTTGGTATCATCAAGATGGCGCCCCGCCACATTATGGCCGTACTGTCCCTCGATTTTTTGAATAATTGCTTTCCTGCAAGGTGGATCGGTAGAAGAGGACCACTAGAGTGGCCAGCTAGGTCGCCTGACCTTACACGCCTCGATTATTTTTTATGGGGCTATTTAAAATCAAAAGTATATTCTACTAGACCGCAAGACATCGAAGATCTGAAAAATCGTATCGACAGGAAATTCAAAGAATTACTGAAGATGTTATCCGTAATGTCTTAAGAGAATATGTGGATAGACTTGCTTATTGTCAAGAAGTGAATGGATGGAATTTTGAGAATTTACTTTGATACCTGCAGTTGCTTTTACCTTAATATCTTCTGTGTATTCATTGTTTATTGTGGTTTTCAATAAAGGCGTTTATTAAACATTAAATAATTTATTTCTCGAAAATTTTCTTATGTAAGGTATCAACATTTTTATACTGTCATTTAAACAATTGAATGATCTATCAAAAACTCAAAAAAAATTAAGGGGTTGACATTTAAAGCAAATACTGATGACGTCATCACTTCCAAACTAATGAATTTCGGAAAATGATTTTGACATTCCAATGTGTATTTTTAAACAAGAAAATTGACGTGTTTCGGGATTTTTACAAAAAAACATTTATTTCAGTTTGATTTGGTATGTTTCATACTTTTGGTGCGCACTGTATAATTATGGCCCCATCCGTATATAACAGCAATGAGATAACATGAACAAGAATATAACACGTATTGATTGAGTAAGAAAGAAATAAACATAGTAGCAAATATTCGAGCAGGCTTGACGCTTAATTTAATTAAGACAGATATTAACTAATCATACCTACTAAAATAATTTTTTTGTATAGCCATCTCTTTCTTACTCAAGTATTCTATTTTGTTATTCATGTTAACTCATTGCTGTTATATATAATTACGGCCCCATCCGTATACAGATTGCGGCAAACAACAAACGCAAGGGGACCTTACATGTGGCCGTAATTGTATTTATAGTTATTAAGGTACCAAGGGCATTATGAGTAAAATAAAAGCCCGAGATTGTTAGTGTACTAACCGAGGGCTTTGGCCCGAGGTGTGTACAACAATCGCGGGCTCTTAGCTCATAATGCCCGTGGTGCCTTCAAGGTTTTATGTCCTACCAATTTTCTTACCTAATTCATATTCATATTCAATTCATATAATTACTATGATATAGTATTTAAGATTGATCTAGTTAGCTGATATAAGTTAGATTTGTGACATTAGCTGAGCTGTCATTAATTTTCATTGTGACAGTGGTGCATAATAAAGTTGTATCCATGGAAACAAATACTGTTAATTTTTCATAATAACCCTAGTGTTCTTATGAAGAAAATAATTGCCCTGGAGCGTTATTTTGTATCTAAGATACCTTAAAATAGAGTCATTAATTTCAATTAATGTACTGGTAGGACATAAAAACATTTAAAAATCGAATATACCTTGTATTTATAATGATCCTAACGACCTATCGCTATCGTACATTGATTGTTCGTTTGTTAAACACAATTACGGCCAAATGTAAGGCCCTAGTTGCCTGCCGCAATCTGTATAACAGCAATGAGATAACATGAACAACAAAATAGAATGCTTAAGTAAGAAAGGGATGACCATGCGAAAAAATATTTTAGTAGACATGTTTAGTTAACATACGTCATAATTAAAATAGCGTCAAGCCTCCTGAAATATTTGCTACTATGTTTATCTCTTTTTTACTCAAGCAGTACCTGTTCTTTTCTTGTTTATGTTATCTCATTGCTGTTATATATAATTATGGCCCAATCGGTATTTCAACAGGTATAGTGAAGAGAATCTAAAGTAAAGCAATCTGCCAACAGTTATCAAGAAATGTTTTGTTTGATAGCTGCGTCACAGATTTCTACAATGTAAACAACAATGGGTCTATAGTTAGGATTTCCACGAATAATCGAATTTATGGTCAGAGAGAACTCAACCATTAGAAGAAAAATCTCTAAAATTAGGGATGGACGCTGAATGAAGGTATTGCATCAAAAACGAATCCTCATTAGTGACGGAGAAGATGTGAACAACTCCATAACCGATATTGACATTGGGATTGGGAGTAGCCATTGGAAAAAATGCACTGCAAATATGGTAGTTTTTCCCTGTGAACTCGATGCAACATAATAAATCATTTGGTGGACGGTGCGTAAAGTTATCCCATCTGGTAAGAGTGATCACAGAATCAACATGTTCTTGGCGGAAGAGAGCTTTGAAACTGATATGTCATTAATTACTCAAGTGCAAGAGGAGGAAGAAGCCAACAAGATGTATCAACAACATATCAAGAGAAATAG
The DNA here is from genome assembly GCA_940337035.1 of Agriotes lineatus. Taxonomy (NCBI): domain Eukaryota; kingdom Metazoa; phylum Arthropoda; class Insecta; order Coleoptera; family Elateridae; genus Agriotes; species Agriotes lineatus. Next base: position 99,828 of record CALNHX010001649.1, on the reverse strand, counting down.
CGAAAGACATAATGTGGTCAAAATGTTTTGGATCAACGGAATTCAAGGTATTCCTCACAACAAACAGTTTCAGAAAGCCGTCTTTAAAGAAATTCACCTCACATCAGTGTAGCTAGTCTTCGACGTCTATGCGAGACCGGAAGGAACACTTCGCTATCTATTGCCTGTGTTATGATCCAAATTGCATCGAGTTACTTTCAGTAGTATTAATGAGATTCCAAGAAAAAAAGGTGGAAGTTGCCTCGGACATTAAAAATCATTTTAGATGATGGGTACAGAGACAGGTGACCAGAATTATCTCTGGTTTCAGTGGTGGGAAGACTTGGATAAAAAAGTGATTACTTATAGGCATATAACCCATTTGCGTATTATTATGAGCGAGGCTATCATATAACTTAGCCTCCCTAGATTACAGTTTTACATTATTATTTGTTGACTAATGGGAAACATTGACTTTTTATATAAGCATAATATAAGAATTTCGACGCTAAAGGCGTTGACGCAGCCGCTTGAAGAATTCCTCACTTGTCCTAATTTTAGTAACTCTGACAATTCCATTTCATCCTGGCATCACCTTCACAACACATCCTTTCTACATTATACAGTTATCTTTATTACATCTGCAGCAAGGACAGTCTTGCTGACTATACTCATTGATAGAGACTTCAGCCCCTGAAATATTGCCCCACCTGTGACTTGGTCCACTTTATTGAATATCTTCGATATGTCGTAAGCTTGTCGAAGCTACTTGACTCTTGAGTGATCCAGTATTTTCTTCTTAATTTTTCCATTAGAAATTGAACCACAAAATGATAATAACTGAGATAAGCTCTACTTTACACTTTAATCTATTCTCTTGAATTGGCTATTTCTTGAATTTGTTATCATTTAACTTTAAATCATATTGAATAACCTTGTGTTGCTCAATTCTTCATGTTCGTTGATTCTTCTGAATTAAGGTTACTATTCTAACGACTCCAGCAACTGACCATTGCATATCTTAAGTTCGATTTGAAGAACTTTGAATTGATGTCTTAAATTTGCTCCGTTGCCCTCAATTATATTTTCTCTCACTTGGTGCTAGATTTGAAACTTTTGAGCGTTAAACTTTATGGATTTATGTGACTTCAAGAATAACTTCTTCTTGATATGCCATGATGTCTGTTTGTTCTTTGCCCGTGACTTGATCCTGTAAATTCACATCTAGTATCAAGTGTAAAATTTCATGATCCTGTCAGGTTAAGATTTGTTTCAAATGTTACAGAAGAATCTGCAACTCTGTCGGTGCAATTCCTCCTCTTACTTTTCACATAAAAATGAATACTTCAGCAGTTGCATGTATGACGATAATCAGGGTCATCAAATTGCTGAAGGCAAGGAGCGTAAACTACCAACTACGCTTTGATTTTCATGCATTTATACTATCTAACATTGTCTTCCCAATCAGATTACAATAATGATGAGACATTGTATCGAAACTTGAATTGGCTATACACTTTTATTAATTGAACAGAGACATTGATTTTACAAAAGTCTGACAGAATTCGGGAGCTGATTAGCTCGACAAACTCTAAGTGACATGGCTTTTACGCTCTCCCTACATTTCTTGTTAGTTCGTTTCGTTTTCAACAGTCATTTATTTTTTTACATTTTAATATGTTTAATTTTGTTTGCTCCACCAACTGGATTGCACCTACTCTCATTCTAAATATGCCGTTGTCATTCCTTAAGGGACGCTTAATTGTGTCGTTACTTTTTTGCGCCATCGCTTTAGCGAATTATTTTGTTGTTGCACACAATAACATCTACCGGTCAACTTTTTACCTTTAATTACAAGGTGTTTACGGAAGGGTAGAGGAGAACATGAAGACTTTGGCGATACATACTTCGGCAGTGGCTATATTAGCTACGACGCTGAAGTCGGCAATGGTAATTTGTTGTCCAGCAATCCACATACTCTTGTCTAGAAATCCATCTAACCATCCTAAGGCTTCCTCGTACCTAATCTTTTTGGAAATGTCTGCCGGCTGCCCTTGAACTACCACAGGAAACTGAAAATTTTGAACTATATTAATAAGGAAGTTAATTAGAAAGCTTTAATGTAAATGAAACACGTAGCTATTTTATTATATTCTGAACAGTGCTCGTGTCTTAAATTTTGAAACAAGAGCGTAAGTTACATCTGTTACTGCAGAACCCAAAATTTGATTAATACATATAAAACAAATAGTTAGGAATAATTGAAATCATATTTTCGAATTTACTTTAGATATTTTAAAATACAAAATTTCGGAATCATATGAGGGCGTTATCAATTATATTGTACAGGACTATTGTAGTTTTTAATAAGCTTAATACTTACGTCATGTACAAGACTGATTAAAAGTAAATAAATAATTGTATAAATGGGTTCATTGATTGTAGTGTGTTGCCCCTTATAGTAATTCGCACATCTGCAAGTAAAGTTATTTATGGCTAGCTTTCAGTATGCATGAAGACTCAAATCTGCAAGTTAGGTTCACCGACATGTTCATATTTAAACTCCCGTGTTACACCACTGGGCTATGAAATTAAAAAGCAGCAACGGGCAGACTCACTACGCTGTCAACAAATTGAATTTTCGTGCGGTTCGTTTCTGGTGTATTTACAAGTTAATTCAAAGGCAAATCTATGAACAAATTATCGGGTAATTCGAATCTCGCGCTTTATTAAGTGTCACTAGTCGTGTTTTGTTTTTAGATCGTTTGCGGCTTCCTGCGAATTCAATTGTTTTGAACGCGTCCTTTCATGTGAAAAAACATAACCTCAACTTATATTTTTACAATTTTTGGACCTTATGCTCTTTTTTGAAGTATTGTAAGACTGGGATCGGCTTCCTCTTATAGGACTCGTTCCTCATGGTAAGTTTCGAAACTCTAGCACGGATATTTGTCTTGCAACACTAACCTGACCTTTTTTAGGCTGCGGGAACTGGCTCGGAACAGCTTCTCCTGATGCTCGCTGCTAGAAGCGGAACCCTAGGATGCTGGAACTGCTGCGGTATACTCCTACACGGCGTGCGGACGTAGTGCTACCAAAATTTCAAACGCTTGACCTGAATTGTGCTTAAAATCTGATGATCGTAAACTTCTCGTCGTTGGCGAAATGGTTCGGAAGGTGGTCGCAGATGAAAATAATTTTTAGGTGATGGATCTTCACACCCACATTCTCACATATGCACTACGAACTCCTGATCAAGATGGTATTATTATTTTTAATTTATTTTAATTGTAAATGGCTTAAAACTCAATTAGTCTGGAGAGACAAATTAGACTGTCCTGAAATAATTTTTATTCAATTGTTTTTTTGTTAGTTAACAACAATTGCCTATCTAAATTCATAATTGTGGATGTTAACCAAATACAAATCAGTTACTTATAATCTAAATTTTAACTTATATTATAAAAGTGTACAAAATCTTAATTCTAAAATTATTGTTTGTTCACGTCACTTCACTGACTCATTTTTTTAAACACCAACCTCGTTCATTTCCTGTAGTGTGAATTTCCTGTATTTTATAATAATTGTTTACTTTTCACCATTCTTCAAATATTACCGTTCCATTATTGATAGCCTTGTTCGATCTAGTATTGTGCTCTCTTTGCACTGTATTAAGAACATTCTGCCCTTCTTACCTTTATTTAAAAAGTTCACAGAACTGTACTTATTCAATTATACTGACATGTAAATTTATTTAACACGCATGTAATAAACCCTTTGATGATAGATTTGTTGAATTTTGATTGGCTTTACCTTGCACCAACTTCTTAATTTATGCTAATTTATATTTCTGTGACTCTAACTTACGAATTGAGCTCTGCCTTATTGCTATTTATTCTGCAGTAATTCCATTTAATATCGGCAATGCTTTACCAATGCAGTTATGAATTAAAATTTCTGATGTAACTTCTTGCAGTTGCCTGATTTACCCCAGATCTGTGCTTCATTGACTTGCTTTATTTATCTATGCTGCAAGCAGAGTTGAGTAACGGGCTAAATACCATCTCAATATATCTGGATTACAACACTTCCAGTTCATCTGTAGGTTTGAAACTTTTTTTAAGTTCAATATACTGCTATACACCCCCTTACGGTGTTGTTTAAGTTACTCAATCTTATTAAATCAGGTAGTTTTAATAGTTATTTAACAAAGAAGTATGATAATGAGAGCGATTAATAATCGAGACATTTTAACGTGTGAGCTCTAGCGAGAGCATTAATTGTAGAGATTATTAATCGTCGATTAACACACGAGTTAGTTACAATATTTTTTCGTTGATCGTATCTTATTAGTTTGAGGAAAATTTAATTTTATTCCATAAAAAGAATTTGACACATAAAGTTTTGACATTAATGGCATCTTTGATTACCTATACCAAAATCTCTTATTAATAAAAGGTAATCCATTAATAGAGGTTATTAATAAACGATTTTTAAAAATCGTTTACTAATAAAAATCATTCATTAATAAGGATCGTTAATAGACGATTTTCTGTACATTAATGAAACCCATAAATAAACGATCAACGGAAAAATATTTAAGCTTATGTAATCTTATTCTTGTATTGAAATAACTCTTTATTCTATGTTAGATATATGCCCTTTTATACATTTTTACTTATTTCTCTTTTGCTAGCTCTATGAAAATGACTACTCTTAACTCAAGTTAGGTCCATGCATATTCAAATCATTATTTGTGATAGTTAATCAGCACACTAAACAAATAAACTCAGGTGCAAAAAAAACGGTCTACCTAGTATTTCATAATTAATTAACCCATTTGGTAGTATATGAGCATATATAAAGAACAGCAAACGATGAAGTGTAGCTTTTCTCTGTATTCTACTTCAATTCATCCTCCTACTTTGTTTATTGGAGCTTTTGTTTTCTTTTATTAATCTTCTAAAATTTTGGAAACAACTGCTCTCTATTTGTCAAAGGATATCAAAGTGTTTAATTTGTACAAAAATGCTCTAGTTTGTTGTAGAGTTATTGTTTGTTGTCTTAGTTACTAACTTTTGAGTTAACTATGCCTTTAAATCGCGAACATTGCTCGAGAGCTGTAGCTCTTGTAGAAGATGGGCGAAGTAGGCGTTATGTAGCTAGAGCGCTTGGCGTTGATCATTCAACCATCAACAGGGTTATAAGACGTTTTACAGAGACTGGAACGATGACACGCAGGCCAGGATCTGATAGAAAAAGAAAGACAACTGCGATTGATGATCGTTTTATTGTACTTCGTACACTACGCGACCGCCATTCCACTTCGATAGAAATGAAAAATTGACTCCGAGAAGTTCGTGGAAGAGACGTAAGTAAATGAACGGTTCATCGAAGGTTAGCAAAAGATGAATTGGTTGCTCGCAGACCAGCTCACGGCCCAAAATTATTCCTTCATCACCGAGTAGCCAGATTACAATTTGCTCGTGATTATTTAGATTGGGAGTTAAGGCAATAGATCACTGTTCTGTTTACGGATGAATCCCGATTCAGCCTATATCCACCAGATGGAAGGGATCGAGTATGACGACGAACGGATGAGCGATTTTCGAAGTGTACTTTCACTCCAAGGGTTAGTTTTGGAGGAGGATCGGTTATGACGTGGGCATGAATTTCGATAGAGGATCATACCGAACTTGTTTTATTGAAAGAGGATCTCTGACGGCAGAACGGTACATATTAGAAGTTTTAGCAGATCATGTTGTTCCATTTGCATCATTTACTGGTAACAACTTCATCCTCATGCAGGATAATGGAAGACCACACGTAGCAAGATGTGTTACTGAATACTTAATGAAATTGGAATAACTCGTATGAATTGGCCAGCATATTGACCTGATATGAATCCCATAGAACATTTATGGGACATACTGGGGAGACGTGTCAGAAGTCGAATAGCCGGACCAGCCTTTTCAAATGAGCTCCGTGCAGCACTTTTAGAAGAATGGGAAAATATTCCACAAGAGGTAATCCAGCAGCTGATTGATGTGACGGCGTAAACAGACTTTAATAAGAGCTAGAGGAGGCAACACAACATATTTAAAGAACATCAGGGTTAGATTTTGTGATTTATGTTTTATTGATTTTTGTTTCGTTCCATGATTTCGCAAGTGTAACCTTTAAATATTGTTATCGTTAATAATGTTAAATAAATAAACAGAAATGTCTCATATTTTGCTTACCTTGGTTCTCTACATTCCTTTTAATGGATTCAACTAAAACATTGACTTTAGATAGCGCAGAAGTAATGCAATAACAAATATTGTAGAAAATATTAGGTGAGACGTTTTTCTACACCCGAGTCTATTTATAAATTATAACATTTCCACCACTGTCAAAGTGAAAACTTAATGAAAGTAAAAAGTCAACTAAATAATAACTGCTACACATATTATTATTTCAAATATCTATTAAAGTAAGTAGTTCTTTCAAATATGTAATTCATTCACTATTAAGGACTTATTAATGTTTTATTTACATATACCTGTCACAAACTGCACTTAATACGTGAGCTCGATGTTTTGGTCTAGTTCTTGTATAAGCAAGCTGCCTACACTGCACCGTCAGAACTGCTAAGTAAATAAGCTCATTTCAACATCCATAACTGTAGCTGCATCTAATTGACTCCGTTTGTAGTTCTATAAATGTTCCCAACTTTGTGACTGAATGTGTAGCAGGAACGACTTGACTTACAGCTGCGGTGAAAGCTTCAATCATCAACCAAACTGCTGAGGTGACCTACACACTGAAGACAAGCTCTCCTCTTTAACACCAAGTAATCATTCCTCTGCAGTCCTGATCCAAATCAACCTCAGCTGCGTATGCTGATTACTACCTGTATAGTTCCAATTCAGACAGCACTACTGCAAAAAGTTCCAGTCTACTGGAATCGCCCTTCTTGTAACAGGCACCAAGCCACCAGCTATCCAAATCGCTTTCTCTCTCTTTATCAAATCCAATTATTACAGGACAATTCAGACGTCCCACAAGAACACTGATACTACCCAAGTCAAAATTCAAAGCAAACGCAGAAATCCATTTGATTACAATAACATGAATAAACATTTGGACTTGGACTAGTCCAAATGTTTATTCACATGCAGTATGCATCTAATCCCGGCTTAATTGTAGATGTATTCACCTAACAGCAACTCATGAAATTCCGAATCAAAACGATACGTAATATTTACTTATATGTAGTTTCTACAAATCCACTGCAGACATTATTATTCCAAGAAAACTATTAGTTATCCTTAGTTATTCTCATTCTTCTTTGTACCATTTGTACTCTTCTATATTATACAGTTAGTTTTTTAAAGTTCGTTTTTATCTTAGTTTCACTAATTTTAATTACAGACATCCTTTAATATTTCAACCAGATAACATACATCTTTTATAAAAGGGTTTTTACTATTTAAAATTGACTTTTATTACAAACACGGTTTACATTTTGGAAAAAATTTCGTTGATATTTGTAATATATTCTCATTTTCCCTACCAATAAGTATTATACCAAATATTTTACAAGCTAACACTCTTGGGTGCATTTCTACAGTACCACCAAACACAGAAAAACCCCTGAAAATATGTGAACTAAATCTAAAATTCCAGTAAGGAGAACTAAAAAACCAATAAAAAGCATGCTTTGCGGAGAGGTACATTCAAACAAAAAACATAAACGTCACTTCGCTATTGCTGCCATTGCGTCAGATAGAAGTGTCTAATTTCCAGGTTTTTTGGTTGTTCGTTAGTTGCTTTTCTTCGTTCGTTCTGTTTGTTATTGTTTGCCTATTAGCCGTTTAATGTTGGGCTGCTTGGTTATTAACATCAAATCGTAAGTATTAAATGCTTACTAAAATGTTACCTTAAATTGCAGTTATATATTTATGTAATACTAAATTCCTTTTTATATAGGATTACAATGAGCTATAAAGCAAGAAAGCTTTTTTGCATTCAAAAACAAGAAGTATAATTGCAAATGTCATAAAGTGTTTTGATGAAGAGAAGACTTCTGGAACGCTGATATTTTCGGTAGAGCAATCTACAGAACTAGCAGCCGCAACAACTGGAAAATCAACTTCTCTGATAAAGAAAGTTCGTAAGGAGTGTGTTACAGCAGGTAATACATAAAAAATAACAATATTATTTCTCAGCATTGTCATTAAAAGACTTAATGTAGGTAATGCTTTAGTCCTTACTTCTTCCAGGCACTGCTTCTTTAACATCTCCGCAGAAGAAGAAACTCAAGGATGACTAGGAAATCAAAATCGTTCTCGACGATTTTGATTTGGGAGTTTTGCGATGAACGGCTTGTGAAATGTTCACTGTGAAACATAAAGTACCGAGACTAATCGTATTAGTAAACAGATTGAATGGAAAAGTTAACTATACTGGCCGTCAAGAAACTTTGAGAAAGAATCTAAACGAAATAGGCTTTCATTATAAAAAATGTTGTGACAAAAGAAAATTGCTCATGGAAAGGAGTGACATTGTAGAGCGTCGTTCTAGGTATTTAAGGAAAATAGAAGAAAACTGAGAACTAGGTGTGAACAAAAAACCTGTAACGTTCATAGAAGAAACATATATTCATTCTAATTACGAAGTAGAAAAATGCTGGCAGTCAGATGATGAACCAGGTGTTTACAAAAGTTACATTTAAATAACTTTTTTCTTTGGCCGCTTGTTAATTTCAATATTAATGAATTATTTTTCCTAAAAAAGGATGGATCAATAGACGTCATTAATACACTGTTTTTGATTAATACACTCTTTTTCATTAATTAACTGTCTTTTAAAAAATGACCGATTAATAGATCTATTAATACACTGTTTTTGATTAATACATTCTTTTTTACTGTTTTTGTGATTTTTACGTTTTGATAATATTTTGCATGGAGGTTAGTTGTATTAATCAAATTTTTCGCCACAAAAAAGATTTTACGGTTAACGAAAAAATTTTGTAATCAACTCGTTTGTTAATGGGCGATTAATAATCTCAACTATTAAAGGCACTCACTCGCTATCGCTCGTTCGTACTTTAAACAGTTTCGATTATTAATCGCCTTCATTAACACACTTGTTGGTTAAATAACTATTTTCCACGACCTGGAGTAGAAGTCGGTTTGTATAGCATCAAAATTGTGACAGAAGTAAAACATTTACTCCCTAGAGACTAAATAAGACAAACATTTCTCTAGGGAGTTTTCATTATGACTGACACAACAATTATGTCAAATTCGAGGTTATCAGGTTAGGTTTTGCGTCACATAATTGTGAGCTCTTGTCATAATGACTTACAGTGCCACCAACTTTAAAATTTACCATAGGCTACTAATTTTAAAATTATTGTAACTAAAATGTCAATAAATGACGTTTAAAAAAACGGGTTTTTCGTTTTAAATCTTCCTGAAACGTGAAAAAAATAGTATATGCAACTCGGAGAGAATGCTATTTTGCTTCAGTGCAATTTCTCTCCTTCATTGCATAATCTACTATACTAGGGACTTTGGTAGTCTGTACATTGTAAAACGAGAATCGATTACAAGTAAGTCTATTATAAGAAGAATATACTGTATTTGGGTCAGCATTTTTTTCTCTCTTCAGCTTTACTTTGCTCTGGCGGTTTTAATGTATATTTCCTCTGTTTAAAAACTTTTTGTATTAGCCTTTAGGATAATGGATAATTAGGCATTCTAATATATTTATTTTATATAATCTCTCAGTAATTTATTATTATAAAAATATGTATTGCATTCTTAGTTGTTATATGTACTATTATTTTTGTTACAATAAATTTATTTAGCAAGTAGTGGTTTAATAACTTAAACACTGTTACATATAAAAGAATTCAGTTGCTTTTTAAAAATAAAATTTTTTAATTTCTCGCGTTTACGAATGTTTATAATTTTTCTACGGAGTGTAATTTTCAAACGGAGTTGCCCCCCCCCCCCTAACCCGGGGTTTTTTGTGTGCTTGGTGGCACTGTATATGATATATTTTATTCTGAGATTAAAGAATTGAGTTTTTAAAATAATCATTTGAGTCTGGCTTTCACTTTACTTTTTCCGATTGTCATTTAATACAAATTAAGATCTAAGCTCTGATATTACCAAACAACTATCCCAACCAAATCAGCTCAGATGTTCGAACCTATTTAATAAAATATCCACAACTTAGCAGTAACTGTATCTAATCTCTCATTCATTAAACAAATCTGAAATATTTATGTTATACTTTTAATGCATAAATTCACCTTTGTACTTTTTAATTACTAATTAATTTATGCCTTCAAAATAATTTCCTACCTAAAAATACTTTTATAGACAATTAGCAGTCTCAATAAGCTACCACTGCAATACCTTCCCTCTACACGACGGACTTTTACCAGCGGCGCGGAGTTCCAATGCTCTTATCCATATTCTTCTAAAAACCGTTCTGTAGCATTACAAACGTCCTTTCCGGAGTTAAAGCGTTGGCCCTTCAGAACTTCTTTTAGCTTAGGAAGTAGCCAGTAATCCGATGGAGCCAAATCTGGAGAGTAAGCTGGATGTGTAAGTATTTGGAACTTTAATTCTTGCGCTTTTTTGACTGCAACCTTAGCCGTGTGAACTCGCTCATTGCCATATATTTGGTCCACAGCCTCAGACGCTTTATCTTAATTTCTTCTCTTAATTTTATTAGTAGCAATTGTTTTCCCTTTTTCTAGAAAAGCAATTAGGGGGAGACCCGTCAAATCCCAGAAGACTGTTGACATTACTTTTTGACGAGACGGGGACGCCTTTACCCTTTTAGCATTATGTCGATTGCCGCTTGGTTTCTGGGACAACACCGGATCCATGTTTCAACACCAGTCATACGAGTTTCTTCAAATTCTTGTTTATTTTGTCGAGACAGAGCCAAAAGTGAAGCTGCTTTTTGCACTCTAGCTTCCCTCATTTCTCTTGTTAAAAGTTTTGGAACCTACTTTGGACAAACCTTGGACATTAGCAGATAGTGGCGGATAATTTTCCAAACAGTAACATACGAAATCCTTAAATCACGGGTCAGCTGATGAGTGGTTACACGATAATTTTCTTCTGCCACACAAAGACTGAAGCCATTACATCGTACAACGTGGATCATCTCGAAAACTTGTTCTTCCCCTCTTAAACTTTGTATACTAAAATTTAATGGTTGAATACGGCGGGCAATATTTCTTGTACACTTCTATCATTTCATCTTGGATAACTTTTGGTCCTTGAGCTTGAAGAGTCAAGAACCGAATTACTGCTCGCTATTCTAAATTCTCTATTTTTACAAATTCCTTAACATAGACTTTTTCAACAAACTTTTTCTCGATAATTTTAAAGATTAGAAATTTGACATTGTACGCCGTAATTCATAAGGAGTTTATTCATTTGTGAGAACAAAATCAATTGTTTATCGGAACTGGAAGTTGTCAAGGCCAGCTAAATAATTAAACACCGTCGTATACACAGTATGCAGGTATGGTCAAAATGGGAAATAAGAATATTAATGAAATAAGACTTCTCTAAACGATTGCAAATTAAGTTTATATTTCTGATGTAATTTGACGGCAAGCCGTAGGGAAGACCTTATACAGAAGAAAATTAAAATGCAGAAAACACAGAGCAGTGTTGTTGATATAAACAACAAAGGGTTGTTCTAATTGAAGTCCTTCAGTAAACAAGCCCCCAAAAACGAATAATATTTACGCTTACATAATAATCGACAAGTCGTGGAGCCAGCACAGTGGCGTCGAAGTACAATCTCTGGTTAACTACAGCTGCCTCTTTTGGATCTTCTGGAAAATAGACGTGATCCTTAGCATATAGATCTACCAAATACTTCATAATGGCTCGACTAGAAAAAAAATTGTTGGCCTTATTGCACAATTTTATACGGAAGTTTTCATACCTTTCCCACAGGATAAACCCTTCCTCCACCATTGTTGGAACTGAGTGTTGTGGATTCATCTGTAATGATAAACACCATTAGATTGAAATAGCTTTGATTATATATTTTATTTTTAAGTAGAAGCGGAACAGGCAAGACGCGAGGCACAGCAAATGCTTTATTCCGAGATATACAACACTTCGACTTCGACACTTCTATAGGTAACTTATATAAAGGCTATGTGAAACACTCAGCTATTCTCGAAAGTCTCATAAGAAACGTGTGAAAGGATGGCATTCAAACAGAAACTTTTAGCGTTGCATGTTAAATTTTACAAGCCTTGAGTTTGGGACTTCGTTTATATTCATACTTAAATCAACAGCAAAGTTAAGAACGAAACATGTATAGATGTAGGTGGCTTGTTATGAAATTTATTACAAAAATCGTACATTTTTTAAGAAAAAAATTTGTAGATTAGGAATATTCTAATGGATAATTACTATACCGCGTCGTTAAATAAAAAATCGCTTAAACTGGAAAGCGATAAACAAGCTCCATATTTTTCATGCATTTAAATGGGGGCTTTAATTTTGTAGCAGCAATTTCCGAGTCTTGCAATTTTCTTTATTTTCACTGCCATGTGTCGATTATTTTTTATTGTGCCAGTAAAGCTGTACCTCAATAACTCTCGGACTTCAAGGAAAATCCGAAAGGGGGATTAATAAAAAGAGCCGTATTGAAGTAGCAAAACTTACTCTGAGGAAATCCGGAGTCATATGTTCTCCTTTCATAAGGTCGATGGGCTTGAGATTCAATTTTACATCCAGAGCTTTGGCAAGCATCAGCAAAGCCCTGCATATCGGACTTGCCAAAGTGTAGTATACGTCGATGTTGCCCGTCATTTTGTGTACGGCGATGCTGGAAAGGAGTGTATTTTTAGTCTTGAATTGTAAAGCAGCCTTTGATTCGAAAGGAATCGTACTCCCAACAGCGACTATAATAAATTAATAATTAGTTTATTTTTACCCAAATTTGCCTCTTCTTTGATTTTCTCATTCAGCGAATAGATTGAAAATTAAAAACTCAGAATGGTTACTGGCTTTAATAAAAAATTTAGGTGTTTGGGGTAGAGTTATTTTCAACCATAAATTTTTATTATTATTATTATTAGAATACGTGGGGCAGGCAGCGTAGCTGTTTATAGTTAAGTTAAGCCACAGTGACTCGTATGTACCCGTGGGATAGTTGTCATTCCCGCACTGGAGGTACTGTAGGATTTGTTGATATAGATTGCGACACCGCCACCGCGCCTGTTGACCCTGTCCCACCTGTATATGGAGTAATTTGGGAGATCGACCAATTTATCAGGCACACCAGGATGGAGACATGTTTCACTTATTAAAATAATGGTGGGTTTTTCAGACTGGTTCATGAAAACGGTTTGAAAAACTTTTATTAAAGCGTATGGTTTTGCATACACTTGAGTGTATCAAACGTTTTCAAAAGTATGTAATGCGACTGATAGTTTAATATCGTACTTACATTACCTTTGCATTTGTATAGTGAGAAACAGAAATTTTGTTAAGGTAGATAAAATGTAAATATTTTGATATTAAGTAGCAAACGATAGAAAATATTTTTTCGTTTCGATCCTAAAAAAATTAAGCGAAAATGCAACCAAACTGTTTAAATATCATTAAGATCTTTTCTCAGGTGGTCATTGATGTATGTGATATTTAGTGTTTTTTATAGTTATGCATTGTACGTGTGCCTTATTAAAACATTTAAAACACGTAAGCAAAATGAAGACAAGAGACGGAAGGTATGAAGCATTTGTGGTTTATGGGGCCCATAATACGTGAGTTATTTTTTAACGTCCAATTTGGTGGGAATACAAAACAATAATGAATATGAAACGTGTATTGTATAGAAAATGTAAGTACATCCCTCAGCTACATTTTTACATAATTGCCATTTCGATGAAGGCACTTATCATATCGTGGCACGAGTTTTTCTGTGACCTTCCCAAAGAAAGTTGCCACCTGGTCACTCAGCCAACAGTTTATGTTGACTTTCAGCTTCTTCTTTAAACTTTATGCACCATTCTCGAAAACAGTCATCACTCATAAGTGAGAAATATCGGCTGCAGTATGCTCTACAAAGTTGAGCCTTCAACTAGAAAAAAGCAAATTGTGCACACCAAGAGTGAACTGTGCGCCGCAAGCCGTAATTCGCTTTCTTCTGGCTGACTCTGAAGGGCATAATTAATAATAGCCAAAATTCATCGTCGTATGAGTACAGTTTATGAGCAACGGCTGAGTGCGAAAATGGTGCAGAAGGTTTAAAGAAGTAGCTGGAAGACAACGTGAACGGTTGGCTGAGTGACCAGTCGGCAATCTTCTTTGGAGAGGTCATAGAAAAACTTGTGCCACGGTATAAGTGCTTTCGCTGAAAAGGCGATTATGAAGAAATATAGTTGAGTGATGTATTTATATTTTCTATACAATAAATGTTTTATATTCATTATTATTATTTATTCTCACTGAATCGGGTGTTGAAAAAAAATAACCGTCGTATATCTAAAATCCCTTTGTTAGCTCATTAATACCATAACTACTGGGCGATCTTCCAAAAAAAAATTAGGTATACTTAGGTGAAAATGCCGGCCGCCAGCTCAGCGATTCGGAGGCCGTGTAGTTCTTGAAAATAAAACGGTAGAACAATAACTACTGAATGCCCAGAGCGCCAACAATTTTTGAAAATAACGGCGAATGTACCCCATTGATCTGACGAGAAATTGTAAACCCAAGGCATACCAAACACTATACTATACTTCCTGGAAGATAGTTCCAAATAAAGGCAATCGACCGTAACTAAACTCACAACAATTAAATATGCATAAAGATCGTATAATTACAAGTAAATATCACAGCACGAGTTTTCAATTAATAATACACAAATAGCATAAATAGGAATTGCAGGAACGCTTTAAATTAATTACTACATGCGCTAACTATACTTACAGTTTCTGACACAAACAGCCTTTTATAACATGTTAAAATCAAGCCGCTTCGCAAGCTATTTAGCCGCAAAAGGTCCTGGGGGCCCAGTTCTGGAGGAAATTGGACGCGATTCTCGATTTTTCTGCCGAGAAGTTTCTGCAGCCGTAGGTGATAGTTCTCAGCCCGAAAAGGTGCTGCTACAGCGGGATTGGGGTGCCAAATACGGATCCTTCTTGTGCCCTAATTGAGCGCTGGCGACAAGGGAAAGCGGTTCCGTGAAGGCTCAACACCATCTATTTGCGAGACCTGTAGCACGTGGCCGTGAACACAGGATAAAAGAGCGGCGGGCCCAAGTTCAGCGTGGTCGCCGGGCCGGACAACTTCGCTGTCGCGGCTAATTAAAACCAATTTTGCCTGGTACTACTTGATGTAAGAGGGAAAGAGATCTTAATAGAATACGCAAAGACAGGTTTCCTAACGTGAATAGCTACTCACCCCAGGTGGTTTTGAGTACAAAAAGAAGAGCTCGTGGATGCAATCACTAACAAATCCTCCGAAACGAAGGAAACATCGTTCTTTAATGAGCTCGGGGTCTCAAAGCCACGAAAACGTGAGCGTCTGCATATCACCACCACATAAAGCCAACCAAAAACCTTTTTAAAACATCCCCGAACTCGTGAATTGCAACGACACGGAACTGCTCGCTTCAAGCTGCCAGCCGAAGAGAACGCGTCGCAACCTGCAATCGATTTTCCCCAGATAAAAGCATATTGCGGATGTCTCGGCCAAATGTCCCAGACACGCGGTGCGCGGGAAAATAACATTTGAAATCTAGATTATGACAGGCGGCGTATTCTACACGTAACAACCTGCCAAAGTATTACTGTCAGGCTCAGCCATTTTCACTAATTTACAATTTTTAACGCTACCACTTCATCAGTCACGGTCAATCCAAGATTATATGAAAGGTCTCATAAAACTATAAAACTTTTATGAAGACAGCGTTAAAGGTAAGTCGAAAAATTAGTAATAACAAAGTCTATTCCGCTGGATGGATGTAAACATTGTATCTCAGAAACTAAAAAGAGACTGGATCCGTGGCTTTTATTTGTATGTCTTTGTCGGTTTGTATTATTGTTACCAGTAATAGACATTAAGCGGTAACGTAACTACACCATCGGTATGGTATAGTGCGTTTTAGACAGTTTCGTTCCACATGATTCATATTTCTATCATTTCTCACCGTTACCGGCGCTCTCTGCTCTATTCAAACTCTCCGCAAACGTTAGGTATTGATAAGTTGTCGACTCGATCTTAAACCGATTTTCTCCGTCCCTTGCAATTTTTTAGCCGAAGTTGTGGCACCTATAGCGCGATCATATATACTGGGTATCACACGACTTAGGGTTCATACCTTTTATACCTAATATTCACGGTAAACTGAGTAAAAAATTATAATGGATTTATGTTCTAAACCAAACTGTTTCGAAAATACATTGTCCAAAATTTTTATGGAAATTTTGCACTAATTTTAAATTTGTTAGAAATTTGTTCAAAATAGTCACCGTTATGTTCCAAACACAATCTAGCTCTTCTATAAAAGAGATGTAGTTGCCCTGCGTAACATATTGTTGTCATTTCTAATTAATTCTACGTCCTCAACATTGCGCCTCCTAAGACTTTCTACATTTTCTGAAGTTGTTTATGTTTATCATATGGTCCCAAACAAAAGAATCTAGACATGTTAAACCTGGAGATCTAACTGGCCAGGGGTGCTCTTCTCTCCCATCAATTATCTGACCTTAAAACTATTCATTTAAAAATTGACCTACACGAATATAGGGAAGTGGGCAGCAGCACCATCACGCTGGTACCACATACCTTGTCTGATTCGTGTTCATTAAAGTGTTGTACAGGCACAGCTTTTATGCTTTGTGAATATAAATAAATTACACAAGGTCCAAAGAAGTGTTGTATACACAAATGTTTTGAAAGTGTGCATCTAGGTACAACTAGTTAATGATAACAGTGTGAGCCTTTGTTGAGTAATAACACAACCGCTAATAAACTGACAACTGTCTCTGTACAACACATTTTTAAGCACGACTGTACGTTTGCCAACCTTACTCTCAAACGTCATTCTAAAAAATTAAACATCTATCAGCGGCTAAAGCCCTCCCAAAGAAGGGACCGACGGGTTGGTTATTAATAACTCCACACCAAACATTCATCGAAAATAGACGCTGAAAATTCGACTCGGTCGTTTCATATGAATTTTTCAAATAGCAACTATTTTTTCTATACATTCCTTGTGAATGTTATTTCGTCTGTGAATAGTATTTTATTAACTAGATTGGAATTTTGAAGAACCATTTTCAACATTTCATACGGTTAGCATAATATGTAGGCTGGACGGATTGAATGGGCTGAATATGAAAAGACTGAAAGGATGACAGATTGTGAAGACTAAATTAATGTGTTTTAATTAGCGGGAGTCTTAAAGAGCGCATGGCAAAAACCACCCGATCTCAACATTGTGGTGAAGAACCGAGAAGAAGCGTGTGCCTGTCATCTTGTTTATTACTTCCCTCGTCTAACAGACGAAGGACGTATTGTAATCCCGAAAAAACACCTTTCGAGATTTCTACAGATCTTCACGTTTCAGGGTCAGTAGATGACAAAAAACATGTTTTCTCAATTTCGTCTGTCTGTTTGTCTGTCTATTGGCGGTATAACTGAAAAACTATTTGTTGGAAGAAGATTATGTCTTGCATGCAGATTATATTCCTACCTGGAATAAAAGCACCTTAATAGTATATTTCAAACCAAGGTAAGAAAGTGCAGTCTTGCATACCGAGCACAAAGTTTATAAACCGAGCCGAAGGCGAGGTTTGTAATTGCGCAAGGTATGCAAGAGCACTTTCTCAACGAAGTTTGAATACTATTTTTTCCCAGCCGGCCTCAGTGGAGCAAAATTTGACACTATAAAAAAATTCAACAGACTGTTAAAGTTGTTAAAGGTGACAGTATCCTGCAAAATATGCAGCATGCTTTCCGATTTTATGCTGTTCTCAAAATGTTTCTAAACAGTTTTATTCAAGTAACTCTAAAAATTTTGTCGTTAAAAAATCGTTTTACTATTTATACTTTTTGAGGTTATGTCCACTGAGGTCAAACTGCCAAAGTTGTATTTCCGTCTGCAGTACATTTTTTATTTGCAAATAGAGATAATTTGCATTATCAAGAGTTTTTCCTTTTGTTTCAGTAGTATTAAGAACGTTAAGATATTTTTGCTCCTAGTTGCTTGAGCACCTTAAAAAATAAATTGTGTTTATTTTTGTGTTGATTGAGAAATAAATAACAGTAATAATTTGCACATAGGCCAGTCTTTACACTTGACAAAAATGAGGCATAACAAATACATGGTAATTGTAAAAAACATAAATGGGCAAAAATAAGTTGTTGAATGTAATGCAGTTGCTGCATGTGTTGCAGTTGCTGCGCTGCAATATGAAGCAGAGCTCCGTGGCAGGATGCGATCGACGGGTGCTGGTCCTACGGCCTGTTTTATTTCCGTTTAAATGCGTTCTTTAGGCGCTGGAATCGCGCTGACTTCGAATCATGTCTGCAATACCTTATTATTTGTAAATTGATGTAATTTGCATTACCAAGTGTTTTATTTTATTGTTTCCGTAGTATTAAGAACGTTTTACCTCTGGTTGCCTTTCATTTTTCAAAATATTTAGTGTCACAGCTTCCACTTGCGAGGGAATTTCCGAGGAAAGTCCTTTACAGATTTTTTTAAATTACTAATCATGGTTGGCCATGACGTTAGTGTACAGCTTTTCTTATTACTTTTCCAATGACACTAAGGTTAATATACAGAGTCCAGCAACGATATGGGGTTAGAAAATATTTCTAATGCTAAGGTGGTGCACATTAACCAAATAAAAAAGATGTGAAGAACCAAATTAATTTTTTTCTTCCTTTTACAATAAAGGATGTATTGGAATCATCCCAAAAATTCTAAATTGAGTTTTCAACAGATCTTCACGTTTTCGAGTCCCCTGAACCCAAGAAATATGTTTTTGGTTATTGGTCTGTCTGTTAGTCTGTGTGTCTGTATGTGAATACACAAACGAAAAGAGGTATGACGTTGAAACTTCATATATAAGGTTTGTGTAGTATCTAGATGCGACAGCAAAATTCTGAAGAAAATCGCAATACCGTAAATATAGTATTTACTCTTGTGATTTTGAGATTTTGTCGATTTTTTCAAAAACGGCTTTACCGTTTTTTTTTAACTTTACAGTTTTATTACATTTTTAATGTGTATTTATGTGAGATATAATAGTACATTGAGTTGGAGGTAATACTAAGGGATATCGAAATAACAACGGTAATTGAAGAGGAGACAAACGAAATTAGGAGAATTGGGAAGTATCAAGAGGGTAAGAATAGACCAATTGTAATAGAAGCAAGAACATTGAACAAGAAAATAGAGATACTTAAAGCTAAAAAACTAAAAGTCACAAAAATCTACCTAGAAGAAGACTTCTCAAGGGATGTACTAAAGCAAAGGAAAAAACTGATAAAACATATGAAATCAATCAGAGCAGAAGGACACCTAGCTGTTGTTAAATACAATAAATTAATAGTAAATGGTGACCCCTACTTCTTGGAACAAATTAAAGCAATTTAGAACCAAAAAAAAATTGAAAAGGAAGGGGGAGAGACAAATGAAGCAAACAGAGAAGCGGGTAAACTGTCAAAAGATCAAAAGGGTACAACTGAGATACAACCAGGAAGATGTGAAGTTAGGAGGAAAGGCAGAACCATGGACTGCATGATAAACTCCTGAAGGTAACAAAAACAGAAACTACCCCGAAAAACTAAAAAGTAATCAACAAAGGAAGAACAAAGAAGACGACACAGACCATGAAAAAGGAAAATGGTAAACTAAAAAACACCAAAACAAAGGCGACCAACGCAACGAACAGTATTATTAAAACAGAAACTGTACAATATAATAATAATAGAAACAAAAGGCTACATTACAATAAATGGAGAATAGGAACTTGGAATGCGAGACGGATAAATGGAATTGAAATGGAATTACTTGAAATAATAGAAAATAATAATTACATACGCCTAACGGTGAAAGAAACCAAGAAAAATCTGTAAAAGGCTTTACCCAGAACTTCTCTCGTCGACATTGTGCTAATAATAATAATAATAAATCAGTTTATTGCATACACATAATGGTACACAAATGGTAGGAGTTTGGCATAGCCAGTCTTCCACTCCCCCAATATTAAATTACATTACATTACATGTAGTGCAAAGCGTAATACTTAACTATAAATAATAAAGTCGAAAAAGAAAAAAAATGTAACAAGGAAAAAAATATACATATAGTAAAGATAATGTAGAGCGTACATAATATAATTTCTCATCCTTTTAAAATTAGTGTTCTTAATTTCTTTTTAAAACAGTAATAACTCTCGTCAAGAAAGTTATACAAGAGGTTCAGAAATGTAGGTGCCGTATACGAAAAACATCCTTCAAACCTAGAGGAATGATGTTGTGGTATGGTAAAATTGTCAGTTCTTATATTTATATTGTGAACATCAGATCTCTTTGTAAGTAGATCGTACAAATATTTTGGTGTTCTGTTTATTAACAATTTGTATAAAAACATGCTGTACAGGTAGGTATTACACTGTTTTACATTGAATTCGCAAAGTGATTTCAGAGAAGGAGTTATATGCTGTCCGTACTGAACATTACAAATATATCGAATACATGCATTTTGTGCTCTTTGTAGCTCAGCTTTGTTATAATCGGTCAACATAGGAAAGTAGACTGAGCTACAGTAATCCAGGTGGGGATAGATTAACGACTTAACTAACATTAATTTAGTTTTATCATTCAACTCATATTTGAACGTATATAGACTACGTAACTTCAAGAAAACCACTTGATGAAGGTGTTTTACGTGAAGATCAAAAGCTAATCGGTTATCTATCGTGATGCCTAAATAATTTAAAAATTAATAAATAATAAATAATTTTTAAAATCAAATTAAGTTAGAAGTAAAAATATCTTCATGTTTCTAATAAATTTAACAGATTTTCAAGTAAAAAAAAAAAACGTTACCCGTGGTCGAATTCGAACGGCAGGCGGACCGCGTATTCAGCCCCAACGTTTTCTGGGATATCTCAGGGCAACGGGCTATTTCTACCTGCGCCACGGAGCATCGACCTTTCGGGTTCCTGCATCGCAGCTATATTTAGTAACGCGCTAATTTGTGCCTTTTTTTCTAACGTAAAAAAGTTATTCTATATCTATTGGCTCCCATTTTTGTAAGAATAAAGCCTGCACTATGTACAAATTAATACTTGTATATATATATATATATATATATATATATATATTGGAATGCATAAGCACTACAGTTGTATTACTTTTTAATATGTAATAGCTCCCATTAATGTGATATGACAATCAAGCATCTGTTGTACTATTTTAAAATTATGTATTGCATTTAAGACTCTCGTTAGGGCGGGTTCATTGATCAAATTACCTATTTTTAAATATTCAAAATTTGTAGATGAATTGTCAATTCAATGATTGCTATTAAATGTCAGTTTGACTTTCAACTAGTATACAGTACAAGGCTATCAAAATTGACAAATATACTTTCCCTTTTACAATTCAACTACTATTTTATCAAAGTAAGTATTGTTATTAAGTTATTTTGCTCAATTTAATTGTTTCTTTATTCCTTATTAAATGTAACTACCACAAACCTGACTTCCTTACACTTTTTCAGCTACTCACATCAAACACCAATGATCCTGATGATTCTCAGCCATGGTCAATGTCAGCTTATCCTTAATGTACACTCAATTAACTAGAGAACTTCCCAAAAACCAAAACTCCCGGCTCCTGCAAGTCCAACCTCACTCCTAGTACTTCTAGTATGCAGCTGCAGAACGCAGCCCTCTGGTAATCTTCAACTAGCAGATAATTCCCAAACTAACCTCCTTTGTCCACAGCTCCTTTACTGCAGCAACTAAACCACGCCAGCACACCTCAACAAACCAATTTAAGTCTTCAGTAGAATTTCCAACTCCAATAATGATTGTCAATTACACCTTGCAATGCTTCAATAAATCCAAATCTATCCAAACGTTGTCGTTTCCTTCTTCTTTATATTTAATTAAATTGTACACCACAATCTCGTCACTGATTGTTACTTACATCAACTCTTGTTTATATTTTCGCTTATTCACTTTTTAAACCCGTTTACAACTCATTATACCTGTATACATCCAAATTCCACACAAATAAAGGTTTAATTTTTAAGTTTTTATTAGTTCTCAATAGCTTTTTTTTAAAAACGTCTGTACATAAATTTTCTTGTTATTCAATCATGGTTTTAAAACAAAACTTCTTATCTAGATACGATTATTACTGCCCACTTCTTAAATTACCTAATTTGAAGTATACATTCTACAATTATATTACTGTAGAGCAAGTATATTTATCTTACACTAACATTATCTTTTCTTCCAATCACCAATATGAAATACTCAAATGTAATAACTTTTCAAGATAAAATTACAATTTACTTTAATTATTTAATCTGCATTTCCAAATTTAAATCAGCCAACAAACCTTTATAAATTTTTCTAAATTTGATTGTATCAATATATCAACTTTATTTCTTTTAAATATTTCTTTGCTATGATTGACCATACCACTTTATGTATCATAATAATAATAATAATATATATCGTCGTCGTTCTCCGACAATTATTTTATGGGTTATACCGCCAACAGACAGACAGACGGAATTGAGAAAACCTGTTTTTCGTCATCTATAATGTAAAGGATCAACAGTATTAGGGGATGGCAATCTACTAATATATGTAGAAGTAGCAGAAACAGAAAATACGAGTGGAGCAGTAGCATGTCTAGTAAAAAGAGATGTAGTAGATAAAA
The DNA here is from genome assembly GCA_940337035.1 of Agriotes lineatus. Lineage (NCBI taxonomy): Eukaryota > Metazoa > Arthropoda > Insecta > Coleoptera > Elateridae > Agriotes > Agriotes lineatus. The sequence continues at coordinate 76,882 of CALNHX010001649.1, read as the reverse complement.
TAAGCAGATGGGAATATATCAACCAAAGATTATTCAAAGTAGTAATACAAAGGAACGAAATGAGATATTGACACTGGTGATTGTGTATGCCCCAAATGAAGATGCTAACGCGGGAGAAAAGAATATGTTTTGGATAGACCTACAAGAAACAATACAGGATTATGTAGGCAAATTAATCTTATTAGGTGACTTTAATGCTAGAATTGGCAATCAGTACGATAAATGGCAAGGGGTGATAGAACAAACGGTGAAGAATAACGGAAATCGTTTTCTAGAATTTTGTAATGATAACTTAACCATAATGAATCCATATTTGAAGCATAAAGAAATACAAAATTTATAGAGAGGAAAGAAAAGTCAATAATAGGTTACGTAGTACCTTCATAAGAAAATAATAAGGGCCTATCGGAAAGGAAGTACTTTTAGAAATGTTAAACCTAGCTTGGAAAACAAAAACTATACCGAAGGATTGGAACACGTTTATACACAAAAGAGGTGACCCAAAAGACTGTACTAATTATCGTGGAATATCTCTACTATGTACTGCAATAAAGGTCTATGAAAGCATAATGGAAAAGACAGTAAGAAATATAATAGAAACAAAACTAGCAGACGAACAAAGTGGTTTTAGACCAGTTCATAGCGTGAATGATCACATATTCACAATACAACAAATAATTATAGAAAAGGCACTAACAAAGGGAGAAAATATCTATCTAGGTTTTATAGATATGCAAAAAGCATATGATATGGTAAAAGGAATAAAATATAGAATACATTATAAAATAAAGAGTTAGTTGCTGATTTACTGGTCAGTCAAAAGTTTATATGTGACAACAAATAATAAAATCCGAACAAGTAACAGCATATCATTAACCTTCGTAAATAAATACGGAGTAAGACAAGGTGGAGTATTAAATCCCTTACCGTTTATCAGTCTTATCGAGGAAGTTATAAAACAAAGCTGGAACCGAACGTATACAATAGAATATTACAAGCTACAAAAAGTTAAAGTACAATCATAAGTATTCGCAGATGACGTGGTGCTCGTGGTAAAGAATAGAAAAGAACTTGAAGAAAATATAAATGTGTGGGCAGATATACTTAAAGAATACAACTTAATAGTCGATAAAGGCAAAACTAAGGTAATGGACATCTCTAGGAAAGAAGAGAAAATCGGTATCAGACTCTGAGGAGAAATATTAAAACAAGTAAATGAATTCAAGTACCTGGAAATAATTATAGATAGTAAAGGAACACAGGACGAAGAAATAGGAAACAGAATCAAAACAGCAACAAGGACATGTAACACTATATACAAGAATTTTATGAACAAGAAAGAGATATCCAAAAATAACAGTGTACAACACAATATATAGTTCGCGTAGAGCTATTTGGTTAAACCATCTTAAAAGCATAAGTAATAATCCTATGTAAAACTCATTTAAAAGGTGTACTGCAGGTAAAATACCAGGACCGGCTTTTAAAATTTTATTTGAAAAAAGAAATCTGTGACTTGTTTAAAGTAAAAGTAAAAGTTTTAGGGATAAATACATTAAATATATCAATTAATAGTTATTTAACCAACAAGTGTGTTAATGAAGGCAATTAATAATCGAAACTGCTTAAAGCACGAACGAGCGATAGCGAGTGAGTGTCTTTAATAGTTGAGATTATTAATCGCCAATTAACAAACGAGTTGATTACAAAATTTTTTCGGTGACCACAAAATCTTCTTTTGTGGCGAAAAATTTGATTAATACAACTAACCTCCATGCAAAATATCATCAAAACATCAAAATAACAAAAACAGTTTATTAATGAAAAAGAGTGTATTAATCAAAAAGAGTGTATTAATGACGTCTATTAATCCATCCTTTTTTAGGAAAAATAATTGATTAATATTGAAATTAACAAGCGGTCAACGAAAAAAGTCATTTATGTAAAATGTTTACGCCAGATCTGTTTATTGTCCGGCACTTTTAGATAAGTTGCTTGTAAAGTGCTTATCTTCAGGTAACATCGTAAGACGATTTAAGGAAATAGCTCTACGCCAACTATATTGTTACGTTTTTAACGTTCGGGCTATTTAAAAATTATACGACGCTTCTTGTATTAAACATTTATTTACATCAATTAGATTAATTATTATTATTTACAAACACACGAGAATTATAGAGCCGATTACAAATTACTTAAACTACAGGCGCTATTTCTATCGATAAATTTATTTAATATTTAAACTGGTTATACTTCAACTATTTATTTATTGCACTTTTAACACTAACGATTTATTTCTATTTATATGGTTATTTATGTCAATAGTTATATGTACACACGGGCTTTTATTTATGTGGGAGCTCTACACGGCTCTACGCGAATTCCGATTGAACTTAGGACTGCGGGAAAACTGCCCGCTATTCCCACTCGCGAGTATTTATATTGCCAGATAGTTCCTTCTGGAAAACGTCTAGAGTTCGCTCGACTTTTCTGGCAGCTCTGACGTGTCTGGAATGTTCTGCAAGACTGACTCACGTCGTCTCATACAGCTGCCTCCAAGGTCGTTCTGCAATGCTGTCGCACGGGACGCTGAGTCATATTTCTGGGGCGACGGCCTAGCCCCACGATCGTTGCACTGCCCCTACCTTAGGTCGTTCTGTCCCAGAACGAGTTGCGTCGGGTGCCTGTCACTCGTTCTTGTGGGGGTTTGATGGCGGTATTTACAGGGGGTGCCCTTCTTGCACATGGACTGGTTGAAGAGGTAGCAGTCCACCGTGGGTTCGATGCCTCGCAACGGGCTGCAACAGCAGACCTCGATCGGGATGCCGGTTGTCTCTTGTACTGCCGATCGGTATGCCCTCAGGAACAGGGGAATGCACTGGTCCCAGTCACGCTGATGCTCGGAAACCACCCTGCACAGATGCTTCCCCATGGTTCCGTTCATCCTTTCCATCATGCCGTCCGATTGTGTATGAAGGGCAGTGATCCGGGTCTTGCGTATCCCCAGTAGCTTGCAGACGTTCCGGAACAGTCCAGACTCGAAATTCCGGCCCTGGTCGGAATGTAATTCCAGGGGGACTCCAAAACGGCTGAAGCACTCCTTCACCAGAACATCAGTGCCAGTACCGATCTCTTGCTTCGGAACGGCGTACGCTTCAGGCCACTTGGTGAAGTAGCCCATACACACCAAGATGTATTTATTTCCCGCTTCCGTTTCGGGGCATGGTCCGGCGATGTCAATGGCTATCTCCTCGAACGGACCACCGACGTTGTACTGCCACCTCGGAGCTCTACATCTTCCAACCGGCCCGTGTCCTGTAGCGCATGCTTCCCACCTCCGGCACCACTCTCAGACGTCACCTTTGCAGCTCGCCCCGTAGAACCTTTCCTGGACCTTCCGCAACGTCTTCTTCAATCCAACGTGTCCCCCAGAGGAACCATCACGCAGGTGGCGCAGAACCTCGGCCACTCTACTCCTTGGAACCATCGATCGTGATCTCGTTGCCCTACTGTTTTCATCTTCCAAGATTCTGGTCAGGACGTTGTTGTCCAGATGCAAGGAGTCCCATTGCGCCCAATAAGTTTTCACCGTTGTGTTGGTGGCGAAGACCTCCTGCCAGGTAGGTCGACGGCCATCCCGCTTCCCGGCTATAACCGTGCCTAAGTCGGGGTCGTTCTCCTGGCTGCTCTGCAACTCGTCTGGCTCCCACGAGTCGTCGACTACAGTGGTACGATTGGTGGGTACCGCACGACTCTCCAGTCTCGAACAGTGGCCGCAGTCCGCAGGGCAGGGCCCCCTGGATAACGCATCGGCGTTGCGTTCGGCTGTGCCATGCCGATTATTTATTTCCAAGTCGTATTCTTGTAGGCGCTCGATCCACTTAGCCATCTGTCCTTCAGGGTTCTTGCACTGCAGTAGCCATCTCAGAGCAGCATGGTCGGTCCTCAGCAAGACTCTTCTGCCAAACTCGAATGATTTATGTTTTCCTACGTCAGTAGGGCCGCTGGGATGATCTCCGCCCTCGACGATGTCTTGGTACAGGGCCACCAGATCTTCTATCTTCTTCCGTTCTCGTTGGCTCATGCCCCTTCCCAGTATTGTGTTCCTCCTGACGGTTTCCAGTTCCCTGCTGACGTTCATCATCCTTACTGGGACCCCAAGTCCAGTCGTCACCAACGTCTTCTCTACCAGGATACCATGAGTGAGCTTCTTGCCACCATCAGGCTCGACCACGCGCACCACGTTGCCCAGGAGATCGCCATCCAGGTATGCATCCACGACCCTCTCGGTTCGTCCTTGCAGAGTAACATCTTCCGCCCATACTACTTGTGCCGCGATCTCTTCTCTTGGGTGTCGGGAAAGCTCCTCCCCACCCACGTGCAACTCGCCTCGTCTCAGGTCCAAAGCGCACTTACACTTATCCACAACATCCATTCCCAGGATGCACTCGTCCGCAATGTCAGCATAATCGGGCTCAACCACGCGCACCACGTTGCACCGGAGATTGCCATCCAGGTATGCATCCACGACCCTCTCGGTTCGTCCCTGCAGAATAACATCTTCCGCCCATACCACTTGTGCTGTGATCTCTCCTCTTGGGTGTCGGGAAAGCTCCTCCCCACCCACGTGCAACTCGCCTCGTCTCAGGTCCAAAGCGCACTTACACTTATCCACAACATCCATTCCCAGGATGCACTCGTCCGCAATGTCAGCATAATCGGGCTCAACCACGCGCACCACGTTGCACCGGAGATTGCCATCCAGGTATGCATCCACGACCCTCTCGGTTCGTCCCTGCAGAATAACATCTTCCGCCCATACCACTTGTGCTGTGATCTCTCCTCTTGGGTGTCGGGAAAGCTCCTCCTCACCCACGTGCAACTCGCCGCGTCTCAGGTCCAAAACGCACTCAAACTTATCCATAACATCCACTCCCAGGATGTACTCGTCCTCACTGTCAGCCATCAGGTCCCGATGCTTGAGGGTTTGATTCCCAATCTTTAAATCAGTTTCCCCATGTGTGGTCACCGCGCCCCCCGTGGCAGTGCGAAGGCGTGTCTTGTTGTGCAGTAGCTGACCCTCGTCCCTTACTACGTCGGACCTGGCGATGGACTTCGTCGCTCCAGTATCCAACAGCAGAGACCGAACTCTTCCATTTATTTTCCCATCAAGCTTTTGGACTACTTTCTTTTCTGCGGTTTCCAGCTCCTCCTACCCGGCTTTCAGCTCTTCCTGTGCTTCCTGCCCGGCTTCCGGCTGTTCCCCACGCTTATTATTAAGATCCTCTAGTCCTTTCAAGATCCTCTTTCGGCCGGCTCTCAATTCTTCCTTTAGTTCATCCTTGAGGTTTTCTTGAGTGGCTTTCAATTTTTCCTCAAGTTTTTCTGTCTTCTTTCGGCCGGCTTTTAATTCCTTAAGTTTTTGGACTGCTTTTTCTTGCTCGGCTTTCAGCCATTCCTTAAGTGCTTTCGCGGCTTTCCGCTGTTCCTCAAACTTATCTTTAAGATCCTCTAGCGCGGCTTTCCGCCCGGCTTCCAGCACTTTCTCAAGAACCTCTAGCGTTTTTTCTGCCTTTTCTTGCACCTTCTCTGCCTTGCTTTGGCCAACTTTCAACTCTTGCAAAAGTTGGCTTAGTCGGGATTCCATCTTGCTCCTCGTCAAACGCATCCAACTCTATACACTACAATTTATTTATCTGACGTCGTTTTTTCGGCACTTGTTAACAATTTATTTATTTTAACGTTTGTTTAATAATTTTTTATATAGCCCCTGGTATAACACGGTACAAAACCCGACACAAAACCCGAACACCTGACGCCACTGTTACGTTTTTAACGTTCGGGCTATTTAAAAATTATACGACGCTTCTTGTATTAAACATTTATTTACATCAATTAGATTAATTATTATTATTTACAAACACACGAGAATTATAGAGTCGATTACAAATTACTTAAACTACAGGCGCTATTTCTATCGATACATTTATTTAATATTCACACTGGTTAAACTTCAACTATTTATTTATTTCACTCTTAACACTAACGATTTATTTCTATTTATATGGTTATATTTATATGGTTATTTATGTCAACTGCCCGCTATTCCCGCTCGCGAGTATTTATATTTCCAGATAGTTTCTTCTGGAAAACGTCTAGAGTTCGCTCGACCTTTCTGGCAACTCTGACGTGCCAAGCGCAAGGTCGTTTCTGGAATGTTCTGCAAGACTGACTCACGCCGTCTCATACAGCTGCCTCCAAGGTCGTTCTGCAATGCTGTCGCACGGGACGCTGAGTCATATTTCTGGGGCGACGGCCTAGCCCCACGATCGCTACAATATATATTATAGAAACAAGCAAAGATGAACCCTGCGTCATCACACGCTGAATTTATTAACGACAAACAAGCGTGTACATTTGTTCACAAACTCCATGCGCACAACAGTGCTAGCATTACAATAAGGGTGTGTTATGATTAAAGTACTATTTGATTAATAGCTATTTAAGTAACAAGGAATGTAAGGACCTATTAACATTTGAGGTAGGCAAGTACAAGCCAAGGCGAAGCTGCGGCTTGTTGCCTGCCGAAAATGTTAATAGGCGATACATTCCGAGTTATCTTATTATATTTTTCCCGCTGCTTATCGAAATTTTTCTAGATTTTTGATTAAATCGTTTGGTTTGTCACCTGTCACCAAGATTAATTTTCGTGCGTCGTGTTACCTGCGAGTGTCACATGTCACATAAACCCTTGCAAAATTATAAACAAAACGTCTAAGTCTGCATCTTGCGTTGCTAATTTTATTATCCTAGGAAATTAATATAGTATATTAAAGTATGAGTGGATAACAAGGTCTTTAAAACACGAGCGAGTTTTCGAGCACAACGGCGTAGCGTAGCAAGTGCTTTAAAGACCAGTTATCCACGAATACTTTACGCTATTTTTAATTATACCTGCAATACTGGAAATAAATTACGCACTAAAAACTTAGAAATAATTTTTGTCGTGATAAATCGAGAGGGCATAATAATATTGCTACTATAGTTATGAGAATTGTTTACGTGTTTGTCGCGTCCACGTTCGTCGTTGCATTCAGTCGTTTCTTTGATAACCTTTAAAGCTCGGCATTCTTTAATCGTCTGTTTTCGCACGCCCAGGCGTGCTTTAAACGGTGATTCTGATGCAGATATAATAAAATTAGTATATTATGTAACAAGTTTTATAAACTTCACTTTAGTCACGAGTTTTTTTACGCACGAGCGGAGCGTAGCGCAGCGAGTGTTTAATAAACGAGTGTCCAGACTAGTTTATATAATGTGTTACATACTATACTTTTTCTACGACCGCAAATTTAGACAATATAACATCATATTATTTTATTCCGATTTTGAATATTAGGTTACGTCAAATTATGCTCGACAAACGTCAATGTTGACTGTTGAAAACTAACTTGATTTTAGTTTTGGCTGTGGCTAATAAAGCAAATACTGTTTGAACCTAACTTCACCCCAAGACTAAATCATCGTTGCTAACTTCACTTCATGACTAAGAGGCACTTTAGTCACATGTTATGAAGGCATGATTAAAAGGTCACTTAGCGACGTGTGTGTTAGTATGTTAAATGCCATTTTAGTTACAGGAGTAGAAAAACAATATTAAGGGCCGGTTGCAGAAAGCAACGTTAAGTAGAGATGTTTATTGATTGACGAAAGATAATAAAAAAAATATTTTTTTATTCAATTTATTACCTTACGGGTTACAAAGCAAAAAGTACAATGTTCTAAGCACGAAGTCTGCGATGCAACTGAACTAGTGATAACAATTACGTGGGACATCCGTAAGACAAGATAAACTCATTATCAGCGTTCTCACATGTGTCGACAGATAATGCGTTTATGCAAGCATGTAATTAATACGTAACACCTCCCGACCGAGATTGGAAAATCATCTATGGAATAGGATTTTTCAATTTTTGCAGTTCTAAAGGAATCTCTTTTGGATTCGATTTATTTATGATGTTGGTCAACTTGTCTAAGAGGCAGTTACGTTTACAATATAATATTATACTAAACATAACGAAAGCAAACAAAAATATAACTACAAGTGTTAAAGAGCTTATTCCGAAATGCGTGGGCAGTACATAGTCATTGTGGACAACTTCTTTAGATAATTGAGTGAATTGATTTTTTATTGACTGAAAATCATTTAAATCGATTTGTTTTAATTCAATGGTAGGTGTTTCTGGAAAGTAATTTTTAAGTGTATACATTGTTATGTTTAAAGAAGGCAGGTTAATATTTCTAATGAATTCATTCTTATAATTATTTGTCGATAAGGTATATTCATGATTGGTTACCTTGCATTCTTTCGGCAATTGTATTAAATAGGTTCCAAAAAGAGGTTGTTTGTAAGGACTATTATTACTGCAACTTACATCGAATATTAATTCTTTAGGAGTGATCAATAACCAGGCATTATTACTTATTTTATGCATTTTAACTGTATTTAACTTAAATCTATAGATTTTACAATCTGTGGTTCCCTTAAAATTAAGAAGGTCAACCGCACATCTTTCGTCTTTTTCTAAATCTTGATCAACGTTTTCACAGAAATAGAGGCCTTGTTTCACTTTTGTGCACATATTATTAATTGTTACACTGAATTTATTATTGAATAGGATGTATGGTTTTGAAGGAATTATCATGTGGAAAGTGTTGTTGTTTGGTATTGGTAAGGGAATCAATTGATAGTAGTCGTAAGTGTCATTAGCACTCAGAGGTATTTCGAGTATGAAGACTAAATTAGTTCCTTTTCTATATGCCTTTACGTCGATTAAATGATCGTATTCACTAAGATCAATCGAAGGTTCATATGGGAGTCTGTATAGTATATGTTGTTTTGAGATAAATTCAAGTTCAGTTCGTAGATCCTTAAGTTCCACGATAGAAGGGTGTAAAATATTTAATTTAGCGAAGGTGATTGCTTCTTCAAGTGTATCCAGAATTTCTAACAGAAGATTCAATAGAGTGGCCAACTGAAGTTGTACCGAATGGAGATTAATTAGTGCATAATTTTCGATATCGTGTAATGCTGTAGTTTTGATGGCTGATTCAATTTGTAGAAGTCGAAATTGAAGAATTTTCTGGTTAGTTTCTAATTTAAATAATGTTTGATTGTACTTGTCGATAGCTTGAGTCATCAATGACGTTTGGCGTATTGTGATCTCTTCTAATTTATGTTGATTCTTTTGAAGGGAATTTAAGGCTTGATCTATTCTTTTTCCGTCCTCAGCATCGAGGTTACCGGTAATAAAGCTGATTAGGCTTCCTAAACCGTCTATTGCTCCTCTTTTGACTTTCCGAACGTGATTGGGAAACAAATGTTCAATTTTCTTTTGAATTTCTATTAATAGACTTTCCAAAACGAGCAGATAATTATGACTTTCTAATTTATATATGGGTCCATGATTTTCCGATTCTAATGGTTTTTTGAGGTAATTTACATTTTCTTTTAGTTTTTCATATTCGATTAATAAAGGTGAACAATCGATAGTCTTAATGAGGGTCCATTGGTCCTTTTTTATTTGTGCTGTACCAAGCCTGTTGAAGTAAAGACCTGGATTGTTTTTGAGGTTCGTGAATCCTGGTTCTGCGGGGTAGCAGATTCTAAAGCAGAGGAATCTGTAACAAAGGGCCGTAAATTGTTGACATGTGCCTGTCTTGTTCCTTTATTATTTTTAAGTGTGCATACATGATGCGGCGTTATAGATATAATTTCGTAGGGTCCGATAAATTTTGGTTTGGCTTTTCCTCTTCGGGAATCGGTTTTTAGTAAAACTTGTTGTCCAACTTGGTAGGAGTGTTTTCTATTTTCTTTTGCATTCAATTTTAAAATGTAATTTTCCTTTAATTGCTGTTGCTGTCTTTTAATTTGTTCATATAAATATTTCATTTTTTCAGTGTGATTGGCGGTGTAATACCATACTCGTTGTTGTTCGAAATCAGCTGAAAAGGGATCCTGTGACATAGTATGTCCGAAAAGTAATTCGTGGGGTGTCATTTTGGTGCTTGTATGAATAGTGTTATTGTATGCGATTATGGCATATCGCATTAACGTTTTAGGTTCTTCCTTAGGATGTCGACTTTTTAATAATCGATAGTGCTCTATCAGGGTTGAATGCAGTCTTTCTATGGGACTGTTGGATTCATGATGTCCAGGCGTTGTAATGTGCAAATTAATTTTGTGAAAAGCAAGTAGTTCTTGTATTATTATTCCGTTAAATTCGCCGTCTCCTATAATTTTTATTGGTGTACCATATTGTGATATAAATTTTGTTATTTTCCGAACTATGGTTACGTTGTTTCGATCTTTCAGGTGATATACTTGTGCAAATTTTGAAAGTTTATCGATAATTGTTAAGAACATATTATTGTCGATATAAAATATGTCTATGTGGCATTCCTGCATCGGTTTATCCGGAGTGTCCGTGACATTATAAGGGGCTTTAGTAGGTTGTCTATCATATTTTTGTTTTTTGCATTCTGCACAGTTGTTAATGTAGTCTGAGATTGTTTTTTCCATGTTCTTCCAATAGAATTTACGCTTTAACGCTAATAAAGTTGCTTGAATTCCACGGTGATTAGTTTTTCCTTCGTGGTACAGTTTTATTTGTCCATATTGTTCTTCTTTGTCGATAATATGTTTAACTCTATTTAAACATCTAAATAATCTTGGTTTGTTTACACTGAACAATTCGATTGTTAATCGGCATGTAATCTTGTATAATTCATCTTCTGGAAAGAACAGGTAGTATGAAGTGTCGGGTTTGCAAAATTCTAAAAATATTTTTCGTAGGGTAGGCAGAGGATTCGTTGTATTTATTTCCACATTCAAAATCTTGTGTCCTTCTTGCATTTTAATTTTTGAGGTCGATGGCTCGTCGTGAACCATATGAAATATTATTTGGTTTTCTTTCGTTTCCAGGGCATCCTCACAAATAGGTATTGTAGGTGTCGATGATTCCTGGGTATGTTGTGTATTTGAATCTGTGTCTTCTGGTTGTTGGATTCTTGTTATAGGTATTAATTCTTCGAGATCGATTGGTGTTGGTATTCTTGCGGGTCGATTTATTACAGGTCGCGGTTCAGGTGTGTTTAAGCGTTCACTGTTTACAATTTCGTCCAGGAGTTGGTCGAGTTCTTCGTCTTCATTTGCTATCATAGAAATATTTGTTGTATGTGTAATGGGATTAATTTGTATGCGAGAGAGAGCGTCAGCATTAGAATTTTTGGTTCCTTTTTTGTAAATAATATCGTAATTATATTCTTCCAGTTTAAGTCTCCAACGTGTTAGTTTAGAATTGGGTTCTTTAAGTGAATTTAACCAAATGAGTGGTCTGTGATCTGTAACAATGGTGAATTTTCTTCCATAAAGATAAGGGCGGAAATATTTGGTGGCCCAAATTATAGCGAGTAATTCTTTTTCTATGGTCGAATACCTTTGCTCCGTTTCGTTGAGGGTTCTAGATGCGTATGCTACTGGTAGGTCTTTTCCAGGTGTACCTTGAGATAAAATTGCTCCAAGGGCGACATTGGATGCGTCGGTTGTGAGAATAAATTGCTTATCAAAATCCGGGTATTGAAGTATCGGGTCATTTAGTAGTATATTTTGTGCACTTTGAAATGATTTTACAAAGTCTGGGCTGTGTTCTACCTTTTTACCTTTTTTTAGACAGTTCGTAAGAGGTTTAGTCATTTTAGCGAAATCTTTTATGAATTTTCGGTAATATCCCAAAAGTCTAAGGAATCCTTTGATTTCTTTCTGGGTTGTTGGGATTGGATAATTTTGTATGGCTTTTATTTTGTCGGGGTTTGGTTTAACTCCTTGTGGTGTTACTATATGTCCAAGATATGCTACTTCTTTACGTAGGAATTCACTTTTGTCTAGCTGAATTTTCAAATTGTTTTCTCTGATTCTATTAAATACGTTACGTAATCTAGTAATGTGTTCTGGAAGTGAGGTAGAAAAAATTATAACGTCGTCTAAGTATACTAAGCATTGGCTATCTGTTAGTCCTTTTAGCACGTTGGTCATAATCCTTTGAAACGTAGCTGGGCTGTTTTTAAGGCCAAAGGGCATGCGTAAAAATTCAAAATGTCCGTCATCTGTAGAAAAGGCAGTCTTTTCTCTGTCTTCCGGGTCAATTTCCACTTGATGGAAGCCTGAAGCTAGGTCTAGGGTGGTAAAATATTGGCTTCGTCCTAGTTTATCTAATATATCGTTGATATTGGGGATAGGAAACTTATCTTCAATTGTTTTTTCATTCAATTTCCGATAGTCCACTACTATTCGCCACTTTTGTTGTTTTGATGCATCCAATTTTTTGGGTACAATCCATATGGGTGCGTTCCAAGGCGATTCGCTAGGTTTGATAATGTTGTCCTTCAACATTTTGGCCATTTGTGTTTGAACTTCTTTTTTATGAATGTATGGATAACGATAATTTTTCTTAAATACGGGTTCATTGTCAGTTGTTCGAATTTTATGCTTAATTTTATTAGTAAATGATAATGGAATGTCTTTGCAATAAAATATATCTCGGTATTCCTCACATAAATTGGTTATTAACGTTTTTTCTTCGTCATTCATGTGATCTGTTCTTAAATTGTTTAAGTTTTCTCGTAATTTGATTTTGACATCTTTTGTACTAATATGATTTAATTCGATAGTCTTAGGTTCAACTATTGGTTGTAATTGAATTGGTTTCTTTAAATTAAGTTGAATTGGTTCGTTTCGTGTATTTATAACTGTAGTCAAAAATGCATTATTTTCAATCTTGACATATGCTTCTGGGATTATTAAATCTGGTCCAAAGTTTCTTTTTTCACATAGTGCTTCTTTTAGTTGGCTGTCGGTGGGTAGTCGAATTATACTTTCTGATCGAGGCGGAATATTTATTTCAAATTTATCCTGTTTCCTTGTAGGTATTTTTTCATCATGTGATGGTTGAATATGGAGTGGCAAAGTACAGTTACTTGTAATTAGCTGATTAGTAGATAAATCGATTCTTGCGTTCAATTGTTTTAACAAATCGAGTCCAATGAGTCCTTCGTAGTTGTCATTAAAATTGAATAAGTAGATTTTGTGCATTTGATTTGTCTTGAAGGATCTTGGTAATGGTATATTAGCTACTTCATCATGAATTGACGTTGCATGTGCAGTGCTAATTTGGAAAGGTTCGTTGTAAATATATTCGGAGTAATACTTGTGTACGAAAGCGGGATTTAACAATGTTTTCATAGATCCAGTGTCAATCATGAGTTTTGCGTTGAGTTCCGGTAAGTATATGTAGGGTAGTTTAGGTGATGCCGAATTGTTAACGTATATTAGGTCAGGTTGTTGTTCGGGCTGGTCAGGGAAAAATCCTGTTCAGGGTCATTTTCCGATGCTTGGATCCAACTGTGGTCTTCTTCGGGTTGTTCATAATAATTACATTCAGCTTCAGGTGCAGGTCCATAAGCGTTATCTTCTTCTTGTACTTCGGTTTCGACAGGTCCTTGATCATGGTAGAAAAGTTCTTCGGAAATAAAGTTCCTAGGTTGATTGGATTGTCGAATATAATATGGCTGTTTAATAGTACGCGATATATCCATAGGAGTAGGCTTCTCGAGAGGTTGGATATTTCGAGGCTTGAATACGTTGGTTCCTGTTGGTTTCTGGTTTCCAAAAACAATTGGTTGCGATGGAAACTGCTTTGCTGGGAATTGTTTTGTAGACGATTGCTGTGGTGGTAAAGCAGGAAGTGTCCTTATTGGTGCTGGAAAATGTTGGCGTTGTACTTGGAATTGTGGGTGAACGGGCTGCATCATTGGTCTATACTGCGTTTGAACCATTGGCATTGGTTGACGATGGAAGTAATAATTTTGCTGATTTGGCTGATTTGACTTCGGTGTCACATTTGGTTTGTGATGGGGTTTTGCAATGCTTTGATTGCCTGATTGCAAATGCCATACGTTTTGTTCTTCGTTAATATATTTAAGAGCATTTTCCATAGTGGTTGGTCGTTGACTCCGTATGAATGATCCAAGGGGGTTTCTTAATCCACTTAGAAAAGTCTTTAAAGTTAAATTGGTGTACAAGTCTCCTTTAACCTTAATTGTAGCTTCGTCTGTTGTGTTGGTACTTAAATGTGAAAATAGGGCGGCTCTCATTCTTATGCACGAGTTGTAAAAGTCGATTGGGTTTTCGTGATTTTCTTGTCTGAGGTGTAGTAAATCTTGAAGAAGGCTGTCTTCGGATCTTCGGTCGCCAAAATTGTTTTTTAAAATTTCTTTAAGTTCTTTATAACTTCCGATGGTATATCCTGCAGTTACTAATACGGCTTGTCCGGTTAGTTTGCTTTCGATGCCGGATAACAGAAGATGATTGATGTAATCTTCATTGTTGGCAGTTGAAAATTGATTGTAGATGAGATCGGCTGCTTTGAAAAATCTTGCAAGTTGAGTGGGATCTCCTCCAAACTCGGGAATGGTCTTTAAATATTCGAAATGGAAAGCTGGTACTGCCATTCTTCTTGTGTTTTGTCGTTCGAGTATATTCTCTTGTACAGCAGCTGTTTGTTGTATCGGCAGGTTTGGTTGCGTGGATGCGTTAGGAATTGCAAATGGATTTATAGCAAGGTTGGCTAGTTGATTGGCCAGGGTTTCCTCAAATTCAGACATGGATTTTTATTTAGCGCATTTATTAATTAATTTATTGTTTCACAAGAGTATACAGGCATAAATTAAGTCAACGGACACCTGTAGTCTCGCTTATGTGAAACGGGAATATTGTTTTAAAATATTAAGCGTTCTCCTTAGTTTTCGCAAGAGTATCTTTAGATCTAAATTCTCCTGAGAATTTTAAGATCACAAGGTAGCACTTGCCAAAATCAGAGCTAAAACTATATTATTATTAAGGTTTAGCAGTAGTTTAAATTTTATTTCACTTTGTTTTAAATGGCAAAACTTAATTCTAAAATTTTATCTTCTTGCTGCAAATTGATTAGCGACTTACATTAGTAGCAGGCAAATTTTCATATTGCTGTTTGGATGCTCCGCTTCGGCGATTCTTGTCCTCTGCGTCGCGGTGCTGTATTGCTCGGCTTCGGCGATTTTTGTCCTCTGCGTCGCGGGGTTGTGTGGCTCGGCTTCGGCGATTTTTGTCCTCTGCGTTGCGGGGTTGTGCTGCTCAGCTTCGGCGATGCTTGTCTTCGGCTGGGCTGGTCCACTTGGAAGCGATGTCCAGTCTTCACTTGGAACCGGGTTGGATTTTGTTCGATAGTAGACGAAGTGTTAACACACAAAATTACGCGAATTTGGGGTAATTTTCTACTATCCGTACGACTGCGCCAGAGATGTTTATTGATTGACGAAAGATAATAAAAAAAATATTTTTTTATTCAATTTATTACCTTACGGGTTACAAAGCAAAAAGTACAATGTTCTAAGCACGAAGTCTGCGATGCAACTGAACTAGTGATAACAATTACGTGGGACATCCGTAAGACAAGATAAACTCATTATCAGCGTTCTCACATGTGTCGACAGATAATGCGTTTATGCAAGCATGTAATTAATACGTAACAAAGTCTGGTGTTAGCTAACGCGACGTCAAAGTGAACAAAAACGAATCAAATCTCAAATGTTTATGGTAACTAATACATTAGTAAACAAAATTTGATGCGATTTGTTCACTTTGACGTGACGTCAGCTAACACCGGACTTAACATTGCTTTCTGCAACCGGCCCTAAGTTGCGTTGTCAAGGGAAAGCAGCAAACATATAATCACCGACTTACACGTTTTGTTACTAAGGCTGTATCAGTGACTTACATGATCTACAGTGGGACAAGTAGTTTAAGGGCCCATTTCATAATACATTTTTGACCGCTTGTTAATTTCAATATTTTTCCTAAAAGAGGATGGATTAATAGATGTGATTAATACACTATTTTTGATTAATACACTCTTTTCCATTAATTAACTGTTTTTGTGATTTGGACGTTTTGATGTTATTTTGAATGGAGGTTAGTTGCATTAATCAAAATTTTCACCACAAAAAAAAAGATTTTGTGGTCAACGAAAAAAATTTGTAATCAACTCGTTAATGGGCGATTAATAATCTCAACTATTAAAGGCATTCACTCGCTGTCGCTTATTTGTGCTTTAAACAGTTTCGATTATTAATAGCTTTCATTAACACACTTGTTGGTTAATAGTATATTATGATACAAGTGTATAAGTACGCCTGTAAAGCACGTGAGACAAGTTTAAGAGCACGACGCGAGTTGTCACTGAAACGTCAACTGTTAAATAACACTTGTGAAGTCTTGTTCGTTTTTAGGCGTTTTATAACTACGTTTTCAAGTTATTATTTACGATTTGATACAACTTATGTCTATGAAAGGTAAAACGTTACCTTCTCCATCTCAGCAGCTCTTGTTAAATGTATTGGATTACTTCGAACGAGAGAAAGAAAATGGGGGTCATCTAATTCCATTGTCATGTGTACAAGAGGTAAATAAAACATAATTCACCGAATTATATTTTACATTTATTGTTTAATTATTTGTATAGAGGGCAGCGGAAGCTCTAGGCATTAGCGTTCCTACTGTGAAAATAGTTAAGAGTCGTTCTAGTATGAATCCAGTTTTATGTAACCCCGGCAAGAAAAGATCACGTAAAAAGTTAAAATCTACTGATTTACCGGATTCCTCGAAAATGGTCATAAGGGACACCATATATACACGATGTATTAGAAAAAAAAGCAAGTTCGCATCAATTCGCTGAATACTGAAGTGAATGAAAGCCATATTTTACTCAGTAACACCAGCCTAAATCGAGTGCTACATGATATCGGCTTTAAATTCAAGAAAGATGATAACCGTAGAGCACTAACTGAAAAAGAATATACTGCTATTATGCGGCTCCAGTTTTTAAAACGTTTCATGAAGAATCTAAATTCACCTCATCCACTGCAAGTAGTCTTTATGGACGAAAGGTGTATTTATTTTAAAGAAAATACTGGAAAGTCCTGGCAAGATTCAAATATTCGCAGTGTTAAAAAGCCCGAAGGTGTTATGAAGGAAAACATTTTACTGTGGTTAATGCTGGGTCTAAATTAGAGTTTGTCGAAAACGCACCCCTATTATTTGCAACAAAATCTTTAAAAGAAGACTATCATGGGGAGATGAATTCAGAAACCTTTAAAAAATGGCTCATCAACCATTTAATTAATTATTTGGATGAACCTTCATTGATAATAATGGACAATGCTCCTTACCATTCTGTTTTGATAGAAAGAAATCCCTCAACTTCCTGGAAGAAAGCCGATATCATAGAATGGTTGAATACAAATTCCATTAATCACGATTCAACTTCATTTAAAACTGATTTACTCGTACTAGCCAAGTCTCGCAGAAAAGAAAAGCGCTCTGAAGTAGATGAATTACTGAAAAGTTATGGTCATGATGTTTTACAACCATTTAATTAATTATTTGGATGAACCTTCATTGATAATAATGGACAATGCTCCTTACCATTCTGTTTTGATAGAAAGAAATCCCTCAACTTCCTGGAAGAAAGCCGATATCATAGAATGGTTGAATACAAATTCCATTAATCACGATTCAACTTCATTTAAAACTGATTTACTCGTACTAGCCAAGTCTCGCAGAAAAGAAAAGCGCTCTGAAGTAGATGAATTACTGAAAAGTTATGGTCATGATGTTTTACATCTACCACCATATCATTGTGAATTCAATTGAACTAATATGGGAACATGCAAAACAATATTACAATGATCACATCGACAGGGATGGTTATGGTGATGATCGAGTTCTTGCAATGTGGAAGGAAGCATTAGAACAATGTACCAAAGGTGTGTGGAGTACCTAATTGTGTAAGTCACACTGAAGAAAAAATTAGGACTTGGTATGAGCGTGAAAGGATTTTAGATGTAACTGTTGATGAACTAATCATTCATGTTGGCAACGATTCAAGTGGCTCTAGTTTATGTAGTGAGAGTGATTAAAAATTGTAATTATTAATATAGTTACATTGTTTTAGTTTAGTAGTTATGTAAATTCCTGTTTAATGGATTCTTTTTTGTAGAATTGCGTTGCGGAAGAAATACAGTTCTATATTTATTGGTTAGATTATTATACCATTTGAAATTGTGTATTGGTAAATGATTTAAGTTGCATATAACCTTAATCATCATAAAAGCAAATCAATGCAAATAACTAAAACAGTACAATAAAAAATGGATTTTTACATTTCTTAGTCAAAACTAAAATAATTCACATTGACTGTACTTGACAGATGTTTGTTTTCCAGTTAAAGCGCCACCTATTGGCTTCTGATTGCTTGAGAATACAACTGACGCTAATTTGGCTAGCAAATAACATCTTATATCATACGCATAGCCTTGATGACGCAGGGCTCATCTTTCGTGGTTTCTATAATACCGATACTAACATATGGGGCTGAGAATTGGATATTAAACAAAATACAAGAAAATAGACTACACGCTGCAGAAATGAGGTATTTAAGAAAAGTGGAAGGGGTTAAAAGAGTAGATACAACAAGAAATGAGCACATTACAGAAAAACTAAAGATGAAATTTTTGAAAAACAAAATAGAGTAAAAGAAATGAAAATGGGCAGGTCACCTAATCCGAATGGACAACACACAGCAAGTTAAGAAAGTATGGGAACCTAGAAAAATAGGTAAAAGCAGAAGAGAACGACCCAGAACAACTTGGGACAACAACGTAGCGGAGATACTAAAACGTAAAGAAAAACATGAGGCAAGAGATCATAAAAACTGGCGAAACTTTGTTGTGGAAATGTGGTATAGAAATCTCGTCACCTACTGGTAAAATAGGAAGAAGATTATGATGATGACATTTTTATTACATTTTTAATGTGTATTCCGGTCACCCGCAAGTCTTAGAATCTGTTCTGAACGCATTTTAGTTAAGTGTTGGTTCCATTTCTCTTCCGGCCTTTTGTCCATCTGATGATGCATGACATATTACAGTATCTTCTATTTCTCAATTTTTTACTATGCCGCTCAGTCGATGTCCTGTTATCTTTCAGAGAAATCTCATTTCTGTTGTGCATGGATTTTGTCTTACTAGTTGAAGCTCTTGTTTCCGCGGCGTGTGTCATTATCGGTCGAATGCATGTTTTGCATATTTTAGTTTTAGCAGATTGTTTTAGGTATTTTTATTCCCATATTATTTCCTTCAAGCATCTTGATATCCTTCCAGCTTTGCTGATGTGGTGCATTAATTTTTCAGTTCCATTTTGGCTAGAAGTTAGTTCTGTTTCTAGTATCTTAATGACATTACTTGCTTAACTATGTTATTCTTGACCGCTAATTTACATCGGATCGGCTGTTTTGCTTCAATTTTTGCTATGGACAATTTGTTGTTGTATCTCAGCGGGAATGCTTAGCTCATTCTACCTGATAGGTTGTCGTCGTCTTCCGTCATTATGACGGCGCGGAGTCGACAGGCGTAACATTATTTTCAGTTCGCTCTTAGTCATTCTATATTCTCGGGATGTTTTATTGGTTACTGTATTAAATAGTAACAGACTTGGTTACTTTCCGAGTCTGATGCCAGCGTGTATGTTTATTTAGCGTGTCAAGCTGTTGTTCAAAGGTATCCAGATTGCGGCAAGCCACTAGGACCATAGCAAAAGCAAGAGGACTTTACATGTGGTCGTACTTGTATTTAAAAAATAAAAAAAACGAATATATACCTCATATTTATAATGATACTAACGACCTACCACTATCGTACATTGATTGTTTGTTTGTTAAACACCGCGACGGCCACATGCATATTCTCCTTGCTTTTGAAATGGTCCTAGTAGCATGCCGCTTTCTGTATGTGTTTTTGTGTCAGAATTCAGTTGTTTAATTTATTAATAGGGAAAGCTGTAGGAGAAGATGAAATATTTCCAGAGATGATTAAATGGATGGGAAAAAGAGGAGCAGACTGGCTGTGGAAATTATGCAAAGTAGCATGGATTTCGGAATTAATACCGGAAGACTGGAAGAAAAACCTACTACTCCTAATTTATAAAAAAGGAGATCAGGCGAACTGCAACAACTGTAGGGCAATATGCCTTTCATCAGTATGCTTCAAACTATATACACGCATAGTAGAAAAACGACTGAGAGGCCAAATTGAAAATAATTTAGAAGAAGAGCAAGCCGCTTTTAGGAGGGGAAGAGGTACAAATGATAATGTCCATATTTTAAGAAACATAATTGAAAATAAACGCCAAAGTGGAGAAGAACTACATTTACTTTTCATCAACCTGAAAGCTGCATTTGATTGGATAAACCGAGAGATATTATGGAAAACCCTAAAACTATACAAAACCCCCGAGAAAACCGTTAAAGTGATCAAATCGATCTGCGAAGAAGTCATAACGCAAGTACCAATAGAACAGAAAAGATCAGAAAAGTTTAAACTAGACAAAGGAATAAAACAGGGAGATAGCCTGAGCCCTCCATTATTTATAATTATAATGGATAGATTAATTAAAAATACAAGAAAAAGATAGAAAGATCATAAAACAATTATAGGACCCTGGAAAGTATATACTTCCAGTAACAGTAGACTCCCTCCTCTATGCAAACGACATCGTACTAATAGCAAATAAACAGGAAAAACGCAATCACTGACAAGGATATGGCAACAAGAAATCGCGAAACTAAAAATGACCATTAATACGAAGAAAACAAAACACATGATCATAAACAAGAACGAAGAAAGAGAAAATTTAAGTATACAGATAAACGAAGAAAATGTGGAAGAAGTTAACTGTTTCGAATACCTGGGCAATATAATAACTAGTAACGGGAATGCAGATATGGATATAAACAACAAACTAAAAAAAGCAACAAGAATATACTACAGTATTAACAGAACGATACTAGGAAAGAAAGAAATAGACAAGGATACAAAATTGAGAGTATACAGGGTGATTTTAAAATGTTTCGCCAAACTTCGGAGTATTGTTCTACACACCAAGGCAAGTAAAAAAGTCCATATAAACATGTGTCCGAAAATCGCGCGTTTCCGAGTTACGAGCAATTTTTGAACTTGCGAAGTAGTCCAGTCAATTGGTGCTCAAAAAGGGCGAATAGGGGAGAGTTTTGGTGGAGTTCTGATATTTGGTTCCTATATGTTTTTTGGGTCGCTGTGCACGAATATCAGGTTTTTCAATAAAATTTTTGACCGGAAACAAGTTTTTTTAAGTAAAAACCTTGTAAAAACCGATTTTTTTTAGTTTTTCTAAAAGTACCCAAAAGATGTCCATTATTTATAAATATTGAACCTATATGAAATAAAAGAGGACACAGTTTCCTACACTTTATGTATGTGAGGTTTTTTTCTCCGATCAATCGTTCAGCCGCGAGAGCGCCGCAAAATTATAGTCCAGTCAAATGGTAGAAAATAGGGGAAAGTTTTGGAGTTTTTATATTTGGTTCCTATATGGTTTTTAGGTCGCTGTACGCAAGTATCGAGTTTGCCAACATTTCAATTATGAAGATTCATTTCATATACCATTGTTGATTTACGAAAAATGTATAGTTTTCGAGTTACTTTGAAATAAACTGGCATAATTCCCTTTTAACACCTAACTTCGCGGCGCTCTAGCGGCTGAACGATTGATCGGAGAAAAAACCGCTAGTACATAAAATGTAAGAAATTTTACTCTCTTTTATTTCATATAGGTTCAATATTTACGAAATTGTATAGTTTTCGAGTAATTCTAAAAAAACTAAAAAAACGATTTATTACACGGTTTTTGCTTAAAAAACGTGTTTCCGGTCAAAATTCTTGTTGGAAAACCTGATATTCGTGTACAGCGACCCAAAAAACATATAGGAATCAAATATCAGAACTCCACCAAACCTCTCCCCTATTCGCCCTTTTTGAGCACCATTTGACTGGACTCATTCCCAAGTTCAAAAATTGCTCGTAACTCGGAAACGCGCGATTTTCGGACACATGTTTACATGGACTTTTTTACTTGCCTTGGTGTGTAGAACAATACCCCGAAGTTTGGCGAAACATTTTAAAATCACCCTGTATAACACCATTACGCTACCAACTATTACATACGGCTGTGAATCTTGGACTTTGCAAAATAAACATAAATCCCCCCTAAACGCTGGTGAAATGAAGTACCTCAGAAAAATATCGGATGTCAATAAATTCGACAGAATCAGAAGTGAGGACATCAGAAACACCCTGGAACAGGAACCAATAATAAAGAAAATAGAAAACAGACAGCTGGGCTGGTACGGCACCATCTTAAGAATGAACCAGAACAGACTAAGCAAAAAAATGATATTAGCAAAATCAAACTATAAGAAAAAGAGAGGTAGACCCAAGAAAACATGGATAGGAAGGATAAACAAAATAGGAACAAAGAGAGGAAAATCAGAAGAAAAGATGAGTAGACTGGCCAAATCCAGACAGGAATGGAAAAAATGGATAAGAGAATCCAAACCCTACCCCTGAAAGGGCATAAGGGCATAGTGAAAGAAGAGAAGAAGAAGAAGAATTATTCTCGTTGTTTCATGCGATGCACTATTTGGTTTGAATATGTTTATCATGTCTGCTAATCTAACGGTGTCAAAAACGTTTTTCAGGTCTATAAAACACATGAATAGCGGTTTATTATAATCGATTATTTGTTTGTCTGTCTTCACATTTTCCAAAGCCCAGAGTCAAGTCATTTATGGTGGGGCATGGGCCATAAATTTTTGGATAACGAATTTACACCATGCTGGTCCAACTAATAGTAAACACCTTCTATACGTTTTGACAGATTTGAGATTTTCAAGCCAATAGCTAGCTGCGTATTCCTTCTAAGTCTGTAGCAGGTGGTGAATGGGTTTCAACACGTAACAATATCCTGTGTCGTACAGTTATCTAACGTTTTATAACCAGCGTGTAAAAAAAAACCTCGACGACCTGTGCATTCATATATCGATTTGAGACCATTTTGTATGCCGACATAGTTCTCGTTGCCAGCCTGTGGACTCACGCTAATTGCATGTAGGTGGTCTTTGAAATACCGTTGTACATTCCTTCGACGAAGATATGGGGAAGTCTCCCGTCATATTGCGTGCTTTCAAACCATCACCCGCCTCCTTAATTTTCTGCATCTGTTCGTCGCCAAGAAGTGAATTACATTTCGTATTGCAAGTGTAATTTACCGTAAATTTAAGTTGTACTAAAATGACATTTTACACGTGAAAATTTACATCAATTCTGTATGTATTTATAAGTAAATAAGTTGCATATTGGCATAAGTGTTAGGGAATAACCCCGTTAGCAGTGTAGTAACATATTTTGTGCTCTGCGCCAGGATACCAACATTATTTTCCTTTGTGGAAAAACATGCAAAAGCCCCTCTTTGATCACAGCTGCAAGGTTGACCTGCTTATATGTACGCAGAGCATTTCTATGAATGTCATCGTAACAGATTTTTATTTTATTTTGTACGATTTTTGTTATGTAAAGTGCAGTGCAATTCTGAATATTTTAAAGTCAAATAACGTATGTCAAAGATTATGAAACAAGGAAGGTTCCAAATGTTGGAACTGAGCATATCACATTATCAATTGCCCAAGAGGCTTCCATGGTGCAACCTCCAAGTCAATTATCACTGGCATTCAGCCCGTTATGTGGCGCCTGACAAGAATTTATCTTCTAACATTTTTCTGATTTACAGTATTCGAAATTCAGTTTTTCTGTGTAACGTTATTGGACACGTTAGTAGACAGGTTATGAATATTGAAAATAAATAATTAGAAGGTTTCCTCCATGAGTCATGATCCACTAAGACTTGTTAAGAAAAACGTTACTGAGCATTAAACCACACATGCTTAAGCTTGATGAAAAAGTATCTTAGTCTAAACAATTTGAATATACGCATCTCTTGGCGCATGACAGTTATAAAAGAATAGAAAATGTAAAATTTTAGATATTTTATTCTTGACCTTATATGAACAACGACTTCCGATACTTGAGACCATGTATTAGTTGATCTGAAGGTACTGAATATTTTGAGGAATTATCTGTCTCTCATCGCTTCCAAAATCCTTATATCAAAGACACTGTTTTGGAGGCACGCATAATTCTCGTTTGCGGATGGGGACAGTTCCAACTTACAATTTTATAATTAGAATGGTTGTAAAACATTGCTTTTACTACCTCAAAAGTTGCTAAGAAGCGTACAAACAGCAACTCAATAACTATTACTTGTTTTTAAGCCACTTACCCTAGCACCAATTTGTTTTTCGACTTTATCTGTCACAGCACAAACAAGTTGAAATGGTTACATAAGTTCAGAATTGAAATGGAATTGAAGTCATTTCTTCGCAAACAACGGACGATGTTGCATTGTTCCGTGGCGGAACTGAAAATGTTTTCGACGATGTCAAGTTCGTAGTTCGAAAATTGTTAACGCTCTGATTAAATGCCGTGTCGATACTTTGTAACTTTAACAGTTACAAAGACAAGTAGTTTCAGGTCGTGATTTTCACCTTCCAAAGTTAATGCTGTCGATATAATAGCTATAGGTGGCCTCTGAAGTCGGCATGAGTTTGGAAGAGGAAAAGTTTTACGAGCTAATTTTTTCTCGTCGCGTATCCTAGTTTAGTTCAGCAATAACTTATTTTCGTTAAATGATATTTATATCTTTACATTATAAGACCAAAAGATTGAACTTAGATACTTTACTAGTTCTAATTACGAGATGTTTACAATATATCAAAGTTTTTGAAAACTTAAATAAATCAATATCAATTAATGTTATACTGAGTGTTTCGCTTAATGTGCGAACATAGGGAAATAGCATGGCAAATCGTATATATACAGATTCCTGCTTGCTGCTTGAATTGATGGGGTTAATAGTGGTATCAATCGAAAGAGAAATACAACGCGCCTAATTTGATACTACTTTATTTGAATTTGTTGCTTGTTTAATATAGAAATAGCTTAAAACTGTAAGAAATATTTGGCATTTTATTCACAAAAAACAGACTAGCCATGATCAAATTTGTTTATGGCAAATAAATGTTATTTTTTGTCAGTTATCAATTGACGTATTTAATTCATTACTATTTTTCTATTCTTTTTTATTCAGCACTCCGCCAACAGCCGTTAGGCCAATTATAGACGTCACTGTACATTTTATGGGGACTTTCAACCCCACTAACGACTGCCATGATGTTATTATGACAACCGGGACCAACTTTTTTTCGTGGCAGCCGTACCACGAGGTGCCGGGAGAAGCAGCCGTGGAACTCCCATCCAAGTTCTAACCACAGAGAGCGTTGCTTAACTCTGCTGATCGAACGTGGACGCTTGTTCAAGCTACACGACCCGGGACTATGAATAATAATGTTTAATATTCTAATGAAGAGAGGGTATTTATTATCACAACATTTTTCAGTGGCGTCAGTTTAAGCACAGTTCGTGATTTATTCTCGGTTAAATTTAATAATCGACCTATTCTATCTGAATCAACAATTCACAACTTTGTTAAAAAAATTGAAGCTACAGCAAGTGCAGTTTAAACATATATTCAATCGAGACAATAACTTTACAGGCAAATGGAATAGAAGAACCAACGACGAGCTGGAAGAAAAGGTTTTGGGGTTGATAAATGCTGATTAAATAACCAGCATAGGATGTATTGCTCGAGAGTGCAACGTATCGACACGGTCAGTGCATAAGGTTCTAAATAAGCATAGTAAGCATCCCTACATTTCTCAGTGCCATCAAGAGATATTATTAGTCGATGAAGAAAGCAGACGCGTATTCTGTGAAGTCATGCAGGAATCCTCAAACGAAGATAGGCACTTTTTGCGGTCAATCTGTGTTACAGATGAATTTTCGTTCACACTTAATAATGTACCAAATACGCAGAACACTCGATTCTAGGCGTAAGAAAATCGTCGGAAAGTTCTTGAAACAAGAAAGCAGTTCCCGCAGAAAATTAATATTTGGGCTAGTATTTTCAACAATAAAATTATTGGACCGTTTGAAATAGTTGAAAATTTAAATTCGAATTCTTATTTAGAACTTTTGATCAATCACATTGCATTAGGAAAAGTTGCACGTGCAAATCAGGAGATTTGGTTTCAGCATAATGGCTGTCCAGCGCATTATGGTATGAATGTGCCGGAATATCTAAGTGCTAACTTTCCTAATTGCTGGATTGGTTGCCGTGGCACTATCAACTGGCCACCAAGATCTCCTGATTTGGCACCATGCGACTTCTTTTTGTGGGGTCATCTGAAAAAGGAAATTTACAGAAAACGCCAAATATTTTGGTCAACTGTGTTGTTGTATTTGAGTCAATGCATACAGAGCTGAACATAGAGACTTATTTAGATTTATTTAGATTCTGAAGACCAGAGCCATTCGTATTTCAAATTCAGAAAATCTAGAGAGAGAAAAGAAACATCTATCTGGCTCTTTACAAAAGAACGGACTACCGTCATACGAAAAGCGCTAGATACGGCTATGACACAAAAGGCTAAAGAAGAATCCCCATCTCTGGAAGGCTTAGCATTTCTACCTAACGTTAAAGGCTCGACTGATAAGAGAGGACGTGTCCTGAAACGATGCGACATAAAAATTGTGTTCACGATCAAGGAGACTTTGGGTAATAGCTTCATATCAGTAAAATACAACATTGCAAATTTAAAAACCGCTGGCGTAAATAACATTCCTTGTTCTTGCGGCTCGAGTCAAATTGGACATTGATCTAAGACTTCAAGAGCATAAAGGCGATTGCAAATACAAACGCATCACAAAATCAGCCGTAGCTGAGCATACATTTACAAATGGGCATACCTTAGAATTCGAGCACGCCAGAGGACTCGCCAGAATACCTCACTACTTTCCACCAGAAATACGTGATGCCACAGAAATAGAAAAACATTCAAATAATATAAACAGGAAAGATAGTTTTAAGCTTAGTAAAACATGGACTCCTATGATACACATGTATTACAACCACTGTGCGTCATACGGCCACACCCCACGGATTACGCTGCACTTGAATGGCCAATCAGTGTTACGTCGCTCTAAGAGGCTGGCGCAGAGGACTATAAATAGCTTCACATCGACCTTCAGTTCTGAGTGCGACTTTCACTCTGATGATGCAAGCTGCAAGGTCTTGCGAAACGTAAGCTAATATGGGTGCACAAACAGCAACAAGAACAAATCTGCCAAGTATCTTCGTTATCAAGGTACTCAAACAACACGAGCCACTAAAGAGCATAGCCATGGCGTGGATCAGTGCTCGACTTCACAAGGTGCAAGGCACATTAAGCCAGAAAATGCTGGGTGTTTCTCTACAAAGACTACGTAGTCTAAGCCGAAATTAAACGTTAACAATAATAATTCGAGTAACCGCGAAAGCCTCAAAAAGTATATTTACTAACGCTGCTTCATTGGTATGCTAATAATAGTATACATTATATAGTGTATTTAAAAAAAACTCATTTAGGTTAGACCTTGGAAAGAAAGATAGAGTCTGTAGGTGGCATTTACACAACGAGTTTATTAATCATAACAGTCAATAACAATTGTCAAGATGTAATTTAGTTCTCTCTGAGTTATGGTAGTTCAATTGCTTCAATGGGTATCTATCACGTTATGGCAAACTTCAATTTCATCAAGACATGCTGCGAATGAGTTTTTTTTAAACACACGATATTGGAAGTGTGAGAAATAAGTCATTATACGCGAGTGGATTGTGGATTGTACGTCCTACAACACTTAGGCCACTTTTCCGGGCCCATTTTGCGTACTAGTGTACTACCACTACCTTAAACTACCCTTAACCTAACCTATGGTAAGAGGTTTTCTGGTGCTGACAACTGCCGAGGTCCGGATTCGAACCATCGGCCACAGACTCCCGAAAAACTCCTGTGACCTCGACTGCAAGTGATCGCCGCACTCGCCTATCGAGGTCCCCATTATACGCGAGTGAGATTTTATTAATTCTCACGAACCTATAATGACATTTCACGCACCTGTGATATACGAGGTTTTATCTTACAATACCGGCTTTTGCATAATAAAGTTCGGCAAAGGTACAAACTATCAAGAGTCACAGACTTGTCATAAAACTAGTAGCAGTGTACAATAAAACGTTTTAGTCACTATGTAATAAATCAAAACACTTACATAAAGTACACCAAAAGCCACTACTGTAAGGCAAAACGTAATACAGTATTATATCGAGGAATCAAATAAATTTCACCTCTAGTGTTCTGCGGCTCCATATAAACGTCATAGAGCCACAGCACACTAGAGATGAAATTTATTTGATCACCCGATATATAGAGTTAAGAAATTGTTAGAAACTGTAATGCCATTTACCTGCATGAATATATTAATTTTTATAGGAAAAGAAATCGACTTTTATAAATATCATCCATTTCGTTGTTGTTCCAATCAATAACTGTGGCGCGGACTTAGATATGACACGCTGATTAAGGATTTATAGAGAAAATTAAGTAAACCATCAATTAATTTATCATTATTCAATGAGACACGTAACGACGGAATCAAATCCGAATGGCGTTTGTGTAGAAAATTACCAAACATAATATAATTACCTCTTAAACGAGCTAGTGAGATAGTTTGTAACGGAACGGTTGAGTTCTTCAACTTGCAAGCGAAAAATTCGCAAACCGACTGGAAAGTAATCATAAATGCTGCGGACGATTAAAAGGTTGAAGACAACGAGTCGCTTTTACCTCAAAGGGTTTTAATTATCCGAAACCAAACTTCTAATTAAAAGCAAGGTCAAAGGGCTGCGGAAAAGACTTGCAACTGCCTCATGCAAAATTAATAATTTAAAAAAAAAATCCCGTAATTTTTGTGCGCTGTCGACGCTCGCTTCCGTTTGGCGAACTTTTTCTAAAACATCTAAACTGAAAATTGGCGTGTTTGGTATTCAGGTGTGGTCGAATTCCAGCCATACGTACGTCCGGATATGACTTTTTATTTATTGCCACCCTAATCGTGTTTTGAATTAAATCTGATAGCCCGATGTGTGTTTTTCCAGCCTGGGGCGCGGGTAATGAAATAATATTCCGCTGGGATTAGAGAACTGGGTTATATTTGTGGAAACACAAGTTTTACTTTTGCATGTGGTAGTTACTAACAGTAATCCCATATCACCAGCTGAACATTTTAAGAGCAAACGATTTTTGGAAGGCTGTGGAGTTGCGTTTAGTTTTTAAAGAAACCTTCAAGAACTCGAGCATTATTGATAGTTCTATTTGAAGTTCTGTGCCAGTTGCTTTAAATTAAGCGTTGCACATAAGTGGCTTGTTACTGCAGCTAGTAAATTCGATGTAAGTATAATTAAGAGTTTTGTTTTATTACCGGTACTTCTTTATATTGAATTAGAAATTATTCTTTAGCACAGCATGTTATACGATGAAGAAAGTCAAATAATTGGGGAATCTATTCAGTCATTTAAACAACTGGTGGGAAGTTTTCTTTTTGTATTTTTTTGTAACCATCCTGTATATCGACGCTTATGCTGACGTAGGCCTAAAAACCGGCTTCTCATCGACACCATTCCTTACAGATTGAGCTACAGTTACTTCTGCATGTTATTTCCAGGCGCCGCCGGCGTTTACAAAGTGACGTCGTTACCATCCTTATTTCATGAAGCCCATAGTTTGCGACAGAATTTTAGCCGATGATAGGCTCTCGCTGCCTGGCAGCAAATTTCTGCATCTAGCTAAGCGCACCTACTTTATGATTTTAGTAATTTTGAATAGCATAGAATAACTGTGTATATATGTATATAATCAGTGCCACTCCACCATCTAATGGTGTCGAGTTTACAAACTTAATTACAATAACACTCTGCATCCATGTGCACCCTCCTCTTTGTAGTATCTCTTCAATTATGTTGTCAGACGTCTTTCTAGGTCTTTCTCTTTTAATCTTCTGTATTCTAGCTTCCCATACTTGTTTCATAGGTCTCGATTGTTCCATCCACTGTAGATGTCTCCACCAGCTCAATTGCCTTTGTTCAATAAATTATATTCATTATTGTATTTCGAATTTGCTTGTTTCTTATCATGCCCTTCTTGGTGACTCTTCTGAGATACTTCATCTCTACGTCTTGTAATTTGATTTTTTTGCATAGTTGTTAAAACCCAGGACTTGCATTCGTACGTTAAAACTAGGGATGTTCCGAATATACAAAAATTCGTATTCGCGAATACGAATACCGAATACAAATACTCTTATGAATATTCGCGAATACGAATACATGACCGTGAGTGAATAATACCTCAATCAACGATAATACCAACATCAACATTGTTTTTGTACGAGCTGCAAATTTTAGAAATAGTATGGAAAATAATTTTGTTTTTATTTAATGTTATAGAATGGTTAATATTAAAAAAAAATGTTTTATTTAATGTATGAATACCTGTTTTATATTTTTATTAAAATTCTTATCTATATTTCTATAATTTTAATGTCAAATACTCGTCTAATATTCGTGTTAATTTTCGCGAATACGATTACGAATACAAATATTGAAAATATAGCGAATACTCGCGAATACGAATACGAATACGAGTATTCGGAACATCCCTAGTTAAAACTGGTTTGGTTTATACCGGGTTCTAAAAGTCTGGAAACGGCTGTATATCTCGAAAAATACGCTGTGGATCGGGAAACAAAAAAAGACGCATTTGATATTTTTTAAAAAGCTATCAAATGATACGAAAATTGACCCCCATCCCCACCCCTGTGGGTGGGGCGTGGGGCAACTTTAAAATCTTAATTAGGAACCCCAATTTTGATTGCAGATTCGCATTTTAAGCTAAAAACTACATAAGTTTTGTCTGAAAATTTTTTTACTCTTGACAGATGCCGCTGAAATGGCAAAAACCGAAATTTTTCGCTATTTTCGAGAAACGTACATCGGATCGAAAAACTAACAAGTGGTTCAGGTTCTCAATAATACCTGAAGGGATTCCGAAAATACCCGGTCGTATCGGAAGTGGTTCCGAAGATACCCGATGATTCCGAAGGTATCCCCCATAGCCTGAGTGGTTTCGAACGTAGCCGATCATTCTTTGGGTGGTTTTGAACGTGCCGGACGATTCTCCGAGGGATTCCGAAGGTAGTCCCATGATACACAAGATCGTTTTTAAGGAATTCGATGGGTCCCTTCGTCTCTCACCATAGAGGTGGTGGATTTAGGTGAAAAACTACATAAGTTTTGTTTGCTTTTTTTCACTTTTGATAGATGGCGCTGAAATCACAAAAACTGTCATTTTCACTATTTTCGAGAAACAATGGTGAGAGGCGAGAGAACTGACCTATACCCATACTTTTAATTGTTCTTGCAAATTTCTCGTTTACCAGTCTTCTTTATAGGCCTTCCCATACTCTCTTCCTAGGTACTATGTCGAACGCTTTTTCTAAGTCAATAAACGCAAATGTAGCTGGTCTATTTTGTGCTAAGTTCTTAGTCATTAATTATTTGACAGCAAAGACATGATCATAAGCACTTTTTTTTCTGAAACCACTCTATGCTTCATTTAGGGTATGCTCTACTTCAATTCTAAGCCTTTTGTCCAGTATTTTCTCATATAATTTCATAGGTACACTTAGAATAGCGATTCCTTTATAGTTATTATATTGCTTACTGTCCCATTTTTTTGTATATTGGTAGACTTATTGCTCTGTAAATTTTCTGGTACTTTTTTTGTTTTTCACGCTGTGTGGTAGATTTCTATATTACTTTTAGTTCTTTGTCACCCATGTTTTAGTATCTCCATTGTGATTTGGTCATGCCCCGCAGCTTTTCCATTTTTCATTGCTTCTTCATCACTTTTTTCTTCTGTTTCTTTATTTTGTGGATTCTATTCCTTGTTAGAAATATTATTTCCACCTGTTTGTTATTTCTTTTCCACGTGTTCAATTTCACCTTTTCATTTTTAATGTATACATCTTCGTTTTTTTTCTTCTTTTCCTTAATGTTTTCAACATCTTATAATATAATTTATATTTACTGGTAGTATTCTTTTCCATTTTTCTGTCCAAAATTTGCTCAGCTCTTTTTCTTTGCTTCAGTCACTATTTCTATTACTCTTTTCCTTCATTTCTTGTGCTCATCATAGTTTTCATTGTTCCTTTTCGGTAAATATTTTTGCATTGTTTATTTTTTGTTTTTAATCTCATTTTTAACATGTTCCGTCTACCAAGCTGCTTGATTTCGATTACTGGTTGTTCTTTTAGTTCCACAATTTTTTTAGCTGCGCTAATAATCATTTCTTTAAATCCTATATCATAAAATCGGTGTTCTTTTTGTTTGTATTTTTGTTCGCTA
This sequence comes from Agriotes lineatus, assembly GCA_940337035.1. Classification (NCBI taxonomy): domain Eukaryota; kingdom Metazoa; phylum Arthropoda; class Insecta; order Coleoptera; family Elateridae; genus Agriotes; species Agriotes lineatus. The sequence continues at coordinate 44,403 of CALNHX010001649.1, read as the reverse complement.
TCTCCTCCGAAGGTTACTAGACTTAGATTGTGGCTCAGATTTTTATTTTAAAAAAAAGTACGAAAAAGTAAAGTTTTAATTAAATCGTGTAATTAGCCAAGCTAAACGTAGCTCGGGTGATTCACTATATACCCTTATAGCAGCGCCTTATTCAACGAAGCATCTTTGGTTCAGTGGTAGGATGCTCGCCTGACACGCGGGCGGCCCGCGTTTGATTCCCGGCCGATACATCCTTTTTTAAATTTATATTAATGAATCTCTCTTAAATCAACGAAGCGAAGCGTAGCTCCGGTGATTCACTAGTAGGTTCCATAAGCCTTGTATAGTTCTGGTTGTATTTTCTTTTAAACTTTGTTCCAATTTCTTTGTTATTAGCTGTGAGTATTTTTCACACATTTATTTCTCCTGCAGCTTATAAGCTCTTATAGTTTCAAACTCCATCTGTCTATTGTTTTTACCTATTATTTTATTTTATCATCTTCGCTATAAGAAGGTGATGGTTGCTACCAATCTCTGCTCCTCTTCTTACTTTTGTATCTATTACGTTTTCCCTATTTTCTCTTTCCATTATTATGTAATCTATTGAGTATTTTTCTCCTCCCTTTTCGAGTACTCTTTTTAACTTATGAATATTCATGTGCTGGTATCAGGTATTAGTTAATATCATGTTGTTTAGTAGGCAGAAGTCTAGTAGTCTCTTCCCATTATTATTTCTTGTTTCCTCCCCGTGTTTACCTATTGATTTTCTACGCGACTATACAGTGCGAGTGTAAAGTCTGGAACTATCGAAATAGAACTTTTATCAAATGTTTTTGAAAGAAATCCTCGAAGTTGTCAATTTTTATTTTAAAAAATACATATTTTACTGTATATGTCACTTTTAGATTGTCTTTTGTTTTTGAGTTAAGACGATATCGATACTTTTTTTAAATGGATACCCTAAATTTTTATGATGAATTTGGACAGAGCATGAAATTCTAAGAGAAAATACTCTAAAAAAAGTATGATACTGTATTTTGACATTTTTAAGAAAATCGTACGGTTACCACTTCCCCTCAATACTAAAATTTCAGTTCGTTCTTTTGCACTCAAATATAGCACCATTATTTATTTAATTAAGAGCACATAAGAACAACAGATGAACATCTATGAAGAACTGTCATAATTTTAGGGTTAACTCATTGTTATGGCTACTTGATTTTTATTCGATTTTTGTTTTAATACTTTAAAAGCGATTTTCTCGAAAATTTAAAAATACAGCATCGTAATTTTTAAATATAGGGAAGAAGAAGTGGTGGACGAAGAAGAACATCCTGGCTAAGAAATTTACGCGAATGGTACGGAAAGACTAGCATATAATTATTCAAAGCAGCCAATAGCCTGGAAATAGCTGTAATGATCGCCAACCTCCAGTAAAAGGAGCAGCAAAACAAGAAGAAGAAGTAAGCTATGAAAATGACAACTATCATTTATTTATATTTAAATTTCTTAAATAAATCTTTGTTATATTTAATAATGTTAACTTTTCCATATCTATAGTAACTGGTTTAACAAGATATTCGAGGTTTAATAACTCAAAAACGGTATAAGGTAGGGGTAACATATGGTATATTTTTTAAATCAGGAAAAAAATATAGTTCCAAAAATTTAATAACATAGAGGGTATCCCATTTAAAAAAATATATAGTTTTTGGTATCTCCTGAAATTCAGTCCTAACCAAACAACTTTTATTTAAACTTTTTTTTCTATAGGCAATAATAAAGATGATAAAGGGTGGGTAATTTATAATGAATAACCCTGTACAACTATCGCAACTCCTTTTGCTGTGAAAGTGTTTTACATAATTCAACAGTTATGCATTTCTTCTATGTTTAATAAAATCGGCACTTTAGCTTTAGGCCCTCCGCACACTGAGCTACTCGAAAGAAACCGAAAAGTAACGCAATTTAAACTACAATCACTAATCAGTTGCTTGCTCGTCACCGCTAATGTATTTATATGGAGGTCCGCTGACGAAGCTACAGATCGGCTACTGGTTTGTAACTAATTTGTGATCAGTCACAGGAAACTCGACATGCTAGTCGCCGGGCTACCAGTTACCAACTAAATTCTAAGAAATCAACAAATAGACAATGTGAATGAACACGTTATTAATGCCAAATTCACACGGGAGGTAGAGCATTGCCGTCTTTATACTATAATAATTATACACTTGCAGAATATTCTAATATATGGGTGAACCCAACATTTTCTTCTATATCTACAGTGCGTTTCGCTTTTCAACTTCACACCCTGGTATCTTCCCTATTTATCTTTTGATCGATTTTAAATTTTTGTACAGCTACACTACCCTTTAAAAAAAGTTATTTAGCAATTTTTGTATAATTTTATTGAAAATCAGGCGTACTACGATCAAAAATAGATGCAAAAAATTGAAAATCAGATTAGGCCAGGTGGTATCAAAAAATGTTGCTCAGAATCACAATTATAGTCGAGCTACAATATTTTATTGAAAAACTATTATTACGGTTTTATGCAATAAATGTTTCACTTCTTACATTCATACCCCTCAATCCTCCTTATTTATTTTCTGATGGATTTCAAGTGTTGGTCAATATTATACTACCTTTTTGCGGGTTTGAGCAACTTTTTAAATAACTTTTTTCGGTAAAACTACTGATTTTTCGCATTTCAGTTTGATTGCAGTAGACTACTAGTTTTCCACTAAACTTATTTAAAATATCTGGTGTAATACACTCACACAACTTCTTTTCACAGTGATCTTATAATTAGCCAAAAATTTGATTTTTAATTTTTAAGCATTTGTCAAAATTTTTGCAAAAATTACAAATTCTAGGGAAACCGTACAAACTAGAGCGTTAAGGTAAGAGACAAATTTTCTCTAAAATTTTAAGCTGAATTCAAAAATATAATAATATACCGGGTGTTCTATTTAAAATAGGAGTTAATAACAAAAATTGAAAAAAAAGAAAAGAAACCAATTTTAGAGGTATTCAACTGGAAAATCATCTATTTCACATTAATACACATTAAAAATGTAATAAAAATGTAAGGTTTAAAAAAAATGGTTAAAGCCGTTTTTGAAAAAAATCGGAAAAAACTGAAAAATCACAAGGGTATACACGTACTTCCGGTTAAACGCGATTTTCTTCAAAGGCTTGTTTATCTTATCTACTTAGTACACAAAACTTATATATGACGTTTCAACGCCATACCTCGTTTAGTTTTTGAGATATTCTGTTCACAGACACACACACAGACAGACAGACCAATGAAAAAAAGTTTTTTGGGTTCAGGGGGCTCTAAAACGTGAAGATCTGTTAAAAACTCAATTTCGAATATTTGGGGTGAATCCAATACTTCCTTTGTTGTAAAGGGAAGTAAAAATGTAAAAAACTAATACTTTTAAAGGACATTATAATTAATCAAAATTTGAAATGGATCAGAAAATAAATAAGGAAAATACAAGCCGAGAAGTGGAACATTTTATGAAATCATAACAACAATAATAACAATAATTTTTCCACATTTGGTTTTCGATAATTTTTGTAGTTGTAGGCGACTTCTTGTAATAACTTATTTCGATAAAACTAGACCTACTATAATTTTTAAATTGTTCGCATCTATTTTTGATTGCACTAAGCTACTGGTTTACGGCAAAATTATTTTAAAATTGTAAAAATAATGTTTTGAAACTGTAGTAGGTATAACTGACTAAAATTATCAGAAAATAAATAAGGAATATACAGGGGCGTGAAGGTAAGAAGTGAGACAAACTTTATAATAATAATCAGTGCTCGATTTCTAGAAATAGGGGTTCCGGAACTGCCGGGGGGTCTGGGGGGGCACCCCCGGAGTCCAAGGGGGGGGGGGGTTCCAGGGGTCCTCCCCCGGAAAAAAATTGAAAAATAAAGGACTTAAAAATGACGTTTTAGACGTTTTTAAGGTCTTAAAGTTGACTCGAAAAGTTTTAGAATTGTAGTGGGTTTTTTCTATTAAAAATTTTGAAAAGTAGAGGTCTTAACAATGACGTTTTAGACGTCTTTAAGGTCTTAAATTTGACTCGAAAAGTTGTCGAATCGTATTGGGTTTTGTAAACTTTCTTAATGCCGATTTTTTTTTCATAGAGAGAGGTCCCGGAACCCGCGTTCCGCCTCAAATCGAGCCCTGATAATAATAACAAAGAACCATGTCTTCCTTGTCACTAACATATTTAATTTTTTACTATATTATAGTGAAAATACTCAATTATGCGAAACTAATTTAAATCTCGTTACTTTTGCGTTTCTCCGTGTGCGAAACAACAATAAAAACCGATTATTAATCAGTTTATGATTTCAATCACTGACCAGTCCGATCACTTTTGAGTAGCTCCGTGTGCGGAGGGCCTTAGACACTATAGTTTACAAAAGCAAATATCAGTTGTAGTTGTTTGCTTTTAAACGTAGTTTTACAGTTGACAGTAAGAACTTCACCGTTTTCTACAACTTAAAACATAACTAAGGACGTTTCTAAATTTCATTAGCACCAACACTTGATTGGCAAACAGACAGAGAATTTGCGTAAACTTCAAACCTGTTGGAAAGGAGCGAGGGTGCGACACCCTCAATGTCCATGCACTGCCCCAGATTGACAGATAATGGTTGCACCACCACACATTTATCGATCACCAATGCAGAAACTTCACCGAACTTCCGCTCTTATTACTTATTGCTGGCAGGAGGTCCGCTCAACATATGCATTGTCAGTCTAACAGATTTCCAGGGTTAATTATATTTTTATAGCCGATCGTCTCCAGGGATACGGACTCATAACAAACGGAACTCGATATGGGCTTACAAGATAGGTCAGGAGCAGAAAAGCAACCTGCCAATTGTCGCCCAGATATTGGCTTGTGAATAATTTAGGAGCAGAATGTACTTAGGTATGCTCTTCGACACTTGAGTAAGCTGAAGTCAAACAAAATCGGAACTGGGTAAGACTGCAAATTATGAAAGCAAATACACTTGTTGATGCACTATGACAACAAACTGTTAAATTATGTTCGGCTATTAGTAGTTTTAGTTTAGTTTTATCTTCTCATTATGAAGAATTTAAAGCGTCACTGACTATATATCAAAAATGTATATTTTTAAGCGACATTTATGTACTCTATTTAATAGCGTTCTAATTTAATGTAATGGAGTTTTCATTAACCCTACTAATGGAATATGATTGTAAAGTTATTTTTCTCGAGAAAGCTGTAGTTTTTTATAATTCGTGTGATTTACTACAGAGGACAATTTAATTTGCTCTAAAGTTAGTATGTAGAAGTGTTTAGAAATTATATTTTGCTTCGGGCATTGCGGTCACATCAATTTTACCACTCGTTTCTATTTCTGGTTATTTGAAATCAGGCATCTGCGTACTGGACAATAACAAAGAAATTCTTTCTCATTCACTCAACCTTACACAGTTACTTATGGAATACCAGCAACTTGATTAACTTGATCCTGGACAAAATGCAGGTGTGTGTGGAACGAGATAAGCTCTCATTTAATTTGATCGTAGCCACGAGGAAGAATTCGTCCTTACGAATAATATTCTTACTTTCGAAATACAGAATTTCTACTTGTACATCACAACTAGATGGACATCAAGAAGATGTAGCAATCAGATCGACTATTTTTTGATAAATTACCGCTCTCTACACTGTATAGGTACTTCTACTTCAGATTTTATAAAGGCAGTTGAAAGGCGCCATGAGGGAAATACAAATTAATAACGTAAGTCAAACTTGGGCACAAATTCATTATTGTTAGTAATAAGATAAGTTAGACAGCTTAGGAGGACAACCTACAACGTTTGCTTTACATTAAAACAATAGTTGAAAATTTTAATATGCTCATATTCTGCGAAAATAACTAGTCACTGGTAATCTTCAAAAATTCGATTGGATGCAAGCTAGCAGTTGACGATCACATCATCCGACATGTAATGAGTTTCAACTATCTGGGATTGGACATATCAAGTGATAGATCCCTAACGGACGAAGTAAGAAAGCAGGTAAATAAAGCAGCTAGAATCGCAGGTTACCTTAGAGATATATGGCGAAACAAATATATGAGCACAGTGAGCAAAATCCAATATATGCAACCTGTATCAGACCTGTGCCTACTTATACTGCGGATCCAAGCGTTGAAACATCAGAAACAAAAAGATCAAAGAGGACAACTACGGGTATAATGAAAATATTGAGATCCATCGCTGAGGGACAGAATAAGAAGTGACATAATATTAAGAGAATTCGGAACACAAGACGTTGTAAGATGGATAAGAGCACGGCGCCGCATTTGGAGAAACGTCCACAAAAGCCGAGAAGGATTACCCAAACAGTAATAATTACACAAACCAGACACCAAACGTTTAGTAGACTATCTAAGCGCTGGCATAAAAGTTGTACATTAGAATCCCAAGACGGAAGGTGATAATAGAATTAACAGGAGTAGCGTAGCTAGGCGGGTTATGGACCAAAATGTGTCGCTGCGTAGGTTTCTGCGCAAGTCTGCGCGGAGTTTTTGCGCAGGTTTCTCAAGGTCGTTGGCCTAGCCGCGGTCAAGGTCACGGGCCTAGCCGGGGGTCAAGGCCACGAGCCTAGCGGGGGCCAAGCTCATTGACCTCACCTAGGTCACGTGCTCCCACGATGAATGATTGGGTTTAAAAGTCTAATTTTTACAAGATCGCCACGATGAATTTTGGGGCTAAAAGTCTAATTTTTACAAGATTCCACGATGAATTTTGGGGCTAAACGTCTCATTTTGAAATTTTACAAGATTTCTACCTTTATCAAAATTTTCCCAGGCTCAACAGGATGTGAGTCATTGTCTGAGAATGCAAACTTGTTGAGACTTGCAGATGTGGGGTCTACCAATTGAACAATGACTTCCATTGTTTGAGAAATCTGCACGATTGAAAAAAATAATTGGACAATGAAGTCTTTGTTGTCTGGAGGAATTTTTGCTGACCTCCATTATCAGATAAACCGGATGTTATTGTCTGGAGCGTCAGACTTGTCCAGACATGTTTGAGAAATGTGCAAGACTGGTAAAAATTGAACAATGAAACCCATTGTTTGAGAAAAATCTGCACAACCGCGAAATTGAATGGAGCCCTTGTTTGGAAATTAAAACTTGTTTGAGGCACTCGGAACTGTAACCTGTAAATCTCTACAGCATAATAATATTTTTTTAGGAACTTGCTTATTGTTAAAGTGAGGGATGCTGTCCTGTACATAAATCCAACAACAAAAGCGAAAGAAATAACTATCGACTCAATTTAGAGACTGTGTATTTAATAATTGAATTTCCCCCATCAAAACCCTACGCAGAATTTGAATTTACCACCAAAAACCTAAGCATAATTTGAATTTACAGCCAAAAACCTGCACAGAATTTTGAATTTACCGCCAAAACCTACGCAGAATTTGAATTTCTCTCCAAACCTGCGCAAAACCCTTCACACAGCCCCCGCGCAGACTTACGCAGAAACCTCCGCGCAGACCTAAGCAGAAACTCCAGACAACAATCACATTCGGTTTATTTTTAGCAACCTTGCACATTCCCAGACGCTCATATCCGTAGGTCTGGACAGCTATTTTCTATAGTCTGCACCTCCTTCTAATTTTAGCTTTATTTACACAATTTCTAATGGGATTGTTTAGTTACAAAATGTTTTTAAACAAGTTTGAGATTTTCTCTTATACATCTGATTTTTAACCAAACTAGATAAGTGTTTATCCAGCAAAAATAAACTGTTCCTCACCGTTGGGTATCGTGTATAGCATCTTTATTAATTAGAGTATTTTTTACTAATATATTGTTGTGGCCTAATAGCTTTTACTTGGCTTTATTTTATTTAATTCTTATTCTCACGGTTTTATTTTAAAATTTTGATTTTAATTTTACGTTTTGCATACAGTCTTTAGCATTGTAAAAACTTTAGTTATTCGACTCTAATCGACTATTAAAATTAGATTAAGACATAAACCATGAATACCGGATATAGGACAATTGTATTTATTAGTAATTAATAACTGCCTGTATCATACGTTTAACAACTTTGTTAATAATATTTGATAAATACTTAATTTTAGTTAATTCAATTTCAGATTAATATTACTGTCTGTTTATATCTTCTATAATCTTCTATTCATCAGATATCTCTGCTACAACTATGCTCGTTGCAACCAAAAACTAGACTATTTACGAATGATTTACAAATACCGTTGTAAGAAACCGAAATTCCAATGACTAATCAACACTATAACATATAAGCCAATCACATTGCAGACATTTGCTTTTTTCAACCAATAACATCAGTATATCACTGAATAGTGGGCATGATGCAAAATATTCACAAAACAATGTACGTACTTACAAAATAAATAGCCTTGTTGCGAAGTATCGCTTAGTAACGATGTTCTGTCCGTACGGATATCGCTAGGTTACGTAACACTAAACCCCAACAAACTGTGTGGCTTGTTTTAAAAATTTTAAAATGCTGTGTTTTGGAAGTATTCCGCTGAATTTAATTGAGAATGAATAATTATATTAATTGTTGGATTATTTTTCAATAAAGTTAATTGTTATGTATTAATATTGTTAAATAGTCGTCCCAAATACCACTCGAAGTGGATATATATTTTAAAATATTGTAACAACCCGCAACAAATTGCGTTTGTAATTATAAGACTTATAAAATTTAAGTTGTTAGAAGAAAAGAATAAGTCAAAGCCGGCCCTGCGTAAATTTCAAATATAGCGAACGCGAAAGTGCATTTACCAAGAACGGAAAGCTACATTTGTCGTAGTCAGGAAAAGCGATGGAATTACATCCGGTGCTCACAAAGTAAAAGATTTCTGAGAACAGAGAATGCCGATTTGACACATAGCGCAAATCCGTGTGGGATATGTCCAATTCGCAATTCTCAGAGCGCACAAAGTACAAGTCAAAATGCTAGCTGGACAAAACGGGGAAGCCCGAGAAATATACGGCCCTCCACGAGAGAAAATTACCTGGGAGGGAACGCAAACCGCGAGGACAGTTCACGTCCCGGTTTCGAGTAATAAATTAACCCGTCGAACCATTTTTCAGTGCCAATTCTAACTAAACAAAAATTTACATCTTTTCGATCTAAAACTAAGTGTGTAGTGCCCAACCTTAAGGAAATCCAGGTGCCAAAAAGGAAACCGTAGGACTCCAATCAATTTTAGCCGAACTCAATTTAAATTCATAACTAAACCTCGGTCGCGCCGTCTAAACTAACTAATAATCGAAAACAGAGGAAGTAGCCAACGCAGGAGAAACAGGTCAGACCAAATTGTTGTATTTTATATTAACCAACTCAAAGGGCCGTCGCTAGATTTATTCTATTTTTTCCAAAGTAAATTGATGTCATAAACTTTAATAAGCGTAATTCCGATCAATTCTATTCACGAAACTATAGCAATTTAAGCATAGAGCCGTTAGGGCGAACAACCATTGTAATTGGGCAAAATTGATACTTATTTTCCAATATAGTGTTATAATATTCTTTGGCGTTTTATTTTATTAAAAGTAGGCTTTACAACCCCTAAATTAAGAGCAGGGTTCAGCGATCGAGTTAACCTCTGAAGAAGCGAAATTTGTGGTCTAAGAGGGAAAACTACCCCTAAGACCACCATAAGGGTTGCAGCCCCTAACATAAGGGTTGCAATAATTTACATTGGTGGCATCACAACCCCTTAACTCGGTCGTTTATCCCTTGCACCTTCAGGAAGGCCGAAAATACACCCTTAAAAACTTAGAATAAATTTTTTCACTTTTATAAAAATTTCAACACCTAATTTACATCTGCCAACCCTCAATCGGGCGGCAGACAACAAGAGTTACTTTCGTATTTCATCCCCCTAACGTAAAAACAACCCCTAGTGGAAATTTCAGCACGAAGGAGTTTTGCAAGAAATTTTATCGGTCGGTAATACGCAGGGAAATCATAGGTTGCAAAAATTTGGCAGCAAATCAATCGTGTTAAATTAAATGCTACAACCCCCATAAGGTATTATTCAAGTGAAGGATTATAGCGAACGCCCGCAAATTAATGTGCTTTTAACAATTTTTACGCTTTTAGGAAATGTAAATAATTTTATTTTTGTGCGATTTTGTGTATTTTTTCTACGTTTTTCCTCTAGGAGCATCAAATTTTGGTAGGTTTCTGTGTGCAACAAGACAGCAATAAGAATTTTGAATTCAACGGTGTACTAGTACTTAAAACAATTCGAACGCTCTACAAATAATAACAAATATTAATCCCCAATACTGTGCAAACAGTAAAAAGAGGCTTCAAAAATTTGGTAGGCAAATAAAACAATTTTAAACAATTTTTCTGCTAATAATCTGCAACAATTAGGGATAAGATTCACAATAAATACAAGCCGGCATCATTCTCGCAAATTAAATATCGTTTAAAACTTTGCCAAGGGTGGCACACATAGGCGTCGCATAAATAAAATCAAACAAAAACTTGTAAAAATTATTATTATCAGGACAAGTACGAAAGTAATAACGTAGGGAGTCATAAAGGCAATTATTTTACGCGTTTAACCGAAAAATAAGTTCACCATTTATAGTATTGGAAAAATTTCACAAATAGGTGCATATATATACGGATTTTTAAATAATCAGTGAGCACTTAGCTAAAAATTTCGCAAATCATAAAGTAATTAGCGTAGAAAGGCTACATTTTCAAATATTTTAGGTCAAAATTTAAAATAAAATGGTATCGCACGCAACAGCCACGGAATTGCCGTCGGGTAATCAAGCAACATTACAACCATTTGTGACGCTAGGTATGATTGCGTCTACAGTGGAAAATTTTAGTGGCAAAAATAACATTAGGCAATACTTTGAAAAATTAGACCAACGAGGCATTTTAGACAATTGGTCGGATAGTACAAAATTAAACATATTGAAATATAGGTTAACAGGGGATGCTTACAGTTATTTAGAACCAACCAAGACCTCGACAGTTTGAGTTATAATGAGTTAAAGGAAAAACTAATAGGCAAGTTTACACCAGCGAAAATACCGGCGAAGCGCTCATACGGCTGGGTAAATGTTATCAAAATACGATGAATCAATAGCTAATTATGTGTTGCGATTAAAACGTTAGGCACAGAAATTTTAACAGACGATTAAAACATGCGACGGACAGTGAAAAGCCTGGTTTAAGGAAGAAAAACGGGGAATTACTTTGAATCAATTTCGAACAGGGGTACACAAAACATTTTGAAACAGCTAGGTCCACTATTAATGCGAACCGAAAACGTAGATTTGGACAAAGCGGAACAATTTGCCATTCAATTTGAATTATCAGACAAAATGTTTATAAATAAATATAATAATAATACAGTTTTTACAATGCGCGCAACACAAAGCAGAACTTGTTTTAATTGCGGTCGTAATAATCACATAGCACAAAATTGTTATTTGAAGTTTAGGCAACATCACCAAACAAGAAACAACGACTTCAGGTTTAGCACAGGGCGGAACCAGCCAAATTTTTACAAGGCACAAAATAATGCAAATCCTAATGTTAGGTTGGAAAAATTTCACAGGTATCAGGGATATGTTAACAATAACTTAGGCGGTCAAACCAATCTTAACAATAAAAGGGAACGCAATTTTTATAAGCCGCAAGGCGGGGTTAATACAACAAATCAAACGACAGGGCGTCAGCAACCCCCTTATAACAATTACACGGGAAATAACATAGGAAGGAACTCGCAACAACAAAATAACTTTCAACATTATAGAGGCACGCACAATAAGGGACAAGCAAATTATAATAATAGGCAACATATAACAAAATTTTATGGGAATGACGCGAACACTACTAGAAATTCCAATGCGACGGCCAACGCAAGGAATCACCAAGGAAATTTTAATAGGCGAGACCAGGGAAGATCTCGAAATAATGTAAATACAGTAAGTAATTTAAACATGGCAGGGCTTCGTTTGCAACCCCAAAACGGATGCCAGGCAAAATTGTAAAACAAAAAATTCAGGCAAACAACACCTACTTCATCCCTCATTTAGGAAATAAAAATTCGCAAGACACACCTTGCATAGTAAATTTATTAATAAACGTTATATACACGCCATTAATATTGGATAATGGATCTGCAGTAACAATGTTAAAAGAAAAATTTGTCAACAATTGCAATATTATTTTAGAAGATGACATTTATTTGCTAGGAATTTCAGGGCCTGCAGTAAAGGCATTAGGAACTTCACAAGTAAAATTTAGCGTTTGGCCAAGGGATATAACACAAAATTTTAAAGTTATAATATGCAGGGATGAATTGGGTGTTAGTACAGCAGGAATTTTAGGTCGCGATTGGCTAATTAAAAATAAAGCGGTTATAAATTATTACAATTGCACCCTAAAAGTATGGGGCAGGCAGTTACCAATTTTACGCCAATCCGAACTAGAGTGGAACAATTTAAATAAGGGGTACAACGTGAGGAATAACGAAATAGGTACGGAGGAGGGATTAATTAGGAAAAATATCGATACACAAGAAGAAGACAACGCAAATATTTTAGAAGAAAGAAAACTAAGAGAAAATAGCTGGCAGGTACAAAAATTGAAGAAATTTCAGGGACTCCAGTCACCCCAGGTAGAAGGGAAAAACGACGGAATACCCACAGAAGCTAAAGTTGGAAATTGTGGGTCTCAACCACCGAGAGAGGTTCGAGACGGAGGTTGCACTCAGCAACATTGCTCGCTCGTGGATAGTCCAGGAGGCGGAGCGACACAATCCAAAGGGGACTCTCAAGAAAAAGCTGTAAGGGAACCTAATCCAGGATCCACAGCTAGAGAAGCAGTAAGGAGGAAGAAGGCAAGTAAAACCAATAAAAAGATGGATGTCATACAGGCTGATCACCTAGACGCAATCTTAAACTCTTCAGAGCTCGAAGAGGATATTGGAATGAACGCTGAAAAAGTCACAGGAAAATGTGACAAAGAACTGAAGAAAAAAGTCCAGTAGTGAAGCCGCGGTTCACATAAATAAAAATGCTAGAAGAAAGCAGACAAATGGAAATGCCAGAGAAGTAGGCAATATTTTTATCCACAGGGTTGGAGAATTAAGTGAAGATGAAGTAGAAAATGAAGACTTCCACACAAATTTCATGGAAAGGCAACGTATATACAGAGAAAACAAAGCTCTGGACTTGCAGCAAGAATACGAAAATAAAGTAAAGGAAGCAAAATTACTACAGAGGGATCCCAAAGAAGAAGCTAAGAAAAAGAAGGAAGTAAACCTAAATATGGTAAGTACAAAGGTAACGAAAAACAAAGAAGAATTCCAAGGAAGTAATAAAAAGGAACAGGTAAAATTGGTAAGTGAAAAAGCTTGTGTATCGAAGAAACAAAAATTATACGAAGAAAACAAAGAAGACGAAATCCCAGAAGTCAAGAATTTGGAGAACTCGAAGGAATACGAAATAAAATTAGTAGAAGATTTAATACTACCCCCCCGTGCCGAAATAAATTGCGAAACCAAAAATATGAATTTCAAAAATATTAAAAAGCAACAAATTCTGCTAGAACCTACACCTACAGGAATAAACGGTGTATTTGCAGCAAGAACTCTAACGTAAAATAAGGAATGGTTAACAATAAAACTGGTCAACCTAAATAATAAGGAAGAAATTTTAAGGAAAAATACTACAGTGGCAAAAGCGGAAGAAAATTTCAATGTCATAGAAAAGAAGGCAAATGCAAAGGAATATCCAGTTACAGCAATTCATAAATACCAAGAAGATTGGATTATGGAAAATTTCAAATTAGAACACTTAGAAGAATACCCAATAGGATTAATCTGCGAATTAATAGCGCGCTACAGCGACATCTTCTCGGATGGAGTAAATCTAACCACAGCGCACAACGTAAAACACAAAATAATCGTGGAAAACGACCAACCAATAGCGAAGCGTCCATACAGAGTTCCATTTCACCAAAGGAAAATATTAAGGAAAGAAATCGATAGGTTGTTAGAAGCAAAAATTATTAGGCCATCAAGCTCACCATGGAGTGCACCAGTCATTTTAATCGTGAAAAAACAACCCAATGGAGAAGACAAAGTAAGGATGTGCGTGGACTACAGGGCCCTAAATGCTGTAACGAAGAACGACGTATATCCACTACCATTACTACAGGATGCGACGGATTATTTGGCAAATTCAACTTTATTTAGCGTTTTTGATGTAACTTCAGCTTATCACCAAATCGAAATGGAAGAAAATAGCATCCAATATACAGGATTTTCAACACCTGACTCCCATTATGAATTTTTACGACTTCCGTTCGGCTTGTCGAATTCCCCCATGACCTTTCAAAGGTTCATTTCGTTCACATTAGCAGGTTTAACAGGGAACACTTGCTGGGTATATTTAGACGACATTTTGGTACATAATTCCCTAGGAGTAGAAGACCACATACAAAAACTAAGTGTAGTATTCGATAGGTTACGTGAGGCCAATATAAAACTAAAACCAGATAAATGTAAATTTTTGACAACCGAAGTAAAATACTTAGGTCATATAATTACGCAAAAAGGGATTAGACCGGATCCAGAAAAAATTGAAGCAGTTAAAAACTTTCCATTACCATAATCAGTTAAAAATATTAGAGAATTTTTAGGATTAGCAGGATGGTACAGAAAATTTATACCAAATTTTGCTCACATTTCAGCACCACTAACTAATTTAACGAAAAAGGATGTAAAATTTCAATTAGGGAAAGAGGCACTAGAAGCCTTTGACAAATTAAAAAATGCAATCACTTCAGACAGTATTTTAGCTTAACCAGACTTTTCAAAACCTTTTATTTTAGCAACCGATGCCAGTAATTCAGGCATGGGAGCAATTTTGAGTCAAGATCACGACGGTTTCGAAAAACCGATAGCTTTTGCGAGTAAATCATTCAATAAAGTAGAAAAAAATTATACAGTTTCAGAAAAAGAACTGCTTGCAGCAATTTTTGGAATAAAACAATTTCGATGCTACTTATATGGTAGAAAATTCACTTTAATTACGGATCATAGACCCTTGAAATGGCTTTTAACAGCAAACCATCAAAATTCGAGATTAGCCAGGTGGTCCTTACTATTAGGCGAATATAATTTTGAAATTATGCATAGGCCAGGTAAGCAACACGGAAATGCAGACGCATTAAGTAGAGTTTATGAAGAAAATTGTATTGAGGTAAAACATAACGAACAAAGTCAATGCATTTTAACGTTTGAAGAATTTTTGGAAGTAAACAAAAACTATAAAATATTAAGTGAAAATGTCACGGAAAAAGAAGGGAACCTATTCACTTGTCCGGAACATTATGCGCTAGCACACTGCGTATCTCAAAATTGGGAAATGAGCAAAGGCATTGCTTTAGAATTCAAAAATATTTTTGGGTCAATTACCGAATTGCAGAATCAAAATAAATTAATAGGCGAAGTCGCAACGTTAAAACTACCAGAAAGAAACATTTATTATCTAGTCACAAAATCTAAGCATTTTACGAAGCCAACGTATAAAACGTTATGGCACACTCTAATAAATTTAAGGAATTGCCTAATTGAAAATGGGGATAAATTTTTAGCTATGCCACAAATAGCATGTGGACTAGACAAATTAAAATGGGATATAGTATACGAAATGATCAAATATATTTTTTATTACACGCCAATCACAGTCACAATTTATAAACTAAACCCAAATAACATTACAGTAAATATAATCAATCTGACGGAATCAGAATTAACTCCAGTTTGGGATAGAGAATTAATTAAAAAAGAACAAGAAAAGGACACTTTTTGCCAAAGTGTAAAAGAGCAAATCAATAACGATGCCGAAAATCCAAATTTTTACATAGACATCGAAGGGTTATTGTATAAAAGTATGGGAAATACGGATTGTTTAGTAATTCCAAAATCATTTATAAGAAAGGTTATTCACGATTTTCACGATTTACCCATTTTTGGTCACCAAGGTCAACAAAAAACAATTTCGAATATTAAAACTAGATGTTTTTGGCCAAATATGAATCAACAAATTATTGACTACGTGAGCAAGTGCCACATCTGTAATCAAAGAAAAACATCACCACATCTAAAACCCGCACCTATTCAAAATTTTGCCGAAATTTCAAAACCATTTGAACGTTGTTCTATAGACATTACAGGTCCTTTTGTCAGTTCATTCAATGGAAACAAATATTTACTTACGTTTATAGATCACTTTTCTAAATATATTGAAATCATTCCGATTCAGGATCAAAAAGCTACCACAGTAGCGAAAGCCCTATTCACTAAAGTAATAGCACGTCACGGCACAATGCAAAAATTAATTTCAGATAGAGGCACAAACTTTTTATCACTAGTAATGAAAGAACTTCTAAAATTTTTAGGAATAAACCATTCACAAACAACAGCGTATCATGCGGCTAGTAATGGCGCCATTGAACGCATACATCGAGTTTTAAAAGATTTTCTAGCTATGCACATTAATCAAAAAGGTCAACAAGATTGGGACGAATGGATCCCATATTTTCAAATGGCACACAATTTTTGGACTCATTCATCCACAGGCTTCTCGCCATACTTTTTAATACATGGCCGAGACCCTGAATTACCAATGGATGATATTTTAAAACCACAATCAGTGAAATACAATGCGGACGAAAATTATGTGTCAGAATTAATGACAAAATTAAATGTTACCTTTAACTTAGTAAAAGAAAATTTAATGAAAGCAACAAAACAAAGGGAAGTTCAATATAATAAGAAAACAAAAGAAGTTAAATTACAAATAGGAGATTTGGTGTATTTATACGATCCTACGTCAAAAATAGGATTATCAAAAAAGTTAATGAAACCTTGGATAGGACCTTTTAGAATTATAGAACAAAAAGGCCCAGTAACTTTCAAAATTAAAGAATTATATAAAAATAAAGAACAAGTGGTGCACGCTAATAGGTTAAAGTTATGCAAAGGCTTTAACACAGATAAAATTTTAGAACTTCGACCAAATTCCGTACAATTTTCCCCGGACGAGGAAAGTAATAATCCGTTAAACGACTGGGAGATAAGCGAGTCAGAGGTAAGTAGCGACGAAGAAAATTTCGACAATCCTACACCTAAAGACGTAAGCTTAAGATTATTACAAGGGTTAGACCAGTGTAGGGAAATACAAGACAGGTTAGACAAAAAAAAGAAAAAGAGAAACTGGAGATTAGAGGTAAATCGACAAACCAGAAATCTAGTTTCCCAAAATCAACAAGCCATCGACGATTGGCAAAATTTAGGATCTGTCAATCAAGGCGGACTACGTCAGTCATCCAGGATCCGTAAGAGATCCGAACGTTAAAAGATTAAAAGTCACTCCAAACTTAATTCCCTGTGTGGAAAACGGGGTTTAGAATATTTCCACCGCTTAGGAGTCTAGCGGGTCGTAAAAGGCGACCAATAGACGTCCAAAAATAAGGAACGAATAAGAAAAAGCATCAAGTAATAAATAAATATAAAGTACGATGTTAGTACTTCAGATCGTTAACAATGATGGAATAAAAATAAATAAACACTGTCTATGGTAAATTTTTTCAAGGTGAAGTTAGTAAAAAAGCATTAATACGATAATATTAAAACAATTTTCTTATTCGGTACCAAAACAATTAACAAATACTAACAATATTTTTAATAAAAGTAAATATCAGGGTACAGATACGTAAGGAAAATAATGGGAATTAATATTAAGTAATAATATTTTAAAGCTTACTAACGTAGTAGGAATTACAAGGAAATAGAATAATGGGAAATAATCATTTAAAACATTTTTAAACATAATTACCTTATTACTAATGATGAACAGACGAAGCTAAAAAGGGAAACAGTTATTTTATCAAATATATATAATTTTAATTTTCAATACAATGATATACGATTAAATTTTAATTTTCTCCAAGAATTATAAACTTGTTTCTCATTTGAGCTTCAGTGGGAATGGTTTAAATGACAAATATGATTTTAATTAAGAATTATGAAATCTATAATTAAGTGATAATCTTTGCAAATTAATCTTTTTGCATTAATAATATGAATGCGAAGCTAAAAAGAGAAACGGTTGCTTAGGCAAATAGAAACCAATTTTAATTTTCAATATAATAACATGAATAATTTTTTTAAAATTTTGTTTTTCAATCATTAACAACTTGTTTTATGTTTCTCATTAGAGTTTTAACATTAATGGTTAAACCAAACAATTGATTTTAACTTATAAGATCTAAAGTGGTAATTAGAAACATTACTTATTCAAAATTCATATTAGTGATAAGTTAACAAAAATGCTCATACCGTTGTTGACATTAATATCAAGTGAATAGTGCGCGTACAAGTTCGCGATCATAACGTACAAATGAACAACCCCACAACAACATTACATCAGTATCCAGCCAGGACACAGCCGATTGCCCAAATCCACAGCAGGACTACAAGGAAAAATCATACAAAGGAATGAATTTAAGCAATATAAAGTTTACGCATTTTTGGTAGAGGTTACATAAAATATAACCCAGTATGGGATGCATTAAAGTTCCTTAAAGGTAGCCGAAGGTCAGAGAACCGCTTTTAAGGCACCAGGAAAATACCCAAATGTGGGATGCATTTAAGGTCCTCAAGGGTAGCCGAAGGTCAGTGAACCGTTGTTAAGGCACCAGGACAAGAAGAATAATGAAGCGTACATAGATATGAAAGTATAAGAATTTATAATGAAGTAATACGAAAAATATAAATTAATGGTGCCACTACAGCAATAGGAAGCGTAGTAGGTGAAGTAACCGAAGACGCCAAATGCGAATGAGGATCGTACAATAATGACGATCACTCGTAGTCAAAAGTTATAGTAACTACAGCAATAAATAGGAATACGAAGGATTATTATGCTACATTAAAATTGGAAGAAAAGTAAATTAACTTAAATTCAGAAGTTTCATGCGAATATACCAGTCATTGCCTAAATTCCAGTAATGAAGAAATTCTACGGGAGTACTACAAGACACCGCCTATGACAGAGGAATCAGCTAATGTACCATGGGAAAGCAGAAGTAATATCGCAAATAAATAAAACAACGACTCAAACCTTAGTAATCGAAGAAGGAAGATATCATTTTTACCTCATCATTATATAAAATCAACCACTTTATACAGTTTTCCACCTTTAATTATCCTTTACTCTGGAGGCCGCCATGCCTGCAATAATAGCCTCTGTTGCACCATCCTTTTCCCTTACCATTGGAAATAAATTCCAAACAGAACCATGAATAAATAATAATTAAGTAATCATAAAATTACAAATAAATATGATGAAGAAGATAGAAAATAATACAATAATAATTAATACGAATAAATAATAAATATTAATAATGAAGCCCGAAATAAATAAAAAGAGGTGCGAATAATAAAATAAAAATTTATAAAGGCGACAACACGAATGAAAAGGATAGAAAAATAGGATAATCCAGAGGAGGAAGTAAACCAATTATCGGAAGGAAGAAGACCGAGCCGAAGGATGACACCCCACGTCAACATAACAGTGAAACGCGAAGTGCGGGAGTGTTTCAAAAGCAGAGTATTAAAACAAAATTAGTGGACATATCACAATAAAAATGAGTGTAGTGCGCAGACAATTGCGTCACAGAGCAGAGCAATAAAAACAAGTGAGCGCAAAACACGGTATGAGGCATAAAGACACTTTAGGGAAATAAAGCAAGGAAAATGAGTTAATATAATCAGAAGTAATAGTTAATTCACTTACAAGTCAAGGGTTTTGTTAAGAAAAGCAGACATGTCCATAAGGACATGCCTATTTTTAAAAAGCGGGGAGTAGTGTAACAACCCGCAACAAATTGCGTTTGTAATTATAAGACTTATAAAATTTAAGTTGTTAGAAGAAAAGAATAAGTCAAAGCCGGCCCTGCGTAAATTTCAAATATAGCGAACGCGAAAGTGCATTTACCAAGAACGGAAAGCTACATTTGTCGTAGTCAGGAAAAGCGATGGAATTACATCCGGTGCTCACAAAGTAAAAGATTTCTGAGAACAGAGAATGCCGATTTGACACATAGCGCAAATCCGTGTGGGATATGTCCAATTCGCAATTCTCAGAGCGCACAAAGTACAAGTCAAAATGCTAGCTGGACAAAACGGGGAAGCCCGAGAAATATACGGCCCTCCACGAGAGAAAATTACCTGGGAGGGAACGCAAACCGCGAGGACAGTTCACGTCCCGGTTTCGAGTAATAAATTAACCCGTCGAACCATTTTTCGGTGCCAATTCTAACTAAACCAAAATTTACATCTTTTCGATCTAAAACTAAGTGTGTAGTGCCCAACCTTAAGGAAATCCAGGTGCCAAAAAGGGAACCGTAGGACTCCAATCAATTTTAGCCGAACTCAATTTAAATTCATAACTAAACCTCGGTCGCGCCGTCTAAACTAACTAATAATCGAAAACAGAGGAAGTAGCCAACGCAGGAGAAACAGGTCAGACCAAATTGTTGTATTTTATATTAACCAACTCAAAGGGCCGTCGCTAGATTTATTCTATTCCTTCCAAAGTAAATTGATGTCATAAACTTTAATAAGCGTAATTCCGATCAATTCTATTCACGAAACTATAGCAATTTAAGCATAGAGCCGTTAGGGCGAACAACCATTGTAATTGGGCAAAATTGATACTTATTTTCCAATATAGTGTTATAATATTCTTTGGCGTTTTATTCTATTAAAAGTAGGCTTTACAACCCCTAAATTAAGAGCAGGGTTCAGCGATCGAGTTAACCTCCGAAGAAGCGAAATTTGTGGTCTAAGAGGGAAAACTACCCCTAAGACCACCATAAGGGTTGCAGCCCCTAACATAAGGGTTGCAATACTTTACAATATTTTGCCATTTCCATAGAAATTATTGGAAATTTCACTCAACAAAATCACATTTAAATGTCACTCGCCTTCGGCTCGTGACATTTTTGATGTGATTCTGTATCGTGAAATTTAAACGCAATAATTTACATGGAAACGACAAAATATTTGTCAAAAATATATCCACTGCTTGTGGTATTACCCTTGATAAAACCACCACTCCTTTTAGGAACAATATTTTTAGCTGCTTTTTATTTCTGTAGTTAATTGAATGCTTAATAAAAAATATAGTTAAAACATATAGTGCTGTGGCGCCGGATTTTGTAAATATACTACCATAACATTCTTAAAGCCAAGGTGCTAACACACAAGAACAAAGAAGGTGTTTGTTTTTGCGAGAATGGTATGCGGAAGTTACAGACGTTTCAAGATAACTGAAAAATGTCTTGTGGTTAAATATGGTCCCTCACGGTTCTTTTATCGCTCTGTTTTGTATTATAAAATTCTGCTGTTTAAGACTCCACCGTACTTATGTGTTTTAGCTTCCTACCATTTTTTAGTGCTGGAATTATATATGTGTATAAGATTGGCTAAAACTACATCAAATTTTTAACCTGCTAACTGAAGAGTATTTTTTACTAATATATTGTTGAGGTCTCTATTGTTCTATATAAAATTAAGGTTTCTTTGTATTATATTTTGGTGCTTATTTAATTCAATATCAAGTTTTTTTTAATTTATTACAAATTATTGTTAAATATTATTGCAACTGTATGAGTGCTCTTACTCAGGGTTGGTTCGTCAAAATCTAGTAAGTTTGTAGTTGCTATTTTCTTTATTTGAATTGAATTTTATAAAAGTCGCTTGCTGTCAAACTATTATCTAAATACCGTGTTCACTGACACCCCCAAACCCACATGACAAGACAAAATTTTTTACAATGTTGTATGACCCAATAATGTTATGATAAGTATTTAATGATATTGTAATAAACCTTTCTAATTGTCTTTTTATCTTAGATTACTTCATATCTCTTTGTATTAACCCACCTGGAAACAGCTCCAACTAACCTTGGTGTGCCTCTCTCCTGCTATCCAAACTTCTACACCTCAGCTATAAAACACTGGTCACCAACAAACCGCCTTCCAACTTGTTACACCCCAAGTCACCGGCAGAAATTCACTCCTTCTCGAACCCCAACACAGCTGTCACTTCTGCAACCTTCCTGCGTCCAATTCCTCCTTGGTAAGTATACTTCCAATTTAGATAGTAAATTAACTGTGTCCTTTCTTAGCTCCTTGTATCTTCATACACGTCGCCAGCATCCAGCACAATCTGCAACCTCCAACGGCTCTTCCCTTCGATGCAAGCAAGCCGGTCCCTGTCAACTGATCCTTGGTTCCTCAGGCGTAGTCCTCGAAAACTCCAAACAACAATAATACTCCAATTAATGTAACTCCTGATGACTTGTAATATAACACCAATTCAATTATATCCAAATCTATTCTTCTTGCTTCTATGCCTTGTTAATATGTAGATCCACCATTCCATATCTTCATTTAAATTAAATAATATTACCTTCTTTTAATTCACTTGCTTATACCTTGTGCATATTATTAGTAACCCTTTTGAATCAATTGTAGTTTAAATTAAATAGATAAGGGCAAATTTATGATTTATTTTTCACCAAACTTAATTTTTACAGACTGTTTTTCAACTTGTTATTTTCTATAATTAAACCAAATTTTATTTCTTTCCTAGACTACAATTATTCCTGCCTGCTACATGTTATATAAATTTGAATGGTACCCACTCTATAAATTGTTACAATAGAATTTTATTCTGTCATATGCAACATTAAACTTTGTATTTATTATTAACTCTTGTTACCACTATCAAATAATACTCAAATGCAATACCTTTCTTTTAAAATTTGTTTTGAATCTTTAATTCCAATTACATTATTCAATTAAATAAGCAGTCATTAATACAATTTTTTACATTTAATCATTTCAATATTTTGAACTTTTCCTTTTGTATTCATTTAAATAAATAGACATCTTTAATGTAGTATATAGCCTCTATATACCTTAGCAATATATTGCTGTTCGATATTTGACAAGGCCCGGTTTGGCAGCTGCATTACAAGTTTTCTGCCTGTCTGTCTGTCTGTCAGCAGTGCTTTCAAACCTATATTAAAACAATTGAATCTAAAATTTGGGTCTTACGTAAAAGAAAAGAATTTGCAATTAAATCGCACTGTTGCTAATAGCTGTATAGAAATATCCTAAATTTTTTAACTCAGTTTACACTCCGAACTGTAACCTATAAATCTCTACAGCATAATGATATTTCTTCAGGGACTTGCTTATTGCTAAAGTGAGGGATTCTGTCTTCTGTACATAAATACAGATAATACAGAGTACCGTGTACAGTTCGGTACAGTTCTTAAACCGCTCTTAGAATAAGTGAAAATACGAAGTGTTATTAATGCAAAATTAGTTTTAATTTGGGTGTAGTGTTGCAGCTAAGTACTAGCAGCTTTTTAAGGTCAGTCCCATTTATATACGTAATAGCAGTGGCCCAAGATATACTAAACTTACTCAGAATTCCCAACAATTTTATTGAAAGTCTGAAATTGATAAGTGCAACGAGACCTTGCGACAAGGTTAAATTGTTCCGCGCTGTTCGCCTCAGTACCGATACACATTCAAAAACTGTGGTTATTCGCCTCCAAAAATTTTACAGCCGGTCATGTCTAATACCTGCAAAATATGTTCAGGAAACATTTCCAATGCGGCCTCTTCCGCAAACTGCGATGGTTGCAACGGTTCTGTTCATCTGGACTGCTTGGAGATTCCTATTACGCGCGATGAAGCTGTGCGACTAACTAGATCAAAAACTAGAAGTGTTAAGATTTACTGCCGTGCGTGTTCAGTTACTACAAATAATTTTGCTGAACTAAAGCAGCTGATAATCGGGATGAAAACTGAACTCGATGGTCGCCTTACAGCGTTAGAAGACAAGCTGACAATTTCCAAAAACACACCAATTGAAAATAACCCAGAGGCATTTGAAACGATTGTGCGCGAAGTCCGTAACCGAATGGAACGAGAATGTAATGTAATATTCTACGGAATACCCGAAACAGCCGAGGAAAATGACTGCGTAAATAAAGTATTAACTCTACTCACAAATGAAAACCACGTCTCTAGTGTACAAAATTTAGCGCTAACTCGCCTTGGGAAAATTAATGAAAATCGCAACAATCCGCGTCCGCTGCGTGTCACCTTAAACAACAAAAAAATTGTACTAAATGTACTTCGTAACAAACACAAACTCAAAGTTTCTCCGCTATTCAAAAACATATCAGTTAAGGATGATCGGACTC
This sequence comes from Agriotes lineatus, assembly GCA_940337035.1. NCBI lineage: Eukaryota > Metazoa > Arthropoda > Insecta > Coleoptera > Elateridae > Agriotes > Agriotes lineatus. The sequence continues at coordinate 19,998 of CALNHX010001649.1, read as the reverse complement.
CGTTCCAAATAAAACTTCTGAAGAATGCACGCGAAGAACTGAAACAACGGCTAGACGCGGGCGAATCCAACTGTACTATAAAATACATAAAGGGAGTACCTCAAGTTGTCGATCTTTCAAAAAACTAAATACGAACGTAGCTCAGAAGCATCCCATAATTCACACATATAGCATCATGTACACTAACATAGCTTGCCTAAACACTAAATTTCAAGAACTTTGCGTCAGTGTGAATATTCATAAACCTGATTTTATTTTTTTAACAGAAACGTGGCTATCTGATGAAATTCCCAGTTCCATAATGCATATAAATAACTACACTTTATACCGATCTGACAGAGAAAATAACAAACGGGGAGGAGGAGTCTGTATATATATCTGTAACAGATTTCTAATTGACCACAAAGTTATCAGTATTAATAAAAGATTGTCTGGCATTGAAAGTTTGTGGCTAGATATTACTGGCCCATCTTTAAGTTTTTGTTGCGCTTGTATCTATCGGCCTCCTAGTGCATCAGCGGAAGAAGATGCTGAACTAATTTCAGCTTTGCGACAAGCCACATCTGTTCACAACAGTCTGTACATAACTGGAGATTTCAACTTTCCAAAGATAAAATGGCCTATTGTGGCACCTACCTCTTTAACTGATGCCTCTACACTGTTTGTTGATATGATCCTGGAGAGTGATTTTACTCAACGAGTTACAGAAAATACCAGATTCAGGGTTAATCAAACCCCTTCCCTCCTTGATCTAATACTGACCAACGATGCTAATCTTGTGTCTGACATTTCATATCACCCCCCAATTGGCTGTTCAGACCACATCACTATTATATCAACCTTACAAATAATGAATTATCATTGCCCTAAATACACTTCTAAGGTAATAACCAAGTATGACTATCAAGCAGTTAGGGAAGAGCTAGCAATGCATGATTGGAATGATATACACTCAGTCAGTAATATTTCCGAGAAATGGGAATTGTTTTCTTCTGTTATACAGACTGCTTTAGCAAACAATTGTAACACATTTACGATTAAACACAATTTTTTAAAACCATGGATTAACCACAATTTCATACATCGAGCAAAATTTAAACACTTATTGTGGAAAAGATTCAAACAAACCAACCATAGAGACGATTTCTTAATTCATAGAGAGTATTCCAACCAGTTATCACGTGACATTGCCCAAGCCAGAAAGGACTATGAAAACAGCCTCATCGCAAAGGGCCCTAAAGCTGTTTATAAACATGTACGCAGAACAATTGGTTCAAAAGTTTCTACACCCCTACTACGCAAACCTGATGGTTCGCTGTGTACTAGTAACTTGGAATCGGCCAACGTGCTTGCTTCACAGTTCGTGGGAACCTACACTATTGAACCGGATGGCCCAATTCCTACTATAAAATCTATCCCCAATAACGTTTTCTTATGTTCTGTTGAGTTCACAGAAAAATTAGTGAGACAACAATTATCTAAATTGTCTCTGCAATCTGCTCCGGGTCCAGATAAGATTACTTCTGCTACTCTAAAAAACTGCGCTGAAGTTCTGGCTTCTCCACTAACTCACATAATGAAATGCTCACTAAATAACAGCGAATTACCTAAAGCCTGGCTTACAGCAGTTGTTACACCCATTTTTAAAAAAGGCGACAAGTTGGACGCAGCTAATTATCGACCTATCAGCTTAACGTCTGTATGCTCAAAAGTCATGGAGCGTATCGTAACCAACAAACTTATACAGTTTCTAATAGATAATAACTGTTTGCCTTCTACTCAGTACGGGTTTGTACCTGGCCGATCAACTGTTACCAATTTGCTTATGTGTCTAAACCAATGGACCCAATCAGTGGACAATAACTGCCCAGTAGATGTAGTATTCCTAGACTTTTCTAAAGCCTTTGACAAGGTTCCAAAGCGTCGTCTCCTAGCAAAACTACAACATGTTGGTCTCCGTGATCAGCTTCTACACTGGATTGAGGCTTTCCTGAGTTCACGCTCGTTCCACGTTAAAGTTGGAGATTCCCTGTCGTCTCAGTTTGAAGTTACCTCTGGAGTACCCCAAGGGTCGGTCCTTGGACCGATTGCTTTTCTAATTTATGTATCAGACTTGCCTTACCTAATTAAAACTAACACTGCAATGTTCGCTGACGATACAAAAGTTTTTGCCAATCCTCTTAGCCAATATGATCAGCTACAGGAAGATTTACGCCAACTAGAAAAATGGTGCAATATCTGGTGCATTCCTCTCAATCCTGACAAATGCCCTGTTATGCATATTGGCTACAACAATCCCACATTGACCTACACCATTTCAAATACCATTGTACGATCTGTAACTAGCCAAGTGGATTTGGGCGTTACAATAACTAATAATTTAACTTGGTCAAGTCAAACTGTTAAAGTTGTTAGAACAGCAAATTCAGCACTATTTATGCTATCCAAAGCATTCCAAAGGCCTGATCCTTCACTTGGTCTGCTACTTTATAAAAGTTACATAAGACCTATAATCGAGTATGCTAACTCAGTATGGTCCCCGAATTACGCTAAGGATCAGAAACTACTAGAAGGAGTTCAACGAAGGGCTACACGGATGATATATTCATATAGATCGTTTGACTACCATACTAGACTGAGAAAACTACGTTTAACCACATTAAATGAAAGACGATTACGAGGAGATTTGATATTGACGTATCGCATTCTTCACCAAGATTTCTCTTGCGATCTATCTGATCTGTACGAACGTAACCGCGACGAACGTTTGAGGGGACACTGGTTCAAGCTATCGAAGGAGAAATTCCGAACAACAGCTCGTCAACATTTTTTATCAAATAGAGTTTTTCAAGCTTGGAACAGATTGCCCGACGAGATAGTTAATGCTACTTCCATTACATCCTTCAAGGCCGGTTACGATCAAGCTTTAACTAGTGGTAGAGTCGCAAGTGCGGGACTGTAGCAACTAGTATGCGTCTAATTTGTATAAAACATGTGAACCAAATTGTGTTGTGCGAAGCAAGTGATTATGGCCTGTTTTCATGGATTGCGTTTTTGTGTGATAGCTTATTTTTAATTACTCAACTTATATACAGAATTTGAGATAACATTTTTATTTCTACATTTTGTACTTAGGCATATAAGAAAACTATCATTGTTTGTATTATATCAATTCAATTAATTAACCATTTATGTTAGAAACACTTTTATGTTTATATTTTAATTCAGCAAATTAAGAAAAATTAAGTTGTTTCTAGAAAGAATATTTTTGTTTCTGTGTTAACAATAATTTGCTCAATTTAACTAACTTAGTTTCCTAAATGTTCTGAATTGTGTTCTGTACTGTACTCAAAATTATATACGTATAGCATTGTGAGCAATATAGGCTTAGCCTCTGCTCTTTACACCGTTCTAAATAAATAAATAAATAAATAAATCCAACAGTAAAAAGCAAAATAAATAACTATCGGCTCAATTTCGACACTGTGTATTTAATAAAGTACGGAAAAAACACGTAATATTTACATTCGGTGCTTACAAACAATGTTGACGATTTCTCCCAATGTCTCTAAGACTCAAACACTTTTGTATTATGTTAAATACTGTTTACTAACTGACTGTTAATAACTATCAAAATATGCGAGAAACTATCAACTACCAGATCCCAGTCACTCGTGTGTCTCACCCAGAGCCTCAAACAAATTTTAATTTCTAAACAAAGGCTTCATTCATTTTAGCGGTTGTGCAGATTTTTCTCAAACAATGGGTTTCATTGTTCAATTTTTACCAGTCTTGCACATTTTTCAAACATGTCTGGACAAGTCTGAAGCTCCAGACAATAACGTCCGGTTTATCTGATAATGGAGGTCAGCAAAAATTCCTCCAGACAACAAAGACTTCATTGTCCAATTATTTTTTGCAATCGTGCAGATTTCTCAAACAATGGACGTCATTGATCAATTGGTAGACAATAACATCCTGCATCTGCAAGTCTCAACAAGTTTTGTATTCCCAGACGATGGCTCACATCCTGTTGAGCCTGGGAAATATTTTTTGATAAGCGTAGGAACAAAATTAGACACTTAGCCCCAAAATTCATCGTGGAAACCTTGTAAAAATTAGTCTTTTAACCCCAAAAATTAATCGTGGGAGCACGTGATCTAGGTGAGGTCAATGATCTTGGCCCCGGCTAGGCCAACGACCTTGACAAACCTGCGCAGAAAACCTGCGCATTGACACATTTTGGTCCAGAACCCGCCTAACTACACGACTATTAGGACCCAGTCTTATTTTAAGATGAGAAAGAAGTAAAAGAAGGGCTGCTAAACAAAACTATATTTTGAGGAAAACTATTGGAGTCTAAGCAGATATGTTTGTAATATGCATGTAAAAACATTAATGTACTACAAAGTACACATTTTAACTATCATCTGCCTCTAGTCACTAGCTTTGCGATTAGTTAGCCCACTTGAAGAGCTTCATGCCCTAACGAATCGACGGAAACATATTCTTCAACAGATAATAAAAAAGAAAGAAATTGAAACGATGGTGTAACAAGACATTTGTCAACCCTTAACTTTTTAAAAGACTAAGATATTGCAGTGAATTAGACCTAAACTCCATCCTATATAAACTACCACAAGGTGGCGTGGATACGAATACGAAACTATTTATAATTATGATGTCTGTATGCAGAATGTTATTAATTTTTTGTTTTTTTTTAATTTGTAATGGCTAACTCACTACACTTGCTGATTTAAAGCACATTTGTTAGATTTCTAAATATTGTTAATATTTTTTTCCTTAGGGTCCGTCTATAAGGTTTCGGAGACATTGCAGCCTAAAAGGCTTATGTAATGGAAATTGGTGGAAAATTTTAATGATAGATCTAACCGAACGTAAATTGAATTTTTCACTTTCTCCAAAACAAAGATAGATTCTGACATCCCGAGATATAAACATTCTCCATGTAGACTGGCAAAAGCTAGCATCAGTGAACAAAATTACCAAACTTTACAGGCTAATTAGAGATGACAAACTGAATCGAATATCTCTCTTTCATGTGTCGTTTAAATTTATAATTTGGCCAAAAAATTCATCTCCACTGATTGAAAATTGAGTTTATATTAACATGAACTGAGTAAATAATGCGTATAACATAATAACAGAAATTTACTGCTAGGTCTACTTAACTGTTTTATTTCATGCTTTTCTTCATGCGAATAAGACTAAAGCGGTTTATAATAAGAAATATTGATTAATACGGGTCCGGTAATTGGATTCAACGGTTTTTCATAGCTTGCTGTAGATGGGCGAATAAAGTATGTGAACCAATTTTGAAGGAAATTGAAACTAAATTAAATAAAGTTTCTAACAACATGATTAACCCCCAAATGTCACCTTGAAAACATGTCTACCACCTGTCTGCTTTGGAAATTTAATATGACGAAGTAAATTTTTGCTAGCATTTAACAAGGTTATTTCTTTCCGAATTACATTTTTCGGCTCTTGAATTTTTTGAGGACTTACCTGGTGAACTTCAGACTTTAAAAGGTCTTACAGAAAAAAAAATATGAAAACGTCTTTGTGTTCGCACAATTGATTCCGTCAATATATACGAATTTACCGCCAATACTCGTTGACTAACAGGCCAATTAGCCACAGCAGGTGAAAGTTTAAGTATGAACATATAAATGAATCGTTTTTTGACAAACGTCACATCAATAATATTTCTATAGCAAGCTATCAAAAGCCACTCAATCCAATTGGCAGACCCTTACAAGTAAATGTAATTAAACTAATATGCTTACTACCTTGGGTACGAATAAACTTCTAAGACTGCACTCAGTAAACTCACCGTACATGTTAAAAGTTTTAAGGTAGTAACATCGGTAACTTTAGACGCGAGCGCTTTTACCTGTCATGGTTCTCATTGAATCTTAAAGTATTCTTATATTTTGACCTACTTCTTGCCGCTGGCCACCGCTGCAGTCTAGAAACTGTCAAAAAGCTGAGGAGCCGCTTAGAACTGACACCAATGCGTCCGTGATCCTACACTTCATATTCACTGAATAAAAAATACTCGTGTCTTGTTTAAGATTTAAAATGAGATGAATGGTGAAAAGAGTAGAATAAATTGTTTCTTTCAGAATAAAATGTTGTTAAAGTAGGGACAAGAAATCAGACGACGCCCGTCACCAAGCAAATTTTAGTGACATCATAAATACCACCATTAGATTTACAAAACCGATATTTATTTTCTTCTATACAGCTCATTTTAAATCATGCGTTTGGTTTAAGCTTAATCAATTATCAATGGAAAATTAACAATTTAATGTACATTTAGCTTTTATGATGAATAATAAATAAAAAACGTAAATGTGCCAGAGACTTTAACGCTTCAGTGTTGGTGATAAAATATCACTAACACTACGTTTATGTTTGTATTCGATCGATAGTATCGAACCTGCTGCACTGTGTTGACTGTTGAGGTTAAGTGCGTTTTTGTGTTTGAAAAGCCGATCTTTTCAGAACAAAACCTGCGTTTTAGTGTTGAGATCTAGTGTTTAACATGCCTAAACCATTGAGTAACCATTTTTTAAATGGTTTGTTATGGTAGAGCTATGGCTCTTTATAGCGAGCCGCTATTGTATCTGTTGATCTGTTGCCACACCCAATCGGTCACCTTGGTTCCGTGTTACGTAAGGTACAGGTCTCTTATTGAGTGTGTAGTAAAGTCCTTCGGTTCCATGTAGCATAGCCCGTCTTTGCCTTCCTAACGCATCATATTTTCCATAAGATGCGTATTGTTGTTTCTGGTTGCTGATTGTAAAGTCTATATGTGAGGTCTACATTAAATTTCTGTATCGTCCAGAGGTGCTTTGGCATGTTCTGCTTGAAACCCTCCGATAATTCTCAGCTTCGTTTTGTGTAGAACAGTTCTTCAACTTTCTTAGTTTAAGGTCCGTTTGCTATAGTTATGTCTTGGTCTGTTTATTCACCAGCTTTTATATTTGTTGCAGATCCTGTCAATGACAGAGCGGTAAATGCGCTTCTTGGCAGGTAGGTTCAGAACCATTAAAGATCTCGATTGATCCCTGCCTTGCGAGTTCGTCGGCTTTTTCTTTGCGTTTGATACCGCAGTGACCTGCTACCCAGAGAAGTCTTACAGTGTTCTACTTAGCCAGGTGATTGAATGCTTCGAAATATTTCCATACCAGTTTAGATGAAGCTTTTAAGCTCGCAAGACCCTTCAGACCTATGTGGCTACGAGATAGGATAGAATATAGATGCACTTATTCTTATACCCCATTCTGGTATAATCCGTATAATCCTGGTCAGGCTTGCGACTTAAATTTTGAGCCATACATATTCCAATATTGTGCTTATTTGTGGACATTTGAAATAAATAACAATTCTAAGTAAGAATAGGAAACCTGATGTCTAAAATTGTTACCCAAGAAAATTGAGTGCCTCAAGGGTCAATTCTTAGCACAACATTGTTCAACATGGCCATTGACAAGATAGACGAAGCTATTCAAATGCCAACCAAATCCTCTCTCTACGTAGACGTTTTGGTCATCTGCCGCAAAGGGAAAAGATCACCATCCATTTGAAAGAATGTACATGCCACCGTTAAACCGTTTAAACTTGAAGACTGGTGTGCAAAAACAAGATTTAATTTCTCAACCGCCAAAACCAAAAGCATACACTTTTGCAAACGTCAACACTGTAATCTAAATCCGAAAATAATACTTAATAAAAAATAAAATCGATATGCAACAACTATAAAATACCTAGGATTACAACTAGATCGTCAACTCACATGGAAACAGCATCTAGGGCAATTGAAAAGTGAATGTATGAAAACAATCAATATAATGAAATACTTAGCACATACTAACTGAGGAGCAGAAGAAGAAGTCCTGCTAATTTTATATAGAGTAACCATTAGATCTAAAATAAACTATGAAGCTGTCATATACTCTTCTGCCACAACCACTACGCACTACAATAAAAATCGCGACTGTAGCTTTCCGCACCAGCCTAGTCCAAAGCATCTTAGTTGACGCAGGAGAGCCCCCTTTATAAATTAGGAGAGACAACGGAATTTTAATCTACGGCGGTCAAAATAGCCGCTTATCCTAAAAACCCCGACCACCAATATGTTCACAAAGAATCGCCCATCGTAACTCTAAATAATCCTTCAAAACAATTCAGTACCTGGTTACAGCATCTAAAATCCAAGTACAGCATCAATACCTCACCAACTGAAATTCTCCACCCTAACAATATACCTCCACGTACTGTCCCCGCCGAAAATAATATTAGACCTATCACAATATCCCAAAGATGGCACACACCCAGGCATCTTCAAGTCGAAATACAATGAGATTATTAACTCTTTGTCGAGCTATAAACACATAAAATAGGAAATGCTGCCGGGGCAGCCTACATTTACGAAGACGAATGTCAAAAATACCGCTTAGCAATGAAAGCACCATATTCACAGCAGAAGTCTTATACGAATATTGAGCAGCACAAACAATAAATTCTTAGTCCAATCGGATTAATTAAGTGTACTCACCAGCCTATAAAATGCATCAAATCACCCAATAATATCAAATATTCGAGAGCTTCCATAAAACTCACTCAATCATAACAAATGCGTATAACAATTGTTTGTTATCAAGCTAATCTCAGCTTGCATAAAACTGTATTTCTTAATATGTCAGATTGACTTAACCCAAGATATTTATGGTTATGTACCCTGTTATATTGATTATTTACTCCAAACAGCAACGTTCTCCATTTACATTATATTCCTTGATGTTAACATTCTATCCCTTGGTATACGTCAATAGCAATACATTCTTCTATTTCAAAGTGGTACTATAGTTGTAAATTACTGAATACCCCCTGATGGAATAATTTATAGTTTTTTATACATTTTTACCATGCCCATTTTCCTTTTTTCTTAAAGAAAAAAAATACAAAAATAAAATTTTTTTATTTTCTTGTCTTCGACATTTCTAGATTCTAGATTAAGTACAAAAATTACATGGCTACAATTTCAAATTAAATTTTGACATTATTATAAATTTCAAGAATTATAATTTTAACATCTAAATATTAATTCATATTTTCTTGCCATCCTTTATGCATCTATTTGTAACATAAGATAAAGTGACTTGGTTTACTTTCCAAATAAAAGGAACTATAAATTTAGTCCCATATTAATTATTATTTATCGTGTGAATCTTATTCATTAATTAAATTAAAATGTTATGTAACTGAACTTGTATTATTATTTATCTATTTGTTCTAAATAGAGTATCAATCCCTATGTTTATTCTACAATAATTAGGTACTTTAACATTATATGTGGAAGTACAGAACAATTACAAAATATCAGATTAAATTACCAGGAGGAGACTCCTATCTTGGTTGTGTCAACCAAAATGTCATATACAGCGTTTGCAATTACATAATTCTCAATTTTTGCTTTTTACGCCTGTACGGACCGTAACCCTAATATTTTTTTGAAAAGCGACACCCTTAGCGTACGTTCATATGTAAAGTTCCACACCCTGTTAAGCGCTTCTAAGATTATAAAACTTTCCTATATTATTTTGTGAAATTTTACCATTGCTTGAATATGGTAGAATTTCACCTACCTGCAAATACAATGACGAAACTTAACTAACTGAATATTGATTTAAGTCGTCTGCTAAAAGTGAGAGAGATGGCACTTTACGGTTCAATACTTGTTGAAAGCGTGGTCAAAGTTCTTCAATTCCTAGTTAAATAAATGTATGGCGGCATATCTCAACACTTGTTGTAAATGCGGATATACAGCAAGAGGGTTCTGTTTCTAAGTAAGCCGGTAATGTATTCGTTGCAATTAGTTCCATTGAAAAATCGTTATTTCCACTAATTTCATTGAGTCTGTTTCCAGTTAAAAGCAATTAGTTAAACATTTATCAAAACGCAAAATTGCCGAAATTGAAGATGCTAATTTTAAGCAATGGAGAACATTTAAAGATACGTTTCACACATTAATTCATAATAACCCTGCTTTGTCCAACGTCGAGAAATTTATATATTTGTTGTCATCTATTTCTCGATTATTTCTTGTGCTACAATCCTGAAATTATTTATTTTACACTTATGTCTTGTTCAATTAACTTCATATCAGAAGGAGCCTTATATTTGAAACTAGCTGTTACCCGCGACTTCGTTCGCGAGAGGTTCGTTATTTGTGTATTAAATAATGACTAATTATTTTCTTGTCATCCCATCCCATCCTATCCCCATCCCCATCCCTTTCTCCGTCCCCGTCTCCGTACCGTCCCGTCCCGTCCCGTCTCGTCCCCACCCCTTCCATCCCACCCCTTCCCTTTCCTTTCCCTCCCGTCCCGTTCCATCCCGTCCCTTCCCGTCCCGTTTCTTCCCGTCCCGTTTAGTTCCGTCCAGTCCCGTCCCGTCCCGTCCCGTCCCGTCCCGTCACCTCCCCTTCCATCCCATCTCTACCCTTTCCGTCCCGTCCCGTTCCGTTCGGCCCCGCCCCGTCTCGTGCTTCCCGTCCCGTCCCGTCCCTTCCCTTGCCGTCCAGTCCCGTCCCTTCCAGTTCCGTCCATCCCGTCCCGTCCCGTCCCTTCCCGTCCCGTCCCTTCCTCTCCTCTTCCATCCCATTCCTTTCCTTCCCTTTCCGTCCCGTCCCGTCCCGTCTTGTCTCGTCTCGTCCCTTTCCGTCCAGGCCAGTCGCGTCCCGTCCCGTCCCGTCCCGTCCCTTTCCTTCCCGTCCCGTCCCGTCCCGTCCCTTTCCTTCCCTTCCCGTCCAGTTTCGTCCCGTTCCGTTCAGTCCAGTCCCGTCCCGTCCTGTCCAGTCTCATCCCGTCCCGTGCCGTCCCTTCCCTTATGTCATGTCCACCATCTTAGACTTAAAAATAGATGCCATTTTCGTTATTTGTGTATTAAATAGCCTATTGACTAATTATTTTCTGACATCCCATCCCATCGCGTCTCCGTCTCCGTCCCCGTCCCTTTTTCCGACCCCGTCACCGTCCCCGTCCCTTTTTCCGACCCCGTCACCGTCCCGTCCCGTCCCGTTCCCTCCCCTCCCATTCCATCCCATCCCATCCCTTCCCTTCCCGCCCCGTCCCGTCCTGCCCCCTTCCCTCCTCTCCCATCCCATCACTGCCCTTTCCTTCCTGTCCCGTCCCGTCCCGTCCCGTCCCGTTATCTTCTATTTTCACCTTCAGGGGACAAATTTTAAAAACTTTGAATGACTTAGTTCAAAATTTGATTTTACAAAATTTACAACCCTTTTTTTACTCTTTTAGGGGTTGAATTTTCAAAAATCCTTTCATAGCGGATACGTACTCCCTATGAGAATTCTGCCTGCTAAATTTCAAATGCCATTTTCGCAATCAACGTCCCAAAAAACCTCAATAACGACACCCATATCGATTTTTAGGCTTACTTACCCCATTTCACCCCCTAAGAGGTTGATTTTCGGAAAATTACGAAATACGTGTTTGCTTATTTGTTTTTAGGAGTACTCCTACGAAGTTTCAAGTCGAAATGTCTATTTAATATTATTTCTCCATACAGAATTGGAACCCCCATTTTACCCCTTTAGGGGTTGAATTTTAAAATATCCTTCCTTATTCCTTGTTTACATCATAAAGGGAACCTCTGTGCAAAATTTCAGCTTTCTAGGTCTAAGGGTTTGGGCTGGGCGTTGATGAGTCAGTCAGGACTTTTAGAAATATATATAAGATAATAAATTTCAGATTTGTTACAAAATAGCGTAGGTCCTTGAAAATAATGCAACAAAAAATAAGCTGTAAAGAAAACAATTGGGGTGGCTTCTTCAAGAGGTTTGTTTGTGCTTTTGCAACCTGCCCCAAAATAAGTTATTTCTGTGTGTTAATAAATACCCAAGTTAACGGAAAGTAGTGTTTCATTGAGTTATTCTGTGCTGGGTTATTGGTGAAAGTTTTGCCTTGCATTGGGCTTCCGCACAGGTAAATACGAGGCGTCGAATTGGTCCAGTGGAAACGGTTTCTTTCTATATTATTCTACGGAGGTCGAGGCAGTTTTATCAGTTCGTGTACGAGAGTATAAGCAATAACATACGTATAGTGCAGCGGAGGCTCCCAGTTTCAGTGAAAGCGATTCAAGGAGTGTCCGAGAGTTGCAGTCGATCACCAGGCGGGTCCACGCTCAGATTTGAGCTTTGCTAACTGCAGGCGTACGACGGAGAGTGGTCCGAAGCATCGTAGCAGCTTCAGCAAGGGGCGGGTAACCCCATTTTTAATAGAGAAACGATCAAAAGGCAGTTTGCCTCCGAAAAGTGTTAATTTTGTGATGGTGCTTTGTTAGCGTCCCATTAGCGCGTTACTTCCGGTTCGTGGCATGGGTAGAAGTGTTTTGTTTTAAGACGCGTTTGATAATTACCATAGCAACAGCGTTAATTGCTTGTACATCGACATTCATTACTAAAGTCTACTGCCACCAGCAGCGACTATGTCCCTCTGATTGTAATGGTGTCATCTTCTCATTGGTTCCACTCTATCAGTCACATTACTAGACAGCGCCTAATACTGTAGTTTGAATTCATCAATAGCAATCATGAAATTCTGATTTTAACTGATCTATCCTGTTCTAACTAAGTAAGAATTCCCATCATCTTCTTGAATCCACCACCGTAGACCAATTCCAAACCTCTTTTTATATTTATTAATTTATACGACTATTTAAACTACTTAATCTGCTTATCGTTTTAATTAAGGAAACCTAACTTCCATTTTATTTTACGGGGTTTATTTATTATTTTATTACAGAGAAGAAAATGTCACGTCTTTCCAATTTTATTTTCTTGCTTAATTGCTTTCATCAACGTTTTACATTTCTAGTTACATTTCAAAAATATATAGTTACATACTAAATTTAATTGTTATCCGCTTTAAATAATAAACTCTATATACATGTCTATTTTAATTACAAATTTTAACTCTTAAATCAACATTATCTTTAATAACATTATTTATTATCAAAACATCAATTACGATTAGAATTAAGGCGATTTTAAAATTAATAAAAACGTATATTCAACGTTGTCGTGACAAATTTTAACTTTTAAATCAACATTATCTTTAATAGCATTATTTATTATCAAAACATCAATTACGATTAGAATTAAGGCGATTTTAAAATTAATAAAAACGTATATTCAACGTTGTCGTGACTATTTTCAATTGTATCAAACATTTACCTTTACTAAGTACTTTTAGTTTTTAGTGAACGAGAACCTTTTATGAGTCTTATTAATATAGTAATTAATTATCCATAATATCAGAGCAATATATATAGCATTTATAACGTGTCTGGCAATTAATAATGATGTGAAACTAAGTAAATAAAAAGCTTTTCTACAACTGCTCTACAAAATAATAAAAAACACACAACAAACTCAAATTGAAAATGGTTTATTGCATACAGTCTAAACTATCAAAAATGCATTCAGAAATCTGTGTATTATTTATTTAGTAAGCCAAGTCTCTTCTAAAAACATCGTCGACGCTCGTTGCCATAAGGAAATAGAGTTTTAGATTTTTCTTGTATAGAATTTAATTTAGAATACCATTGCTAATACTGTTTACTATAAAATGAGCAATAAAAGTAGGAAACTTAATTTTGGCTCTTTTGTTTCAAGATGGCGGTGAACGGTGACTTTCTATGAGGAAAAACTTCGTTGTTTAATAAGGCACCCAACACAAAAAGAGTAGAAGAATCCAGTTTTTACCGAATTATTTCTGAAGTTAAATACGTGGTCCTTGACCTATGTAGCGTTGTCGTCTTAATTTTACATATGTAGCATAAGCAATGAAATCTAGTAGGTAATTGCACCAGTTAGCATAATATTGTTTTGTTAAGAGTATTTACATCCCTTGTCATTTAAATGTATAGTCCATGCCTCAATGATTATGTTGCTTCAAATTGTGTGCTACGGAATACACTGTGAAATGAGAATAGCAATGTTACACGAAATTCTAGGAAGGGCCACTTTATTTCCAGACGTCTGAAAAGCTATAGATAACCTACGATCTTGGGATTTTAGTCGAGATTGGCATCTATTGGCGTTGCTCCAGACTAGGAGAACACGATATGGTCAGTTCAATGATTGAAGTTGGAACGTAACCCTGAACTAGTTCCATCTAGGATTACTTTGTTTATTCCTCACTCGTCTACAAGGTGGTTAGCAATAATTTATAAGTACTATTTAAAGATGTAGTGAAATTCTTTAAAGTAGTTGGACGAAAATTTATTGTACTCGATTCAACAAGGCATTTACCTTAATTTTTTACAGGATTCGCTTTGTAAAAAGCTAAATGCTAACATATTCAAAGCGTGTTGTATTGTACATAGCAGAAGCTATGAAATATTTTCTTTAACTAATTTGATGAACATAGCACCAGTTTGTATAGAAAATAGCTATAAGCCGTCATATTGATTCTAAACTGAGGGTTCGGTATCATATACAGCAGTGGTTCTCAATGCGGGAGACAATCGACTTTTTTAAATACTACCTTAGTATATTGTTATGTAAACATTGTTTATTGTATTGTGTTTCGTTTGATTTTATACAAAGCCAAAAAACAGCTTTTGTTAAAAAAATTCAATGCGCCGTTATTGAAAAAAAAATGAAAGGATTCTATAAAAGAAATAAGTCAACCGTAGAATTGGATTAAATAGAAGATACAAACCTTCAAAGATCAAACCCTACAATGTGTGACACATGCAACAAACAAATAACCATAAAACACATAATCACGGAATGTACAAAATATACTGCACAGAGATCCCAGTACCTACCACATACCGGATTCCATGCAAGAGGCTTTGGAAAATAAGCAAGAAAACACAGACAATATATTACAGTTCCTTAAATCTATACAATTGTATCACATATTATAATAATTTATAGTATCAAGCGCTAATGACCTATGCAGTCGATGCGCTATAATTCCAAATAAATAAAAAAAATAAACCTTAAAATTGAAAACAGGAAAATTTATCAGATGCTAAACAAAATAACAGATGTAATTCAAACTTATGGTAGTTTTATGCAACGAGAAAGATAAAAAAATAGTAAGTAAGAAACCGAAAATACTGGAAAGCTGGAGCGATTATTACGAGAGGCCGTCATATAAGTACACAAGTAAGAAATATAGAGAATAGAAGTAGACATGTCGATCTATGAAACTGATTACAGAAGGAAGGTTAGCATCTACGAACAATGGAAGTAGAAGGTAATATGTGAGCTAAAAATAATCATTGCGAGGTTATGGTAAATTACTGGCGGAAACTTTCAACGTTGAATGGGAAAATTTCAAAAATTACGTCCCCAAGATTCTGGTAGGGAATTGGAGGCGTGTTGAGATGTCACATAAATGGTCTGTCATAACCTTCATGCACACTTTTAAACTTTATCTTAAAGTATTTTCTTCCAATATTACTCAGAAGATCGATGATTGCTCAAATTAGTGCTATTAAATAAATTACTGAGAAGGTAACATGTAAACATATTCTGATCATCTGTTTGTTGATTTTAAAGTATTTTTTGGATACCATACTTGTATCATGCAAAAGGGAACATTAGATGGCATTTACACAACAACAACGAGTGTATTAATCGTTACAGCCAATAAAAATTGTTTGTATTAAGTGTTTTGTATATTTTTATTAAAATAGTTCAAGATCAAGATGTAATTTAGTTCTCTCTGAGTAGTTTATTTTCTTCAATGGATGTATCAAGTTATGGCAAACTTCAATTTGATCTTGGCATGCTGCGAATGAGTTCTTTTTTAAACACACGATACTTATTATATGTTATAACTAAGAAATTGTAGTTGCAGCAACTACAAGTTTCACAATTTTTTTAGAGTCAAATTCAGGGCATAGTTTACCTCAGTTGTCTGTAAGAGCGAATATTCGATTCTTAGAAGTAAGTAGTATTTCTTGAGATAACGTTTAAAAGAGACAGTAACAAAATTTCGTAAAAACGAGTTGCATGCAAATATAAAATGAATATTAGAAATATAAAATAAAATTAATTTTATCAACTTAATCTAGTATAGCTTCACTGCATTGGCAGTTGACGCAAGTCTCTTTATCAAAGATTTACTGTGCAATGGTGAATTTAATGGGATACCTGTATCAAGAATAATCTTGGTGCAGTATAAGACTTTGCAGAGCGCAAATTACTTGATCTAAATGTAAATCCGCGAAATTCAACAAAACGGAGGACATTTAGAACATTTGCATCGACTGTGTTAAAGATAACAATATAGGTATCTTTATTTGTCAAAACCTCGGAAAGAAAAAGTTTATTAGATTAGTTCCATATGATCTATTTTATTTATTTTATACTAGAGAACTCATCACTAATATAATGCCGTGTAGTTTTAAAAGATCCTGTTTAACAGTACTCACTAAATTCATTTCTTATTTGGGTATTGGGAAATACCCAAATAAGAAATGAATTATATCACGCCACAAAGATGTTTTAGAGATTTCCTACAGCAAACCTGATAAAATATAGTTTCTCTTGAAAAATAAATTTTAGCTCGATTAAAATGTTGTGCGCTTATAAGCAAAAATGTGGGTGTGCGGAAGTTAATGTTTTAATCTAAATTTACAGCGCATCAGCTGCAATAATTAGCAAGGGAACTCAAGCAAGAGAAATGATCTCAGCGCTTTTCCCCAAGCTGTGTTTGAGCGGAAAACTAATGACTGTAAAATAGTATTTAGTTAAATATTAATAGTTGCCGAAATATATGAGATAGAAACATCGGATAATAGTCCAGACGCATCTACTATGATACTATCCATAAAACATCTACACGAAAACTACAAAAATGCAGAAAAAATACACACCTAAATGTTGATTAGCATGTGTTTAGATAAGAAACGTACAGTGCAGAAGAAACACATTTACGTTGGACTATAGACGAAATACATCTTCGACTTCTTGATAACTGGAAAAATGTAATTGTGCTACAGAAATATTTACTGAATTACGTGCAACAATTGGAATTTAATAATGGATGAAGCTGGAGTTTATTGAAAATATTCCTATGCATACAGTTACCGATTATGTACTCCCGTAAGTTATGTCATAGCCCTCTGAGCCCTATTGTTCAAGAAACTGAAAGCTTGTAACCTTGACTGCACGTGCTTCCTACCTTGTGCGTTCCAGAAGATGGAGCTTATCTTATGTGGATTAGAAATGTTATATAAGTTAGTAGTATGCATTTTATCGTTAGTTCCTAGTTCAGAGCTTAACACGCTTGAAGTAAGAGATTGTCTTGCGAAAGCCTGTTCTAAGACTCCAATATATTTATGTATTGTAAAATAAGAATAACATTGTTTTTTAAGTCGTTTCGGCGGCGGTTTAATTTAACTCGTAACTTTTATGTAACAGATAAAATTACAAAATGGTAATAATTAAGTGAAAGTAGAGAATTAACACTCGTCATATGCATAGTAATGGTAATGGGGAACGTTTCAAAAGTTCAAAATATAATTTTCTTGACTTAATAGCCCTAGAATTACATACATCGTTTATAGTAGGTATACATTTGGTCTTAGTTCAGGTTGGTAATTAAGTGCTAGAAATGAGAGTCAACCGTAATTAACTGACTAATTTAAATATTGAAAACAATAGTTTTCCATTGGTTAATGTAATGTAAAGCATAGGAACAGCAGATTTCTCCGCGCTATGGCAAGATATCACTCAAATTCGTTTCTCTAGCTGCTTGTTAAGGATATATCGTAAAACTACAAAATTAAAGCAATTAATGTTGTTCCTAAACATGTCAACTCACGAGCTATATCTGGTGACCAGTTTCAAAACCGAACCTAGCAAAAGCATGGTATATCACAAGGTTACTAGAAACATTTAATTTAAAAAAAAAGGTTGCTTAGATCAGAAGTTTAAATTATAGAGGGCTAAAATTCTTTAGACATCAACTACATTAGACATATTATTTGTTTACTAAAAATTATAAACTTGCTGTGTTCGGTTTTGAAACCGGCAACTACAATATAACGTGTAAGTTGATTTAATAATGCGATACATTATCCCATAAACATAAAGGTACCCTTAAGTATTCGTAATGGAATTAACATCCTATTCCTATTACGATCTACATAAAAAAATTAAAATCAAAAATAGTACAATGTCCCCGCGAAAGCTAAAAAAAAACTTTTGTGCGGGCATTCTAAATAATAATATATATTTGAGGTTTATTTACACAATACAATTCATAGACAAGAATAGCTAGTGGATAGGCGATAAGAGATGCAGCCGGAACGCCATTGGAGTTCAGTTCATTTCAATTTTAATTAAATATTTCATGTAATAATTGTCTAGAATAATGTATTAACCAGTCACAAACACTTGCATTAAAGGCTCTGTAGGTTCTTATACCTTTAATATTTAATGGCAATAAATTATATATTTTTATGGCAAAAGATTCAAAGCTTCTTTTTCCAATACTTTTTTTATTCGCAGGTAAATTTATTACATTATATGTTTTATTTCTAGTTGCGTAATCGTGATCGATGACATTCTTAGTAAGAATATGTTTATTTCTAAACACTTGTTGCAGTATAGTTTTAGAAAAAATTTGCCTAATATCTAAAATTTTAGTTTCACTATAAAGCTTATTCGTATCATACCTTCTACTTTTCTTGAATATAATTTTAATAATTTGTTTTTGTACTATCTCCAAAGAGATTAAGTTTGTTTTTAATATTCCTCCCCACCCTATTATGCCATATGAAAGATGTGGTTCAACAAGCGCACTATATATCTGTTTCAAAATATGAAATGGTAAGAATTCTCTTAATTGTTTAAAAATGTATATAAAACTACGTAATTTTTTTACAACTGCATATATATGTTTATCCCATTTTAAACTAAAATCTAAAATGATTCCCAGATACTTTATTTCTTCTACTTTCTGGATATACATATTACATTTACAGTTGTTAATATCACAATTATAATCGTGTATTTTAATTCGTTGAAAAGTTGGTAAAAAGTTTTTATAAGAAGTAAAAGGTAAGAATTTTGTTTTGGTTACATTTATTGTTAATAAATTTTGCTTAAACCATTCACATATCTTAGTAAGGTCTCTACTAACAATATTTTCTAAAACTTTCCAATTTTCTGCTTGATAGACTACTACAGTATCATCTGCATAGGATATCAACGAGCCCTCACTATTCATTATTAATAAATCATTTAAATACAATATAAATAGCAACGGACCCAGCACGGTCCCCTGTGGAACACCATATTTTACCATGTGTGTATCACTTTTTGTATCATTCAATTGTACATACTGCTTTCGATTACTTAAGTAATTCTGTATTAATTGATTAGCTTTACCTCGTATACCTAGATTATTTAATTTACTTAATAATTTATTATGACTAATGGTATCAAAAGCTTTGGCTAAATCAATAAAAACAGCTAAAGTTGGTTTGCTTTTATCTAAATTTTCATAAAGTGTTTTAGTTAACAAGGATATTGCATTTTGAGTACCGAGGTGATGCCGGAAACCGAATTGTTTATCAGAAAGCAGGTGATTACTATCTATGAATGACACCAGCCTTTGCTTAAAAATTTTTTCAAAGATTTTTCCAAGATTGGATATAATAGATATCGGACGGTAGTTTGAAATTAATTCTTTATTACCGGATTTATATAAAGGTTTCACAATAGCTACCTTAAAATGTTCTGGACAAATACCAGTCTCAAATACGTTATTTATAATGTGCACAAGGGGCCGTACCACGTGCTCGGACATCCTACGCAGTGTCTGCGCATCAATCCTATCAAAACCAGGGGCTTTATTCTCGTTAAGAGTAAAAATGCAATTTTTGACTTCACTTTCGTTAGTGGGACGTAAAAAAATA
>CALNHX010001648.1:0-213018 GCA_940337035.1 Agriotes lineatus | reverse complement strand
CTGCTATTTATCACATTTTAACAATTAAATTACTGCACAGTCTAATAAAAAAACACATTATTTTTGAGGTATAGTCAAGAATTTTTTTTTAAATTTTGACACTGACAGTGCAAATGTCAAGTAAATAGACTATACAGTAATCCCTCCGTATCCGCGGGTTTTTTATACGCGGGTTTCGGTTATCCACGGATTTTGCTCGTCATATTTTTTTTAATTTGAATTGACGGCGCCGGCTAGACTGTACAGTACTGTATCTAACCGAGTAGGGAGTGTGGCGCCACCGCTGTCTCAATCGTCCCCCGCCGTCTCAATCGTCCCCCGCCAGTGTTACTCTGTGCGTCAGTCGAGTCAGTCCAGGCTGTTAGTCACTCGCTATAGCACAGTGAACTAAAATGTCCCAGATCGCGAAGAGGAAACGTGTCGTGCTTTCTTTAGTTGAAAAAATAAACATTCTTGAAGCGCTGAAAGTTGATAAAGTTGCTACAGTCGCTAGAAAGTTTGGATTGAATGAGTCGAGCGTTCGTGAAATTCTAAAAAACGAGGGGAAAATCAGAGGTAGTGTGAAAGAAAGCGGACTTCTCTGTGCCAAAACTGCTTCTGTTTCTCGAGACGTGAGGGTTGAAAAAACTGAAAAGGCATTGAGCATATGGATAGAAGATCAAACCAGGAAGAGAGTTCCCTTAAGCTCTCAGATTATCAGAGAAATTTTTTTTTCTCAGAACCTAACCCCCATCTTTCCATTTAAATAAGGTACCATTATCCGCGGTTTCGCGATCCGCGGTAACCCCCCGGAACCGAACCCCCGCGGATACGGAGGGATTACTGTACTTGGTGCAAAGAAATATCGTTGTCACTTTTTTTCCTAACAATGGCAACTACCTACTCTTTAAATAATAGTAATATCTACAGTTCATATTACATTCAAAGTTAATTTATAAATAAACCGTATGATTTTTTCCAACATTCAGTACTTGAATATAATCACAACCTTTAGTAAGAAATACAAAAGTCAATAAAACAGTTAAAAAAAAATCTGTAACGTTATTGGCAATTTTTTCCATATTACCTCAATCGAAATACATTTCCATTAACATTCAGAAATTCAAAAAAAAATTTAAAAACCACTGTACGCAACAATCGAAGTAATATAATTCCTGTACCTTTGAAACAACAGGTAAAAACAATAAAACAACTTATTTTATTGCATTTCATTTGGTAATGTACTACATTTCTACATTCAAAATCATTGAGAAATGTGGTACGTTTCTGCATTAGCAACACTTTTCTGCATAACAACGACAATTCGTTTTACGTTTGGCAGTAATGAAGTATATTGTTGATGACACTGTAAGTCTATGTCAAATTCGAAGTTAGCAGGTTAGGTTTTGCGTCAGTTTTACACAGACTGATGCAAAACTTAACCTGCTAACCTTGAATTTGACATATAATAATAATAATAATAGTCTTTATTTTTCAACTCACATGCCAAGATGTACAAAATGAGGAATTACAACGTACGTTGAAAAATCTTAAGGCGTAAGCTCAAAATTCGTGCCATACAGACAAGCATTTGGTTTTCAGCTTAAACCTTAATAATCCTAAACTTAAACTTAATGAATTATAATTTTAATTAATTGCTCTCACTGTTGCTGTAATAAATAATAAATCCAAAAAGAAACACACAAAATAATATACGGAAGGGGCCATAATTATAACGGGTGTTCATAAACAGTCGTCATCCCAGTTGCTTTGAAAAACAAAATGTTATGTCTTTGATTAATTCGTGCAACACAATGAAACGTCATTGAGTACTGTCATAGCGCATTTTTTCTCAATTTTAATAGACATACGTTTCTGAAGTCAAAACCTACTGGGATGACGACTGTTTATGAACACCCGTTATATAACAGCAATGAGATAACATAAACAACAAAATAAAATGCTTGAGTAAGAAAGAAAATTATTTTAGTAGGCATGTTTAGTTGACTTATAAGCGTCGTGCCTACTCAAATATTTGCTACTATGTTTATCTCTTTCTTACTCAACCAATACGTGATATTTTCTTGTTCATGTTATCCCATTGCTGTTATAACAAGAGATCAATAAAAAAACCAATTAGGGTAGGCTGTGATATGTGTTATACGTTTGGCAGTACTGAAGTGTATTGTCAGTCTATGTCAAATTCGAGATTAAAAGGTTAGGTTTTGTTTGTTGTTTGACACAGACTGCCATAAAACCTGCAAATCTCGAATTTGACATAGACTGACAATACACTTCAGTACTGCCAAACGTATAACACATATCACAGCCTGCCCTAATTGGTTTTTTTATTGATCTGTTGTTATAATTGTGGCCCCATTGGTATTTTAAGACTCCCATCTCATTTCTATAAGTAATTTTTCTTTTAGTTTAATTTTGAATGTGCTACAGGTACATGATTTCAATTCAGCAGCTAATTTATTATAGATTTTGTAAATTTCAAATGTAAGTGACCGTTGATATAACACGGTACGGTGAGCGGGTGATGTAATTAATCCTTTATTTCTAACATTTATATTATGGACATCTGTTCTGAACCGAATTTTATTGTATAAATATAAAGGTGTTTTATTCGTCACAATTTTATGAAACAAGCAGGCTGTTGCTAGATATCTGCGGGACTTCATATTGAGCCACTTTAATGGAACTAATTTATGTGTGACGTGTTCAAATTTACGAATTCCAAATATTAGCCTAATACAAGAGTTTTGTACCCGTTGTATTCTAGAAGATGTATCACAAGTTAAACATGAATTATAAATTTCAGCACTATAGGACAACTGTGACAAAACAAGAGACTCACATAACATTGACTTTAGCCTACTACTGAGTGTCGGTGAAGATAAACTAGTTTTAAATTTAAGTAGACTTTTTTAACACAAGAATTTATTTGCTACTCATATCTAAAGGAATTGTCTAACCACACGCCTAAACTTTTTACTTCACTTTGCATCTGCATTTTAGTATTATTCATGTGCAATGTAAAGTAATCGTTAATTGAATTTACTTTATTTGAAGGGCCAAACAATATATACACTTATTTTGATGGATTCAAGAAAAGACAATGGTTAGTGGATACACTATGAATACTTGCAAGATCACTGTTTATTTTCGACACAGTATCAGCTGTTTCACCACAATGAAAGGAGTAATATAGTTGGGTGTCTTCGGCGTACGTATGTCTTATAACTTTATGAAAAGAACATGTATAAATTGTAAATAGCAGGGGACCAAGAATGGAGCCCTGTGGGACACCTTTGTTTAAACGTTTTAAATCAGAAACTTCATCGCGCTGTTTGACACACTGTTCTCTACTAGATAAATAAGATCAAAGTAATTGAATAGCAGATGGTGATACGCCTACATAATGCAATGCAAGAAGTTCGTGATTTAAAGTGTCGAAAGCTTTACTGAAATCAAACACTGTCAGAGCAGTTACAAGTCCTTTATCAGTAGCAGACAAAATCTTGTCAGTTAGGTTTAGCACTGTAGTGATACAGCTGTGCCTAGGTCTAAAACCAGATTGATGCGATGGTATTATATTGTATCTATTTAAATGATTTCGAAGTTGGTAATTAATAATCTTCTCTAGAGAGAACAGGTAAGATACTAATAGGACGTAAATCCTTAAAACTAATAGGTTTTTTAATTTTGGGGATAGGAATAACAACGGCCTTTTCCAGGTATCTGGAGAAGTATTAGAGACTAAACATTCATTAATTAAATGCGTAACGTATGGGAGAATTGTGGGACAGCAAATTTTTATCATAAATATATTTAAATCAGCATAACCGCACTCTTGTGTTTTAATTTGATTTACGATTCTTGTTACCGTATCAACATCTACAGTATCAAATGTTACTTCTTCCATATTAGGTGATATTTTGTTATTTTTGTAAAACCTTATTGCGTCATTATCAGGGGTTATATCAGGAATTCCATCTAAATAAAAATTATTTATATCATTAGCACATTTAAATTCACTCATATCAGGTTCGACTTTATTTTTAATCTCAAGCTGTTTTAATTGATCCCATAGATGTTTGGAACGTTTATTATGAATCGCAAAATCTAAATACGCCCGTTTTTCATGTTTAATTGTATAATTAGTCAGGTTACATTATTGCTTGTAGTAATTAAAATGTTAACATTGCTTGGTTGTATTATACTTCTTATGTGCTTCATCTCTCAAATTCATGAAAAGCTTAACATTATGTTTAGTAATTTTAGTAGTTTTTACAGGTGCATGTTTATTGAATAGCGAACATATAGAATCCGTGAGAAAGGCCAGCTTGTCATTAACATCATTTAGGCGAAAGATTGTTTGCAACGGTATCAAATTTAAATCATTATTAAAATTACCCAAATGTATATCTTTAAAATTCGTAACAGTTTTATAAGGACACGATTGCAATTTAATGTGAAGATTTAGTGTACATTCTATTATTTCATGATCTGCAAAAATACTTGGTAAAACAGACCAATCAACTACAATATTTGGATTTGAGATTAAGCATAAATCTGAGGGTTTCTGAATAAGTAGTTACACGAGTTGGCCTTTCAATTTATTGTTTAAAGTTAATTAAGTCAATTAAATTAATTAAATACTGAGTTTTATTATCGTTTAAATTCAACCAATTAATGTTAAAGTCACCCAGGGCAGCAGGCATAGTCACATGTTGTAGAAGCAATTACACAAGATTGTTCAATTTTATTTAAAAATGTTTTGTAATTAAGGTTAGGTTGGCGATAAACACAACCTACTGCTAAAGTAACTCTATTTAGAATGAATTTAAGCCACACTTGTTCAATATTCGCGTTAGTCTGTAGAATTTCATACTTATATGTTTTTTTACAAATATGCACACACCGCCACATCTAATTAAATTATAATCACGTAACTGCAGCAAAGTATTTGGTATATTTTTTTCTAACCAAGTTTCTGAAATGCAAAACAAGTCATATGGATTATTATCTAAAAATTCAACCAATAAATGAAATTTGAGTAGTAATGATCTTATGTTTACATGAGCTATACTAAAAGTCATGATTACAAAATGAATATATTTATGTTAGATTTAAAAATTATAGTTCTGTTTCACATTATCCATATTTATTTGATATAAACAATGCTACCGAAGACATAAATTTCTAAACATTGGTCTCCAATTATATAAAAAACCAAATTGATTATAGATTTATAATATAACAAATTAATTAAAAATTAAAAAAATTTAGACGTGGTCTACAATGAACTAATGATAATGGAGCGTCAGACAATAATATGTATAACTTTCAAAATGCAAATAAATGAGCGAGTTAGATGTAATAAATTAAGAGATATTTTAAATTATATGCAAAGAAAGAATTCTAGAAAATAAACTGAGGAGAGTAGTCGAAGGCCAGCTAGAGGATATTCAGAGTGGCTTCAGACCAGGACACAGTGTACAAGACCATACTTTCACAGTACAACAAGCAATCGAGAAGAAACTAGCGAAAGACAAGGAAATATATGCCTGCTTCATCGATATGAAAAAAGCCTTTGACACAGTCAGCAGGAACAAAATATGGGAGAGCTTAAGAAACAGAAGAGTAAACGAACACCTAATAGGAGCAATAAAAAGTATTTATGAAGAGACTGTCAACCAAGTAAGAACATGCAACAGGCTATCGAGGAAGTTCTCCACAACAGAGGGAGTTAGACAAGGGAGCGTTCTTAGCCCCTTATTATTCATATGTGCGATGGATGATGCAATTAAAGGGTGCCAAACGAGGATGGAGAAATTTGTAGTGGGATACAAGGATCTCCAACCTGTATACCTGGAGACCTGTGCCTTTGCAGATGATATTGTGCTGTTGGCCAACTCGGGAAAAAATCTGGAGAAGAACTTAAAAATATGGACGGAAGTACTGGGGACACAAAAGCTTCAATTAAACGTGGAAAAAACAAATACTATGGTAATCAGTAAAAACAAAGCAGAGGTTAGAGTTACAATCGAAGGCGAAAGCATAGAGCAAGTGGAAACGTACAAATACTTGGGAAGCATAGTTAACAGAGAAGGGAACATAGAAGACGAATTAAAAAAAGAATCCAGTCGGCTAATAGAATCTATCACGCACTACTGAATAAATTCCTCAACCATAAGGAGATAACTAAAAACACAAAGATATCAATGTATAAATCCATGTACAGTCGTGTGCAAATAAATCTGGGACAGTGTTTTTTTCACATGCAGATCCAGTTAAGAATTTGAAGAATATTTTCATGGATTTCCTCTTATCAGAGAGAGTTACGGGTTTCAGTACCTGTTAAAGTTTAATGTAGTTCTTTCTGATGGCAGAAAATCCATGGAGATATTCTTCAATTCTTAACTGAATCTGCATGTGAAAAAAACACTGTCCCAGATTTATTTGCACACGACTGTACCTGCCTGTACTACTTTAAGGAGGAGAAAACTGGATTTTAACTGATAGACAACAAGAAGGATTGCAAGCAGCCGAAATGAAATTCCTTAGAAGAGTGCTAGGGGTAAGAAGGATAGAAAGGAGAAGGAATGTGGATATAAGGAAGGAACTAGGGGTGAAATCAGTAGAAGAAACTCTCAAAGACAAGAAAATGATGTGGTTCGGACACCTAGTAAGAATGGGAGAAGAGAGACCAGCAAAGAAGATAAGGGAAGCAAGACCAATAGGAAAGAATCGAAAGGGAAGGCCGAAAAGAACTTGGAATAGCTCGGTTGAAGCGATCCTTAAAGAGGCAGGAGAAAATTGGAATGCAGCCAAAGAAAAGGCAAAAAATAGGAAGAAATGGAAAAAATTTGTAAACAGGAGTAAGGTAAACCAAACAACAGAAGGAGAAGACACCTCGACACCCTAAGGTACAAGAGGACGGATTATGTATGTATGTTATATTATATGCAACGAGAGAATGCGGAACAAAGAAAAAAAAACAGAAAGAAACAAAATTGATTGCAAGGGTATTGCTGTGTAAATTTACGATAAAACTAAGTCGGAACTTATAGCTACGTGCCAGGGTATTGCGAGCTCGAGGTGGGCTCATTGCTGCCTAGTTTCATTGACACAGGATGGAACGTCCTCGTCCGATGATATTTTGAAAATTTTGGAGTTCACTTGGATTACACCGTTATATGTCCAGACATTCTTGTTCGTAAACTGGTTTACTGCTTCCTTTAGTAATGCCGCCCGTACTTTAGTCAAGTCTTCTTTGACAACAATTGAAGTTCCCTTAAGTTTCTTCTTGTTGGCAAAAACGTTGTGTAAACTTGATTATAACTGGGCGTGGTTTATTGGGTGCACCAGGTAAGCGATGCGCCACGTCTATGCTATATTCCGGAATCTTTATATCAAGTTTAGTACTAATGAGTTGTACAATGGTATCAGTTATGACTTCGTTGGGTTTCTCAAGAATACCATAAATGCAAAGACTGTTACATCGCCCATATTGTGCCTTATTATCGCCCGCTTGTACACTAGCCCACGTACCATGTTTTCGAGTGAAGTTACCTTGTGCTCCAACCCCTTGACTCGTTCCTCAAGTCGTTTAGACACATGGTAGGATAAGCGCTCCACCAGTTTATTAATAAAATCTTCATTTTCCAATATCTTTGGCATGAAGCCTTCTCCAGGAGTGAAACTTGTACTAACCAATTGGGTTTTAACGGCACGTGTAGTTGGCATAGTTTTATAATTTTATGGCGACACAGTCACTATATTTTGAAGGATAATGTGGTAGCGATTTAACACGCATCTACTCGGAACAGCAAATCATTTATATACTTACAGTATCACCAACAATACACTTCAGTACTGCCAAATGCATTACATCAAATGGAGCTGCTCTTTCCGGTTTAATCCTCTATCTTTTAGTAGTTCTATCATTCTTTTATTCCATGTTGTAATTGGTCGTCCCCTAGGGCTTCTTCCCTCTGGTTTGACTTCCCATATTTTCTTTAATTTGTTTTCGTTCATTTTCAACAAGTGCCCCAGCCATCGTAATTGGTTTGCTTCAATTTTCTCTTCCAGTCGTGTGATTTTAAGTCTTTTTCTAATTTCTGTGTTTCTTATTCGATCTCTCTTCCTTATTCCCTCAATTCTTCTCAGAAATTTCATTTCACAGGCTTGTAGTCATTGTTTTAAATTTGTATTAAGTGTCCATGCCTCACTGCTGTATATTAGGCTTGGGATAAATATTGCGTTATACACTCTAATTTTTGCCTTGTTTGATATCGCGTTTTTAACAATCATTGCTTTATTATGGCGTAGTACAGATTTGTATTCTGCTGTTTGTTTATGTTTTTGGTCACTATTCACTGTTATTCCTAGGTATTTCAAGGCTTCCACTTGTTTCAGTTCCTCATTATTTATAGTAATGTGTATGTTTCTCAGTTTTCTTGCTACAATCATTACTACCGTTTTCTCTGTAATCGTTTCCATATTTCTTTCCGCAAATGCTCGCTTCCAGCACTCTACTGTTCTCTGTACCTGTTTTTCTGACTATGTTAATATGGCGATGTCATCCGCAAACATAAATTCAGATACTCTTACCATTTCCATGTTTCTAAAACTGATCTGGCAGTTTTTTATTTTTCCTTCTATTTCTTTTGTTATCTCGCCTACCAAAGTGATGAAAAGAAGAAGACTCAGTATTCCGCCCTTCCTATGTTATGAATTCTGTTAATCTTTCATTTCCGGTTCTTACGTCATTTCATGTATTATTGTACAAGCACCTGATGGCTCTTATTAATCTCTCTCCCACACTATAATTCCTCAGCGTTATCCATAATTGTTCCCTAGTGCAATGTAGCATGCTGTGAGAATGCTTAATTATTTTCAATTAATATCAAGATATCAAAAGGGTATCATGTGATAACAAGTGTAAGAGAATAACGGGTGGCAGTAAATATTAGCAACCAAGAGGTTGTTTACAAGAGTTGAAAAGTTTCTATAATTAAAAGAATCTCAGTCAAAATATTCACATTAAAGGTCTAATAATACCTTTAATTGTGAGGATATAATTCAAATTTGATACGTGTTAGTAAGAATAGCCTTCTGCATGATCAAATACTGACCAAGGGGTCAATATTATTCTTCACATAGTGAGTTGGAGATTTATAGAAGCCATTTCAAGTGGTCATTGGAGTACAAGCCATCAGTTTAGTGAGTGTTTGTGTGTGGCATGCTGCAATACCGTTTTAAGAAAATATTAAATGGTCAAGTCTGTCTACAACGAGCTTTTATGGGTCCTCATCATCTCCAAGTAGGTGTTTGACGACTTCGATCAGTGTGAAACTGATATTAGAACCACATCGCAAGTACGAGTTCGGCTGTTGAAGGTTAGTGTATTATAGTAACAGTTTGGATACGGCAAATTTAGAATTTAAAACTTGTATTTAGATTTAGAGAATCTTAGAATATTAAGTTTTCTAAATTAATATTGTGATTTGAGTACTCGACGGTTTCGATCTTTATAATTAGAAATTTATCATTTTGGTCTAGTTATTTTTTAAAAAAGTATTTAACCTCATTTACTGGAACTTTCATTTAATTAAATAATTTTGACAACTTTAATCTGACTATTAATTTGTAATGTCAATTCAAACGTTTAATACACTATAACAGTTAATTAGATTCAAACTCAAGTACTAAGAGTGTGATTTAAATAATCAAATTGATATTTATTTGGTCATTCAAAGTACAATTCATTAATACAGTTTATATTTGACATTAATTCATTCAGCTGGGAAGTAAAGAGAGTCTCAATTGCTAAATAAGCTGGCTAGCCGAGGTATATTTAAACATGACATAATTTCAAAGTCAATTATGAAAGTATGAGATATGTCAATATATGATTCAGTTGAAAGCAACAAGGTAAGTGAGAATTATATATATTATTATTGATATTACTTCTGTGAATTAAGCAAACAGGGTAGATATCACTAGTTTTTATTATACATAAAAACTCCTACAAAAGGGGTTGTGTAATACTAGGTACTGTATTGAATGCTCTAATCAGATCCACAAAGCATACATAGAGCTCTTTATCATATGTTATGGTTTTCTCTATTATTTCTTTCAGCCTGAATATTGCATCCTGCGTGCTTCTTCCTCTACTAAAACCACTCTGAGACTCGCCTAATTTTAAGTCTATCAGTTTCTTTGCTCTCTGCTCCAATATTCTTTCATAGAATTTTCTCTATAATTTTTGCATCTCCTGATGTCTCCCTTTTTAAATATCGGTTGAATGGTTGCTACGTTCCAAAAGAATGCCGCCAAAGTGCAAAACCGTGATGCGCAAGTAAACACATAAATGATAAAAACGGGATTAGGTTCCATTAACTAGATTTATTTATACTATGCAACCTCAAAAAAACAAAACTTTTCTGCGTTTTTTGTCTGGAAAATCTGAAGCAGAAACTTTACGCTTTGACGACATGGTTTTCCGTGTTTTAAAAATTAAACTCAATTGAATTTTCAGCAGAAACGTTCGAGAAGACAGTAGTAACATAAGTCTGCCACTTGATCTTGAGCTCGAAGATCCATTTGTTTATTCAAGTTATAATTTTACAATTATTTCAGGTCCGATTTGGTAATAAGAGATTCAAAGGAATAGGCTCGATAAGTGTGTTTACAACTTCGTGATAAATAATGTTATTTAGGTGTTCATGACATGAACCGCATACGTCTACGTATTTCCACCTTCTCCTTGTCGGTCCTAGCCCATGCTTGACTGTCCTTTCTGATAAGTGATTGTTCTGAGTTTCGCTGTGTGTTCTACAACAAATGCTCGGTGGATTCGGATGCTGTCACGCCTTCGAGATAGTTCGGAATAGCAAGATTTTTTTCAGTAGAAATAAGTTCTTCAATTCGTTTATAGCTCTGTTGAAGCTAGCATTGTCGTGTGGAGATCTGGTTCTTTTATCGCGTTTGAGCAATTCAAAATCCCACTGCTCCTTGTATTTTATTTGTGAGGTTCTCTACAGTTTTAACAATATGTTAATGTTAATTCTCTCCCCCAACACGTTTCCCAACAGCTCCCAAACTGGTCTCTTATTCTTAAGAGTGGCTGGCTTCTGATCGTGTATTATATTCAAGCTTAGTGTTACCACTGCTATAGAGTGGTCCAAAGACAGATCTAGATTTTTCCCTGCTAATAAGTAGCCTGCAGGAATACCTTTTATTCAATTACTTTGGGTACTTTACGTCTTGTTATATAATGTTAGACAATCGCCAAGTCAATGTACTATTAGGCAAACACTCCCAAAACTCAGGGCACTTATATTAAATTTTAAAAATGCAAAGCTTGCCTGTCAGTATCTTAGGCTAACTAAAATTAAACGTATTTATTACTCTCCAATAAAATGGCTAATTGCCCCGTTCTCTATTTTATCAAATTGCAATAATCCTATGGGCTTGCTCCGGCAAAACACAAGACTGATATCTCAGGTTAGGTTCAAATTTGAATTTTACATTAAAAGAATTCTGTAGAATATTTAACTCAGAGTAGTTCAAATACTCGATTGTTGTGTGCAGCGGGAGTGTGCTGTTTGGTTGAATTTCGCTCTATAATAAAACTCAAATTACTGGGATATTAAAAGTGAAATAAAACCTGAAAGTTAATTCAGTGAGTGCATAAGGAGTAGGACAAAACATTTTGAGACATAACAAGAAAGTAAGATTAGTTTGTACGCATAAATTATAACCGCCGTCAAATTACAGTCAAATAAATATTCCTTAAAGAAATAAACATCAATAGAGGCCAAGGTCCGACGGGTCGACCGGCTTGTGGCCTTTTACGCGGTGTGAATGAGATAAGAATTTGTAAATATAGAACCTGTAAATATTTTACTGATAACGTGTGTGAACGACAGGGCCGGATTAAGAAATATTCATTGTTAGTTTATTTTATTTTACTCTTGCCTTTCTGTTCATTGAACTTTAATTTATTCTAATTTCCTTTGGATAAATAAAATATTAGCAACAATGGAAAACGCAGTAACAGAAATACTAGAAAAGCTGAATGAAATGGAAAAAAGAAATTCGAGAATTGAAATCAAATTGGACACAATGCTGACTGAGATAACGGATCTGAAAAATGAGCAACTACTGATGAAGAAGGAACTAGAAGAAATAAAGAAAGAAAAAGAAATATGGAAACAACGGGTGAATGAAATTGAGCAAAAAATGGAATTTAACGAAAAAAGGGAAAAACAAAGAAATGTGATAATTAAAGGTATCAGAACTAAACCACAGACAGCTAAAAGAGATGTGGAAAATCTCCTAAACACCAAATTAAAGATACAAGCAGAGATACAAGAAGTAACGCTAATCCCCACAAAGAACCAAATGCCGTGTGTGATTGCGAAATTCAGAAACATTGAGGACAAGAGAAAGATTATGAAGGAAAAGAAAATATTAAAAGGTACAGAAATCTACATAGATGAAGACAGAACCTACAATGAACGCAGAATCCAAAGCAAAATAAAGGGCTTAGCAGAAACAGAAAAGAAAAAAGGCAAAAGAGTTAAAATAGGCTTCAAAAAACTATGGGTGGAGGGGCAACTCTGGAAATGGGACAATAACGCAAGAGACTTATATATGGAAGAAGAAGAAGAAGACAGCCCCACGCTTCCAAAAAACTATTAAAAAATAACGGTCGGGCAGAACAAAAGATAACAAACAAAGCAACGGAAATGGACAATGACAAGGAGAAAAATAAATACTACAAAAAGGAAAAACGTAAAAGAGGGAAAGAAAACATACTTAAAATCGGGACATGGAATATTCAAACCATGTTAGCAGTAGGGAAAGTGCAAGAGATACTGAGGGAGATGAAGAGATATAAAGTTGATATTTTAGCGCTTCAGGAAATAAGATGGCAAGGCGAAGGCGAAATTATAAACAAAGATTATACACTGTACTACGCCGGAGAAAAGAAAAGGGGCAGAAATGGAACGGGTTTCATGGTTCGAGGGAAAACTAAAGACAAAGTAATACACTTCAAAGCAATAGACGGAAGAATATCCTACCTAAGAATAGAGAATAAACAAGCTAACATATCGATAGTAAACTGCTATGCTCCGACTGAAGAAGCAAGTGAAGAAGAGAAGTCAGAATTCTATAACAAAGTGGAGACAACTTGCGAAGACATACACAGAAACGATATATTGATAATAATAAGCGATTTCAATGCTAAGATTGGGAAGGAAGAGTACAACACAGAGGTAGCAGGAAAAGAAACCATTCACGAAATTACGAATGACAACGGAACGAAATTGTGTAACCTAGCCTCAACGACAAATACATATATAATGAGTACAAGATTCATACATAAAAAAGAGCATAAAATAACCTGGATGTTACCCGGCAAAACAGATGGCAACCAAATAGATCACATGTTAATCTCAAGAAAATGGAAAAGCATTACACAAGACGTAAGATCATACAGAGGAGCCAACGCCGATACCGACCATATACTGGTAATAGGAACAATAAAAAGAAAAATACTGAAAAATGTGGAAAGTAACAAAAGAAGAAATGTCTGGAATACAAAAAAACTAAACACGGAAGAAATAAAAAAAGAATTTAATACAGCAATTGAAAACAAACTAAAAAGACAAGCAGAGACTGAGGTAGAGACAGAATGGAACAATATAAAGACGGTGATACTAGAAGCAGCAGAAAGAATATTAGGACCTATGGAAAACAGCAAACCAAAGGAGTGGTTCGATGAAGAATGCCAAAGCAGAAGCAAAGAAAAAATGAACGCAAGACAAAAATGGCTACAAACACAACGAGAGGAGGAGAGAGATAAATACAAAAGAATAAAACAAGAAGCTACGAAGCTGTACACAAAGAAAAAATCAGCCTGGATCGACGAGCAGATGCAGACGCTGGAAGAAAATAATAAGGACAACAGCAAACTCTTTCAACATATTAAAGAACAGCTTAGTAAAAAAAGAACCACACCCAAAATTGAGAAAAGCGATTGGAAGAAACACTTCTCAAAGTTATACAACAGTACTATGGAAATAAAAGAATATGAGGAGATAAGTGACGATAGAGACACTGAGGAAGAAGTACCGACATACGAAGAGTTTATGGAAGTAGTAAAACAACTAAAATTAAATAAAGCAGCAGGGCCAGACGAAATCAATTATGAACTAATTAAAAGTGGCGGAGAAGTGCTGCAAAAAAGGATATATAAATTAATCACAGATATATGGAGAGAAGAGAGGATACCGACAGATTGGAGAAACGGTTTAATAATACCAATTTTCAAAAAAGGAGACCCCACAAAATGCCATAACTACAGGCCCATTATGCTGCTAAACACAACATACAAAATACTAACAACAATAGTAAGAAACAGACTGACTAATTACACAGAAAAGGGACTAGGACAATATCAACAAGGATACAGAAAAGGGAAATCAACGATCGACGCAATTCATATGCTGACACAAATTATAGAGAAAGGATATGAATACGACATTGAACTGCACATGGTCTTTATAGATTTCAAACATGCATTCGATAGTGTAGACCGACACCAACTTATAACAGAAATGAAAAATATGGGCATACCGGCAAAATTAATGAGGTTAACTAAAATCACAATGGAAAAATCAATGGCAAAAGTAACGACAAAAAACGGGGACACAGAATATATCAACATAAATGTAGGAGTAAGACAGGGAGATAGTCTGTCTACAACCCTATTTAATATTGCTTTAGATGCAGCGATAAAGGAATCGCAACTAGACAAGTCAATCACCCGAAGCTTAGCCCAAGTTATTGGATATGCAGACGATCTTGTATTGATAGCAAGAGACAAGCGAACCCTGGAACAAACATTTCAAAAACTAGCAAGAGAAGCCGAAAAAAGAGGTCTGAACATTAACACAGAAAAAACAAAATACTTCATATGTTCAAGAAACCAGCACAACACTACAGAACTGAAGATAAACGAGTACAAGCTACAGAGAGTGGAATATTTCAAATACTTAGGAGTGACAGTAAGCGATAAAAATAACAGAAGCTCAGAGATAAATGAAAGAGTGAAAGCAGGAAACAGAGCATACTGGAAGTACTATAAACTGCTAAAGAACAAGCACATCAGAAGAAGTACCAAGATAAAAATCTACAAAGCAGCAATTAGGCCAGTTATAACATACGGAGCAGAAACCATGTGCATTACTGAAAGAGACTGTGAAAAGCTACGAGTATTAGAAAGAAAAATATTAAGAAAGATATTTGGACCTAAGAAAATACAAGGAGAATACGCACCACTTATGAATTATGAAATTAGAGATCTCATGGAGGGAGAAGACATTGTTAAAGTAATAAAATCACAAAGATTAAAATGGTTCGGGCATATTCAGAGAAGAGACCCCAATTCCACTATAAGGAAAATATCAGACTGGAAGCCCACGGAAACCAGACCGAGAGGAAGACCGAAGTCAAGGTGGCAAGATCAAGTGACCGAGGACATTAAAGCTATGGGAATTGATAACTGGAGAGGGCTGATCGCGGATAGAAATGAGTGGAATAAGAAAACAAATCAAGCTAAGACGCACAACAATCTGTAAAGAGGAACACATAGAAAAAGGAATATGCGGGCTGATCCTCCGCGAGAATCAAGGATCAGAAGAGCTCATGCAAAGAGCGGCCTATACTCTGAGTCGGAGTGTCGGGCCTATATAAGTTCAAATACTCAAAATTTCAGTACAACTGCTCTACTCACTTCAATAACTCATAACCTCACAAAAATTGACCTACACCACAAAAGGTTTGCGGGTGCATACAACATTTTATTTTGATATTCAAAGGCAAAATTTCCAAGGAAACCACAGGTAAACTGAATCGAATTTCCCGCCTAGCAACATCTAACTTGGTTTTGTTTCAGGTTGTGACGTAAAAACGACGCGCTACTATCTTTTGTCATGGTTTCCTGTGAAAACTGCTAATCCTGCCATAAATTGCATTTTCTAGTGACGCCACGGGATTTTATGGAACTTGGACTTAACTGGATGTTCGGAAACACGATGAATCTCTTCAGCAAGGTGTGTTCTCAAAGTCCACTGTCTTTCTGGACTCCAACCACATAAAAACCTGCCAAATCGTACCTTTTAAAATATCGCCGACCTCGCCTCTGGAGCCGCTGCGTGTGACGCCAATGCTATTATTTGCTGGAAGTCGCTTCCTTGGCACCAAATCTTCTTCCTAACCAAACCTGTAGGACTTGAGATCCCTGGCTGCTGATGTTGGAATGGACTGGTTTTGCAGTTTAATAACACTTCCACTTATGCGTGGTGACTTGTAGAATAACTTTGTACACTTTTTAGACTTTGCAAATAACTTTTATTATATAAAAACACCAAAAGTCAGAAGAATCTTTGCCCACAAGTTGACATTACAGGAATTATTTTCTTTTTTTAACAAAAAAGCATTGCGTTACCTAGTAACCGCGATCTAATATTGTTCAAAGGAAATAAGTTTTGGTTACAATTTCACATAAAAGAATAAAATTTGTTTAACATATTTGTTGCTTAAAACTAGATAATTCTCTTTATTTCTTATACATAAAATGTGTCCTTTCTTGTCACATAAACTGTTATTTATCACTGCTCTGCTATGAAAACTAATTTTAAATTGCACTGGCACTTGAGTTCAATTTTAACGTCACTAATTACTCTCCATTTCATTTGCCCTTGTTCTGCATTGCTCTTTGCAAATTCTATCTTATCTTGCTTTGATTTCCATCTACCTTTCAGCTTGCATGCTTTTCACTGGCCCGTACGTTTATTAATAAACCTATCATATTACTTATATTATATTAGTCATCTAAAATCTTTCTTTTACTCAAATTTCAAATTCAATCCTTCCAAAACCTGCTTTTCTTATCCTAGCCTTTATCCCTCTAATTATGCTTTGC
Source organism: Agriotes lineatus (assembly GCA_940337035.1). NCBI lineage: Eukaryota > Metazoa > Arthropoda > Insecta > Coleoptera > Elateridae > Agriotes > Agriotes lineatus. The sequence goes on along the minus strand of CALNHX010001648.1, from coordinate 196,025 downwards.
TCTTATGTATCCTATTTATTTGCAATTAAAGCTCCGGTCTAGCAAGAATAAAACTCTTATCACAGGGGTAGGTTCAACAACTTGTACCTCAAATACTTTTAATTTGTGTATGACAAATTCACTAGTATGGCAGGCGCTTGAATTCCTATTTGACAGCTCTAACCTCAAATTGACTCCAAACACAACGAAGATCTGCACGTATAAAAACTTTGCGTAGTCTGAATTCAAAAACCACAATGGAAAAATCACATAAGGTAAATATTATGCAAATTATATGACGTAATTTCCGGCTAACCTGGTATTGTTTCAGTGACGTAAACCGACGCTCGATGTGCATTTGTTTAATTTGCGACCAAATCGTCAAATGTCTGCATCTACTAGGGACACCACCCTCAATTACCCAACTCTGTATGAATCTCTGCCTCTGGAACCACGTTTACGATCTCGTACTATGTGTGATCTTAACGAAACCCAAATTTTCTGAGCCTACTAAAATGGGTTCTCTGTGAATTTTTACCTTGAACGGCGAGCTTGGTGAGCTGGATACATTTTCTAGTGACACCACGGCAATTACATACTTGGTGACGGCTCTCTACTCCAAATTTCTACACCCATGAAGGTCTACTCCAAGCGTAGCACATACGATTCTTGCTGGCGGATACCTTCAAGTAGTCGAAAAGGGGCTCCGAAGTTGGGCACTTGGGCAACTCTTGCAGCTGGCTATTCCTTTATCACAACGAAAATTACTCTCATATATGCTCTGCACGCTGGTGAATATGAACAGCACACTTTGGCTGATACAAATAACTTTTTTATTAATAATTTTACACCAAAACTGGGAGCACTTCTTGCACCCAACATAAAAGTTACAAGCTTGTTTTCGATATTAAACAATTGACTGTCTCGTATCCTAGTAACCTAGACTTACAATTGTTTTTATGAAAAGAGTTTTGATATTCTGTTTTTACTTATGAACTAGTTTTGATATACTGTTTCTGCTTAAATACTAAACTGTCTTTTCTTGGAAATTGTTACTTTTACACTTTAAATCTCTGCTTTTTAATCACTTCAGTTTTAAATGCACTGTTTTCACATGTTTATTTTAGCACTGCACCATGTCTATGTTCTTTGATAGGTAGCCTAATTGCTCTTTGCAATCTCTACGTCCTCGTACTGCTTTGCACTGTTTCTTTACCCTTCAGTTGTCTTGTCATTTGCTGGTGATACAATTTTTAATCATAACGCTCATAATTTTCGTACTTATATTAAGATTCATATCATTGTATTGATTTCACCAAACTCAAATCTGTCAACTACATAAATTAAGCTGCGTTTGCTATTCCTAACATCAATTATTAATAAAACGCCGAACGTAACCCTCTTGATTCTGCCTTATCTAATGCCAACCTTTCTGAATCAACTTATAATTATTGCTACTCATCTTAAGTGCATTTATTAGTGTAAAATTACAGACTTTCTTGCAATGAATAAAATATTTATTCTGTGCTCATTTTGAAATTTATTACTTTTCGTGTTAGTTAGGCAACCAGAATTGTTGTGGGCAGTAAACCATTGCAATATATATGCAAGGCCTGCACAGAATCATACATGGAATGAATGCAGTATGCAAGGTGCTCATTTTAAACTTTGACTCTGAAATTCTGTAATAGACAAACATACAGTGCAGATGGTTTACGCATACGAAGTAGCAGGTACCTTAGACACCAACTGCTGCGGTGCTTAGAATTTTGCTAAGACTAAGGCGTTCTAACCCTATCAAGGGATCTTTTACATGTTACACACTGAGCTACCGAACCCGACAAACTATCATTTTGTTCTGTTTATTCGTTATGGACAAGAAAACAAAGTATTGCTATAATTATGATCAGAGCAATCATATTTCAGTTATTAAAATTTCAGGTTTGGTGTTTTAAAATGGGCATCGACAACAAAATCGAGATCGAACAAAATTGAAACCCATTTGACCACGGAATATAGGCAACCCATTTAACACCGTTGGCCACCATGTTTACAAAATTATACCCGGCAAGTAAGTAGCAGTAGTATACCACATATTAAACAATCGAAATGTTATAGGAAGTTACTCAACCAAAACAATTCAAAAGGTAACTTAGCTCTGAATAGAAGTGATGTTGATGCAAAGGAAATAAACTCTCAAAAGTTGCCCGGCTTAGAGGGACAGAAACAACTATTTAAAAAAAAACAATACCTGCAATACATCTTCCTTTTCTTTTATTTTTTCCTGCTGCATAGCAGTAACTGCATTTTGTGTGCTGGGTGGAGACACAGTAGGTAGAGGTGGTGGTCCACTAGGCAGAGGTGGCATACTATTTCCTTGATTACTTAATAACGAAGTATTAGGAATACTAGAACCGCTTGGCAAAGGAGGCATAGCAGGTAATGGTGGAGGTATATTTGTTGGTATATTGGGTACAGACAAATTTGGAATCGACATGGCCATGCTACTTGAATGTGACATATTTTGAACTGGAGGCGGCATAGTGGACATGGAATGCGTCATATTCGGTGGTACATGTGGCATGTTTGGAGCAGGATTGGACATGTTTGGTACCGGATGCGGCATGTTTGGTGGTGGATGCGACATTGGCGATATGGTTTGGTTTGGGTGATGCATATTCGGAAGCAAAGTTGTTATATTGGGAGGTGGATGTGAAACATCCAACGGAGGAATGGACATGTTTGGAGTCACGTTGGGTATATGTGGAGATGCATGAGTCATGTTTGGAGGAGCGGTCGACATATTTGGTGGTGTATGAGACATATTTGGTGGTACATGGGACATATTGGGAAGTGCAAGACACATGTTTGGTGGCGCATGAGACATGTTTGGTGGTGCATGGGACATATTTGGAGGTGCATGTGACATTGGGGGTATATGAGGCATATTAGGGAGGGGGATATTAGGGAGGGGGATATTAGGAGGCATGTTGGATAAATTTGGATTTGGATGAGGCATTTGGGGTGGCATAGATCCATTTGGCATATTCGGTGATGGTAACGGTATGCCTGGCATATTAGGTACTGAAACAAAATAGTTAGCAACAGATACAATACTAGCTAGTAGAAGAGCATCACCAGCCGCATTATATGAGTAATGCATTCCAAAACGTGGTTGCATGGTGGGATTTATCAGATTCATACCAACTGGATAATTTTGCCACTGTCCAGTTTGAGGATTCCAAATACATTGATAATTTCTACTAGGATCAAATGGGGCTGCAAATCTAGCATCAGTACCCATGGCTATACATTGAAGTTCATGCTGCCTCCACATATCTCTCTGTTTAAGTCTTCTTTCCACTTCTTCTTGTTCAACCTGCATTGCAAATAATTTTCGCCGCTCATGCTTGTTAATTTTTGGAAACGGAATACCAGATCTATCGTCTGCCTTCAGACTTTTTCGTGAACGTTCTGCAGAATCTACTTTATCAGTAGTTCTATGTCTCTGCAGCGACCTATAGCGACTTGCACTCTTTCTTTCAGAGTCATGTTCTAACCCAGCTTTGTATCCACGATCGGCTTCCCTTTCATGTTCCTTCATTTGTTCTATTCGTTCTTTCTTTGGTATTCTAAACACCTCTTTCAAACCGGACCATTCCTCCAATAACTTAAGAGCCAATGCTATAATCTCGGTTTCGTAATCTCGATCGTCTTGTTTGGGTTCTTCGGGTTTTTTTTGTTCTTTTACCTCAATTATATTGTCCTCTTCATTAAATGCAATGGGGGAAATGTCCATGTCATCATCGAACATGTCAATGATATCCTGTACGAGTCTTTTACTTTCTTCACGTTCGATCCAGCGATTTTTCAAACGAATATTTTCAATGTCCATGCCTACAGATTTTCGAATTTCCACGATTTCATCAACTCCTTCTTTATAGTCAGTATCAATATTCATGATTTCAATAGTGGACATTTCTGTTTGTTCTACAACCTGTTCTTCTTTAATTTCCGACTGCACTTCTTCAGATTTCAGATTGTCATTAGCTCGAATACTGCTGCTATTACTTATTTCTACTGGAACAGGATCAATTTCAATTTTCGGAGAATTGCTTTCAGAATCTAAGCCGGTAGGCAGTTCCTCCAGTTTAATTGACCACTTTTCTACAGTCGGTAAAACTTTGCTATCTTGTAACATTGTTTTATTGGGTATTGGCAAAGTGGCTAATGTTTGCAATAACTCCAGCCTAAAAATTAACAATACTGTACAAGATGTTCATATTTATTTGCGTACATATTTCATGTGTCTGCAGGCTAGCTCCATAACCAATTGTAGTTTTTTGTGTTAACAGTGTTGTTTTCTAATAATTATCATTTGGAAAATAATAAATTGACTTTCAGTATAACTAAAACGTAAGCTAATAGCAATTTCAATTCAAAATCATATTTAGAGCTTGCTAATAGCTTTCTAGGGATTATAATTTTAGGGTTTCTAATCAGTTACTGTGCGGTTACCTTAAAGACTCTTGTTTCTTATCAGTTTTACACAACTGTTGAGCATCATTCATCCAACCATGAATAAGCCGCAGCCCATGATAATCCAAAAATAGCCTGCGGCATGGAAATTCTCCACGGCGCAAAACTCTTAGCAGTATTGTTCTTTGCGATGCTTCATTTGCACGAACCATGAGACGACTTAATTTCAATGTTTGAGCTTGATTTTTAAGACCTGTGGTAATCAACATTTCTATTTCTTCATCAACCTAAAAATAGTATCATTAATAACGTTCTAATCAAAGTAACACATAACACATACATCGACATCGTCAAATATATCTTTACGCACTTTCAACACTTTACGTTTAATTATCTTGCGTTTCTCTTTTTTAACTGGCGGCTGTACTTCAACTTCAACTACAGGGGGAACTGAAGCTATTATAACTTCGGTTCCTTCTGCAGGAACTTCAATCTCTACCGGGGGCTTCTCCTGCACCTCTTCTGCAACTTGTATTGGCTGCAGGACAGGTTGTTCTGGTTTCACGTAGATTTCTTCTTCAATCTCTTCTTCCTCTTCTTCCTCCTCCTCCTCTTCCTCTTCCTCCTCAGGTTCTTCTCCGAGCCAACCTCTACATGTATTTGCTTCACAAAAACATTTTTGTGCTTCTTTTCTAGTAAGCAGAAAAACAATTATTTAGCATATTCATAAGTGCATTTTATGGATGTCCGATTACCCATATCGCTGAAATTGATAATCAAATGTGATTTCTTCTCCTGCTACAATAGTTCGTTTACTGAAAAACCCTATTCGCAGTTCTCCATTCACTGTCCACTTTTGAGTTTCAGCATTTGGTTCACAGGAATGATTAATGAATCGTGAGATATTACCTACAAATAAAAATGTTATTTAGGTGCAAAATATCAGACTAGCAGCAGATTTCTCTTTCAAAACCATAATGTGTCATCAAAACAAATAACCCAGCTAGTGCCACCACGGGGCCGGAACCCTGGCCACATAACAAAATAGCCAATTAAACCAAAAAATGCTTTTGCCTTTGAAAGATACAGTACCAAATTACGAGCTATAAACTCACTAGCTGCAAAATGACCTCAGTTTTAAAACTTTGGATGGAGGACAACTGCTTTTTCTATCAAAACTGGGCCGCTCATAAGAGTTCGGGCTTATTCTCTCTTATAACAGCAAAGTAGTGTACTATTGTCTCACAGCTGAGCGGCCAGCTAAACCGACGGCTGGTTGAACAGAGGCTGATTATGTATTAATTTTATTCGACAAACGTCAAAAGAGAGTGACATTTTGCGCTTCGCTATCAATGCACGAAGTTTGCCAATTTTTAACGTGGTAAAAAATAGGATATTTATTTACGGTACCACTGACGACGTGAAAAAAGGTATTTTATGCACTAGAGCACCCAACATTTTAGCGCACTACGGCGATATTCTTGTTCGATGGTTGTAGAAAAAATATTGTTTTTTCACGTCTGGAAGCAAAACAGGGTTTCTACAATACCAAAATCGTGACAGAAATAATGAATTATTCCCTAGAGGAGAGAAATTTACCTAGGGAGTTTTCATTATGACTGAGCAACAAGAGCTCACAATTATGTCAAATTTGGGGTTAGCAGTCAGTTTGTGCCAAAACTGATGCAAAACCTAACCTGATAACCTGGAATTTGACATAGACTTACAGTGCCACCAACTCTAAAATTTACCAAAGGCTACTAATTTTAAAATAATTGTAACTAAATGTCAATAAATTACGTTTTAAAAAAACAGGTTTGTAGTTTTAAATCTTCCTGCAACGTGAAAAAAAATAGTACATGCAATTCAGAGAGACTGCTATTTTGCTTCAGTTGCACAATTGCAATTGCACCACAGCAAAATACCGCATTTCACTCCCTCTATTGCCTCGTCAAAAGAAGTAACATTCTCACACTCTAAAATCATTAATTTCACACAGTTAATGCAAAAGTAACATATTCCATACTAATCAGTACTATTAATATACTCATAACTCCCTTGGGAGTTGTACTAGGTAGTTATGAATTCTTAACTCCCTCCAATGTAGCATCAGAATAAGGTCAAAATTATACCGATTCGGAGTCACGTGACTTTTCTCTGTCACTATTCATCTTTAGTAAAATAGATGAAATGGAAGAAATTTGAAAAAAAGACATGTCGATTAATAAAATTAATTTTAAAATTTTATGTTTCTAATTTGTCCGATTATATTTTTTGTGTAAGTTATTGAGATAAGGGTAATAGAACCTAAATTAAACCTAAAACAGTTGAGCCGAAAACTGAAAATACAAAAAAACCATCGGATATGCAGTATACCAAGCAGTCACAATTAATTTGAATATTATGCGTTTTTTTTTTATGAAGAGTACAATATTAATAATAGTAAACCAACAGTTAACCCTTCCAACGTTGTTTGCCGTACTTCTCTTGCGTTAAAGGTCTCGGAGAGCACAATTTATAAATTAAAGGACGGGAAACAGTGCGACACATTATTTGCCAAAAATATAAGCCAGAAAGTGAAGAATGTAGAAACGGAAATCGACGAAGCAGTCAAGAACGCCATCAGGGAAAGCCTAAAGAAACGCTTGCTTGAAGAATCTGGAGATTTTTCATATTCAGTTTTTCCCTAAATAGCTAATGCAAGGAAATAGGCTTCAAATGGCAAAAATCAAGCAATAGGTTCTATAACAGAATATGCATGAACAGACATTGATTAATTAAAATTAAGCAAGTTCTTCTGATGATTGTGTATAGGTCTCCCAGCTCAAGCATACCAAATTTTTAAGACAACTTGATGATATTATGGAAGATGAATTAATGTTTGGTAATGAACAGGTTTATGTGATGGGTGACTTTAATATTGATTTTCATAAGAGTAGTTTTTATGAATCAAAAACTATTAAACAGTTAAGAAGACTAAATCTTAAACAGGTGGTCGCAGAATGTACAAGAATAACAAAAGACTCTGAAACTCTTATAGATCCAGTGTTTACTAATGATGGAGACATTAAAACAAAAGTCATAAGAACGCCAAAATTTTCCGATCATGATATAGTGCAAATTACTACGAGGCATAACGTAACCCAGTTAAATGATAAATATAAACAAATTAAGTGCAGAAGTAAAAAGAAGATTGAGAAAGCGGATCTTCAACATCACCTGAATAATTGCAACTGGAGTGAGGGGAATACTGATCACTTAGTGCAAGTTCTCTACGATAACGTTACAGAATCTTTGGATAAAGTAGCTCCAATAGAAACATTAAATATCTGAACGGGCAGTAAATGGTTTGATGAAGAGATTCGAGAGGCATCAAATAAAAGAGATAGATTGTATAAGAAGTATCTGTTGCAGAATACCATGGAAAACTGGAATGAAGTACTTGTATTACAAGGGCGTAATTGAAAACTGCAAGAGTGATGGAAAGAGAATGTGGAAAGGCATTAAGGAAGTATTGAATGATGGGAAATCACAAACGCAACTCAATAATGTTTATTTTGATAATGTTAATGTACAAACAGATAGGGAAATTGCAGAAAAATTTAATATCTATTTTACAAAAAGCGTAGAAAATATAATAGAAGTAGATGAGTTACCACAGACGCATATTAGTTGTAATGTCCCGAATAATACTGTGCTCCTAAAAAAATTTAATAAAATGAATGACCACGATTTTATAAATATAGTCAATGAAATAAAAAAGGATGGGTCTGCGGATATAACTGATAAAAATATTATAAAGGCTGGTGGATGTAAATTAAGAAAAGAGATCGTTAAGGTTATTAATGAATCTATAGAAGAATCTAAAGTCCCCAGTCTGTGGAAAAATTCAGTTATAACCCCAGTACCTAAAGTAAAAAATACGAAAAAATGTGAAGAATATAGGCCAATAAACACTTTACCTTTACCCGAAAAAATTATGGAAATGCACGTAAAAAAGCAGTTGTTACAGCATTTAGCAGATAATAATATACTGATAGAAAACCAATCAGGATTCCGGGATCACCATTCATGTGAAACATCTATTCAGTTAGTCATTTCTAAATGGAGAGAGTTGATAGAACAAAATGAAATTGTATTGGCTGTCTTTGTAGATTTTAAAAGGGCGTTTGAAACCATCAACAGAGATGTTATGATACAAAAACTAAAAAAATATGGAGTGGTTGAGGAAGCAAATAAATGGTTTGAAGACTATCTACATGACAGACATCAGCAAGTGAAAGTGGACAGTTATGTGTCAAGTAAACTAGAAGTGAAATTCGGTGTGCCTCAGGGATCCGTCTTAGGTCCTCTTCTGTTTATATTGTATATAAACGACATAGCATCGTGTTTTGAAGAAGACACAATAATTAATTTGTTTGCGGATGATACAGTGATCTCTGTTTATGGAAAGTCAATTGAGGAAGTACTGGCTAAGATGCAAAGACAATTAAGTCATTTTGAGGAGTGGTTAAGAAACAACTTTCTGTTTGTAAATACAAAAAAAACTAATGTTATGGTATTTGGAACTAATGTAAATGTAATACTTATAACTAAATTAAAACTTCTGAACAATGAATTAAATTATGTTTTGGATTGTAAATATCTAGGTTTAATTATAGACAACAAATTGAAGTTTAATAAGCATATTGAATATGTGATAGACAAAATTAGTAAACGTGTAAATTACTTCTATAGAATTAGGGATAGCTTATCTATGTTCTCAAGATTAACTGTGTATAAGTCAATTATAGCCCCACATTTTGAATATTGTTCGACCATTTTATATTATTGTAATGAGACAGAAAAGAGAGCTCTCCAAAAACAACAAAATAGGGCAATGAGAATTATTTTAAGGGTAAATAAATATACACGGATTAATAATATGTTGGAATGTTTACAGTTTATGAGTATTAAACAGAGATTAATTTTCAATAATATGATATTTATATTTAAAATGATACATAAGATGCTACCAACGTATATGTCAAATAAAATTAAGTTTGTAAATGATGTACATAGTTATAATACTAGAACAGCAACCAATATTTACGTACCTTCTGTAGAGAAAGCAGTAACCAAGCAATCGCTTTTTCATTATGGTTTAGTTCTGTACAATGACCTGCCACTACATATGCGTGCTATTAATAATATTAAGGAGTTTAGGAGAAATATTGTGCAATATGTTAAAAGTAGTTTCTAAATGTACCTGATAAAATTTATTTTTTTTGTTCTTTTTGGATAGGTTTTTGTTTTTGTTTATTGTGTATTTTGTTATATGTTGTTGAAAATATGTAGCAGAGACTTGCTAATAAACTGTTACTACTACTACTACTATTGACAAATTGGTGTAAAATTTGCTATACACAGCAGGTTTTTAATGTAGCAGTCGACGTATCTTTATTATATTTACGTTTTACCACTCGTTATGTTTTCTTTAACATATAAAATCAGTTTAATTTCGTATAAGAGAAAAAAAGTCGCATCTTGTTTTAGAAATTGGCAGATGTCATGATAACCTACAAAACGAGATGTCATTATTACCCTAAAATTGTATTTTTAAGAATCGACATATGTCAAGTCACTAGATTATCACGTGACTCCGAATGGCAGGGTGTCTACTAATATACAATTTTAAAATTCCAGGAAAATTCCAGGAATTCAAGGATCATTTTTGTAAAATTCCAGGTATTCTCATTCTACTTCGCCATATTTTTGTTAGCTTCACACACGTTGTAGTTGTCAACTTGTCATAAGAAGACAGAACATTACACCAGAAACACCATGTGCGTGCTTTGGGTCTTGGAAGTCACACGATAGCTGCTTGATATAAATTAAACTTACTAATATTACGTACGACGCTAACACTTTTATATCTTTTTACGTCTTACACGTAAGCTGTAAATGAGCAAAATGGTTGCCCGGTCAAATGTGAATCATGTGATTTTTTAAATTTCATATTTTACGGAAACAATTTTTTTTAAATGCGAAATCATAAATTAGATAAAATTTTAAATGTTATAGAAATTCCAGGAGGATAAAGAAATTCAAGGAATTTCAAGTATTTCAAGTGCCAGTTTTGACATTCCAGGAGATTTCCAGGAATTCAAGGAATTCCAGGTTGGTAGACACCCTGGAATGGGTATAAATGTGACTATAGTATGAATAATATGTTGGTGGCACTGCAAGTCTATGTCAAATTCGAGGTTAGTAGGTTAGGTTTTGCGTCAGTTATGACACAAAATAACACAAATCCTAACCTGATAACCTTGAATTTGACATAGACTTACAGTGCCACCAACATATTATTCATACCACAGCCTGCTGAATTGTGTGACAAACGTCATTTTAAACGGCCTGGGCATTTTTTTGAAAATCATTGTTTTCAATGCCAATGCCAATTTTGGCCGTTTTGGTGCCACATACCCACGATGTCATTTAAATGACAGCGGCTGTCATGGCACATACATGTTTTAAAAATCTGGTGTGATACACTCACACAACTTCCTTTTACAGTGATCTTATAATTAGTCAAAAATTTAATTTTTAATTTTTAAGCATTTGTCAAAAATTTACAAAAATTACAAATTCTATAAAAACGGTACAAAATAGAGCGTTAGTTGAAGAGACAAATTTTCTCTAAAATTTTAAGCTGAATTCAAAAATGTAATAATATACCGGGTGTTCTATTTAAAATAGGAGTTAATAAAAAAATAGAAAAAAAAAACAAGAGAAGCCCACTTTAGAAGTACTCAATTGGAATAGCTATTTATGCAACAAGTGCTAAAAGTCGACTTTTAGCACGCGTTGCATACAATATTTTATCTACGACCTTAATTTTACAGTTATTAATCCATAAATATCGATTTAAGAAAGGTTCGCATCCGCGACGCTTTTAATTTATGTCATAATGAATAGTAGCCTACGCCGCGGTGGCGATTGTTTGGCCACGCCCGTGCTGTCAAGGTGAGTTACGAAATGTAATTATTGATACTCCACATATGACTGTATTCATTACATAACGCTTTAATTATTTCTAAAACGCTTTACCTGTAACGTAAGAAGCAACTAGAATAGCTTTACAACTTCACTTGCAGTTCGAAATTGTAGTTTTGAACCTCGCTTCACTTTTAGCACATGTGCTAAAAGTAAACAGCTGATTTCTTTAAACACGGTAAACTATAAAACGTCACTTTTAGTGAAACAAGCTAGCGCTAAAAAGCCTACTTTTAGTAGTGGTCGTAGATAAAATCATTTAGCTCACATCAATACACATTAAAAATGTAATAAAAATGTAAAGTTTGAAAAAAATTGTTATAGCCGTTTTTGGAAAAATCAAAACAAACTGATAAATCACAAGAGTAAACACCTACTTCCGGTTATGTGATTTTCTTCGAAAGCTTGCTGTCTCATCTACATAGTACATAAAACTTATATATGAAGTTTCAATACCATATTCTTTTCATTTTTGAGATATTCTGTTCACAGACAGACAGACAGACAGACACACAGACAGACCAATGAAAAAAAAAATGTTTTTTGGGATCAGGGGACTCTAAAACATGAAAATCTGTTGAAAACTCAATTTCGAATTTTTGGGGTGAATCCAATACTTCCTTTATCGTAAAAGGAAGTAAAAATAATTCTTCAAATGCAGTATCAGTAAAATAAAGACCTATTGTTTTGAATTTAATGTAAATATGAATGGTGTATCTTATAGATTTATAGTTTTAAAATTGTTCTTGAAAGAGATTTTGAGCTCCCAAGAATTCGTAGTTGAAGACAAAGTAATATTTTCAGGCAGGTATTTTTTAGATAGCTCACACATTCTCTCTAAAATAGAATGTGATATGCAGTTAATCGTAGGTATTATTCTTATAAATTTGGAAAATGTTTCTAGGTGGTAATAGTAATGGAAGTATTTTGTTCTGTATACTATTATAAGGCTGCAGTTTATGTATAATTAACTGTTGTAAGATTTTGAAAATTAAAATGTAAAAGTTCTTTGTTTTATTGGACACCCATCTGTAAATGTAGTCATTAAAAATGTACCAAAAAAGTGCTGGCACTGCAGTGTGACTAATCGTCTTCGCCCATTACTCGCAAACAACTTTCTTCAAAATACAAACTACAAATAATTTATTTCTTGTTGTTTTCGCCGTTTATCTGTATTTAAATAAATATAGAAAATAAAAATTGTTAGCACATCCGTGGTTTGCAGGATCAGTACCATAATTTAGCTCTCAAACCATTTCCTTCGTAAAACTTGATTTGAGGGAAATTAATAACAAGATCTCCAATCTGTACATTTGCAGGTTGCAATACAACACCTTTTATACGTACAATATGCTGAACCGCTTTCCATTTTAACAACACCACACCAAATCGTAAATAATAAAAACGAATAACTTAATCAACAAATTAAACTGTGAACTTAAATAACGTAAATAAGAAAATACACAAAAAAAAACTAGCAGGAAACTGTAAATATTTGCATCGTAGTCAATGTGGTAACTGATGTTACACTGCAAATTTGAAATTCCCGCTTGTGGGTATACAGCGGTCTGCTGCGGAGAATCGTGAAACTTCACATATGCCCAGGCCGTATATAGTGACGTTTGTCACACAATTCAGCAGGCCATGTCCCCTAATGGACTTTTTTAATGAACATGTTATGTTGTATTTGATTAGTATGGAATAAAATTGACTTTGTATCACCTGAGTTATTTGATGTTAATAACTCCCTTGATACATAAACATCTATAAATTATGGAGTTTATGGGATCACAGGAATATGTTCTCCCAATGATGTCATTTTTGACAATAGTCTATTATGAGTAAGGCCCGGATTTCTAGGCATTTTCCTACTCAATTGTGGCACAGGCAGCTAAATAATTTTTATACTAAAATCCGTTTCGTAAGCTACTGGTGATTTTAAGCCGTATTTTGTTTTGCCTAAACTGCCTATTTTGTCTATTTAGTGCCTAATTGACTTATTACGCGTTTTTTACACCTATAATTTCGTTTTTACAGTAATTTACTTTTTTGTTTAAAAGATTTTACACAAATTTAAATGCAGAATATCTGTAGTTATTTATTCTTAGAATTTACATAACCAGTTAAACAGGTAAAAAATGCTGAGTTTCTATCCCCATCCTTTTAAGGGTTTATCTTTTTAATCCCTGCATTGTCCAGCGCTTACGCTTACCTTATCTCTAAATGCGAGTTGTTACTGTAGGCTAGTTCTTCTTAGAAAAATACTTAAGACATCTCTCAAGGTCACGTTTTAGGATCAGCTGGGACTAAATTAAGACTATATAAACGCGTCAGTGGCATAAACCAGCCTTTAAACATTTTACTAGGCTGTGCACTGTACAGTTATATTTTTGCAGTGATATTCAGTGGATGTTGCCACATTGGTAGATTTAAAGATGCCCAAAGAAAGAAGTAGTGTAAGTGTTACATTGCGCCGTTTAGTGCAAGACAGAAAATGTTTTACTACCAATGGAAAAGTGGTTTATTGCCAGGACTGCGCGAAAGAGGTACATTTTAAAGACGTCATTAAATCAGTTTATGCATTCTAAATAAATCAAAGAAATATTATTTGGATCACCACACGAATATATACGGCCTTACATCAATCTAATAGCAGTAAAAAGCGAAATAGCGTTCAAACTTCTTTGAATCAATGTCTGTTTAATTCAGAAGTTAACAACTTTTCCCTTGATTTGTGCCAAGCGCTGTTAGCTGCCAATATATCCTGGTATAAATTAGAATGCAGTAAGTTCGCGAATTTCTGGAAAAATATATAAAAAATCATGTACCTAACGAATCTTTAAGAAAAAAAAAATATAGATATATGTTACAAACCAAAAATCGAGTTTATTCGTAAAGAAATCGGCACAAGCAATGTTGGGCTGCTGTGGATGAAACCACAGATACGAATGGACGAGCAATTGCAAATATGGTAGTTGGAAAATTAAGATTCAGATGAACCTGGTTCCTCATATTTACTTTGTAGCAAACCTTTGGAAAGAACCAACAGTGTTACCATATCTCGTTTTATCAACGACTCTTTTCGATTTCTGTGGCCTGAAGGCAGAAATGATTAATTATTATTGACATTTTAAATATAATGTTGGTATTTTAACAGTAAATTTATATATATTTTGCTAAAAGAACGATAATTAAGATTTAATAATGGCAGTTATACTCCAAAGATGCGACATTATTTTGAGTTTTAACTTCTTTTACTGATATTTTACGTTAGAAAAGAAATATCGAAATGCGGTTTTCACTGGCTTATTTGGCTATCTTTTGTTGCAATAAAAGTGATATCGTTGCATTTAATTTTTTTGAGAAAATCCATTTCATTTGTAGTGTTGTCGCAAAACGCCCTCTAGCGGCGACACAAGCAATCTAAATCAATCCGCTGAAGGCAACGTTGTTAGCCTAAGAAAAGGCCTTTTCAACGACTCCAAGTTTGACAAAATCCGTTCAGCCATTTTGAAGTTATTGGCATTTATTTCCGAAAATGTTGGGACACCCCCCACCACTTTTCCTTAAGAGATAGAGCAAAAAGCATTTAACAAAAAATAATTGAATTTATCTCAGCTTTAAAACGGTGTCCATTTTAGCTATCTGTAATGTAAGAATATCTCTCAAAAAACGAGATTTAAAATTTAAGATTGTGCTTACGCCCCCTAGCGGTCAACCCACATACTTGAAAATAATTTCCAGCATTTTCCAGCATTTTCTCTTGGCCACTTTTATGATAAATATTTTTTTTCTGATTCTGTACTATGAACGGTTCCTGACATATGGCCAAGAGCCATTCTTATTGGGGCACCCGGTACTTGTTATGTAAATAGCAATTTTTCTATCTCTTATAACAATGGGAAAACTCAACTGGCCCAGTTTTGAATGTATTTATTTATTAGTCGAATGATAGGAAGTATTAAGTTAACCTTGGTTGCTGTTAATAAACATTGAAATACAATTATCTGCTATCTGTTATTATTATTATTATAATAATTTTACAAAATTCTTTCTACGGAAAATTTACCTTTTTGTGTAGCATCAATTACAGCATCTGATCTAAGAGACATGAAGTAATAATGAGGATTTTTGTCTTTGGAGTACTCAGTTGCCCGTTCTTCAAATTCATCCGGGCCTATTACTTCTCCTACATACTCCAAGATAAATTCACCACTGTAAACAAATGTATCTAAAGCCAACAAAAAAAAAAAAAATACAGAGGATACAACTTACTAGGAAATATCTGCAGTAGCTCGAATCCCGAGACCTTTTTTGTCAGTATGGAAAACCTCGCAAGGAGAGAACTGTGACTTCTGAAACCTCTTGTTTGTACACCTATCGTTTACAGGGCATACTGGTCCACTAAAAATCACATAACATTTATTAAAACTATTTCTACAATAATAAACTCCTCAAAGATTAAACTGTAATTATTGGCAATGCAGTAATTAAATTGGGCTAAATAATTATGCCAAGCCTTGCAGGCCAAGCTCCTTCATGGGGTGTTAATGCCTCACCATTAATTATGCCAAGTATCTTGTTAAATACTGGTAAAATGAATGCAGTAGAACTCGAATGTAGAGAACCCATGTTATAATTATAACAAACGCTCACTCAGTGATGTGGGTCGGGTATTTACCCCTGCCTCGGGTAAATACCTAAACACACTCCCATAATATTCACCCAGGTAAATTTATCGTTTATCAGGAAAAAACATTGTAGCTGCCGAAGTTTACAGAAATAAATAATGTGACGCAATACATTTTGTCCGTCAGAATTTACAAAAAAAATTGAGGGTCTTTGTGATGACTCTGACTCCGGAGATAAGGATGATTTATGTTGTTTGTACTGCATTATTTTCCGACTAGTTTAAATTTTTGAAAAATCAACTTAACATTAACTTGAAGTAATCTTTATATTTATTAACATTAATAATAATATATACTTATAGATATATTAAGAAACAATTTTAATAAGGCAAAGAAAATCACAAAATCATATAAACAACGTTGTATACCGACGAGATCATAATGATATGTAACAGTAATGAGATAGCATGAATAAAAGCACAGAATACTTGAGTAAGAAAGAGATAACCATACAAAAAAGTTATTTTTGTAGGCATATTTAGTTGACATATGCCATAATTAAAATGAGCGTCAAGTCTACATAAATATTTGTTTCTATGTTCATCTCTTTCTTAAGCATTGAATTTTGTTTTTTATTCATGCTATCTCATTGTTACATATTATACATTTGGCAGTATTGAAGTGTATTGTCAGTATATGTCAAATTCGAGATTAGTAGGTTAGGTTTTGTTTGTTTTTGACACAGACTGACGTAAAACTTAACCTGCAAATCTCGAATTTGACATAGACTGACAATACACTTCAGTACTGCCAAACGTATAACACATATCACAGCCGATTCTAATTGTAAATTTATTTGATCTCTTCTTATATAATTATGGCCCCATCGGTAGTTTGAGCTGTAAATGTTCTTAGAGTGGCTTCAAAGCAAGAAGTACATAGGCGTGGCTACAGTTATGCGCCAATAGACGGTATCAGTGGCGTAGCAATAGGTATTTTTAGGGAGGCACATTAAAATTCCCATTTTAAAGGAAAACTTTTCATGCTGATTTATTTTTAGTTTCAAATGCTAAATAAATTAGCATGTCATAAGTAGTACCAGAAGCGCACGAGGCCGCCCTGCGTTAATGGCGCTAAACGCTTTCCGCGGCGGGAGGACTCGTCGTGCGTCATCCGCTCCATTCCGCGCGAGGGATTTTTACTAAATTTGCCCGTTTTGCTGTGAATTTTTGCCAAAGCTGTGCATGGAACTTCGCCATTTGGTCGTGGCAGCATTTTAGACAACAGCTGGGAATCTGGCAGAGGGCACAGGCCAAAGGCTCTTGAATACGCGTGCGACCTGAGAAACTTCGAATATGGCGCTACGGACAATAAATGACTAACCCCAATGCGTCATGTAGCTACCAGACTGTAAGGTGCTCGCCCAAACCCCTTTTTGATATTATTAACGGCTTAATAGTCATGGAAACATGTAAACAAAATGACACGACGAACGGCAATGAACTGAATACAACAGCGGAGATCACCTTGTTGAACGTAATGGACTCGTCCGGACGTTTCTAGCGTTCTGCGCATCTATGACGCGGTGTACTTTACAAACTAAAAGACTTCTAGTGCAGTTATTTTATTCTACATTTTTATAAAATTCCAATAGAACACCTTCCGTTGCCAATCAATTATACTGGTTAGATTAGCTTTGTGATATTTGTAAATCAGGCTATAAATACCCACGTAAATACCCATTGTGGGTATTTACCCGGGTAAATACCCCGGGTCATTTAGCTCAAATAAGGTTAACAATTTAATGTCAGTATGACAGATGTCAAAAGTGTTACCAATACAAAACTTAGAAATTACTAGATTCTAACATTACTTCCGATTTTCACCGCGCTTCAATCTTCAATCTTTATTAAACGTTAAAAACGTCAAGCACATCCAGTCCCGCCACACAAAGTATCACTTTCACTCCTAATAACATACCTTGATTTCTTTTGTTGTATATTATTATTATATTATTTTGTCTATCAGTTGAACTTACATGAAAGAATGTTCTTTTAAGTTTTGCCTTTTACAGCAAACCTTAGTTTATAACGAACATTTTTAAATTCCCCTTTGGGTTCCCTACATCAGAGAAATACTGCTTTTGAAAATAAATCAGTTCCCTTTTATTTTATTTTCTGAATAACATAATCTTCTAAAATTTCTTACTAATTCTTTTCTGAAAAGACACTATAATAACGGCTGGTCTTATAAAGACCACTAATCTGAGGTTAACTTTAATTCGTTGTTAAAACAAACAAAAGCACATCAAAACGTGTGCTTATATTTTATTCATTAGTAAACAAATTTGGATGCGTTTCTGTTTATTTTAACCATGAATTAAAGTTAACCTCAGATTAGTGGTCTTTATAAAAGACTGGCTGTAACTATTACTGTTTTGACATAACGTCGTAGCTGCATCTAGCAAACACAGACAAAAAGATATAATTGTAGGACTACTGACATGTTCATAGCAACAAAACACTAAAAGAAATAACCATGCAAATAACTTACCATTCTATCATCAACAATCTATTCAAACAGTCTTCTCCACACCCCAATTCACCACGTTCAATTTCTTCTGGTGTTAAAAAGCAATCGCAAGTCATTTTTTTGGCCTCCTTGCAGGTAACACGGTCAGTTAAATACTGATTTTCTTTTAGATGTACAAACTGCTTGAGACGAGTTCGTATTTCTTCTTCACTAGCTGCAGTCTTATCCTCATTTGCTGCAACGGCAGCTGAAACCGCCATTTGAACACCATCGGCAGTAATTTGATTAGAATTCTTGCTAGCACTAACTGCTGCCGTACTTCCCATTTCCAATTCGCTAGAACGTCGCCATCGCGATTTCACTTTGACAGGTTTATGATCAGAATCATACCCTGAGCTAGGAGTTAAAAAGCTCGGAGAATCAGCAGACGCTTTCTCTGTATCCGTTTGCCCTGAGTTACTGTTCTCTGATGTGTCAGAATCATTAAAATTACCTTTTGCAGACTTTTTTATTTCGACATCAGTCTTGGGTTTGACTAGACCTTGACCTTTAGATCTTTGCTTTAATACGCTAATGGATTTAATTCGACTTGACCGTCTGACAGAGTTTTCTGAAGTCGAGGAACTTTCGCTAGTGTCCGAGTTGGTTTTCTCCAGAGCTTTTCCAGCTTTGCCTTTTATTTTGCTATCCTTTTTAAGGGTTTTTGCAACAGGAGCAGGTTTTTTTCGTGTGGCACTTTTAGGTTTCGTCTTTTGCTGTCTAGGAGACCTGGTAGGTTTAGGTTTGGGAGACTTATTTGGTGGTTTTAAAAGTGCAGTTTCATCTGGAATTTCCGGCTCAGTAATATCTGTCTCTTGTAAAACATCTTCAGGTGTATTATCGTAAAGTGGTTCGGTATCACTTGCAGTTATTTCAATCTCTTGCTCACATATAACTGGAATCACTTCCTCCGTAACACATTCAACAGTAAATTCTGGCTGTAAACTATCTACTACTCCAAATATTTGATTTGGAGATGTCACAATTTCAGGCTCTTCCGTTTCATGCTCCACCACGTTATGTTCAATATCTTGGTCACTTAAAGTTGTTTCAATAACATTCAAAGTGGAGAGTTGCTCTGATACCTCCAGTGTTAATGTTTCCACGGTTTGACAATCTTTAGTGTAATCCATGTCGATTATGGTACTATTATTAATGTCTGTCTCTTCTAGATCAGTACAACTTTCTGAAACTAATACAGTTTCTTCCAATTCTTCACCCTGACACTCGTGAAGTGTTTCCACTTGCTCAGAATATTCCTCCTCTTCTATAGTTGCTACCTCGTGCTGTTCCTCATCCGCATCTATCGGCACATCAGAACTGCTTTCCAAGAGGCATCGAAATTTGCCAAATTTTTTATGCTGTGATGCTGTACTTGGAGTTGTTTGACTCTGTGTTAGATTTTCCTCTGCCACTGTAGATTTTACTGACCGATTTTTGGCTGATGACCTCGTTTTTCGCGTGCTGTTTGCTGTTGCCTTGGTTCGTTTCTTACGTGGTGCCATTACACTTGAATTAGTGTAAACAACTTTAACTTGATGTCTGAAGGCGAACGTAATTAGCTTGCCGCAAGCAGCTCCATTGAATCTTTTTTTACATATCTGGCGATTTCAAGGCGTTTTATTAATGAAAGCGCCGGGCTTTCGAATGGAACTGCAAATTTTTGTGTGCAGGCTGTTTTGTTAGTAAGAAACACACGAAACCCGCAACTTCTTACCTAAAACTACGATATTCCTTCTACTTAATGTCAACAAACTAATGAAGTGCTGGTGGAATTGACGCAGTGTTGCCAATCAGCAATCAGCATTTTTTTCCACCTACTGCAAGCTATCTACATTATCGATATTCATCCAGGATGGGAGTCAGGAGAAATTCTATTTAAATGGTAATATGCTAACTTAAAAAGTCGTATAAAAGAGATGGTGACATTTCAAGCCATTTATCTTATTTTACTTATTTTATTTTATTAAATTACTAACATTTCTTGTGCAGATACACAGAAAATTGAATGTACGAGTACCAATGTAATTTCCAATATTATACCAATCTGATCGTTAAGACATCTAAAATAACTATTTAGAGCAAATCAAGAGTATCTACAAAATAGTCGCTTCGTGCTTTCTTAGTATGTTTTTAGTGTTTCCAAGAAAATTCGTTACACTTAGAACTTTCTTATACTGACTGTTTCAAAACGTCGTTATTATTTTTTATCAAGTTGTATTAAAACAATCATTTTAAATAACTACAGAAAATAAAAGTAAAAGTATGAGATACGTTTAAACTCCTTTTTTAAATATCCACCACCTGTTGCTTTGTTTGTTTGTTTGTTTGTAATGGACAAGGTCTAGCCATGCAGAGTAACAGGTACCTTAGACACCGACTGCTTTGATCATTTGGTCAAAGTCCTATTTAGAATTGTGCCGAGAATAAAGAGTTCCAACCCTAGCAAGGGATTTTTTACATGCTACACATCGTAGTATTTAATTTAATGTAAATTATGCCCCGTAAAGTATGGAATGTGCTCAATCAAAAGTTAAGAAGCGTTAATTAAGTGTTTGAATGAACTGTGCAATTTAGGGTAATTTGAGTAATCGCCAAATAGAAGAAAACCTTTTAAATTGGTTTCAGCAACTAACATTTTATTTTGAGTTTAAATAGTTTTTTTTCTGCAGCCGTCCCGAAAATAAAACTTTCGGTATGATTTATTAAATCGAAAGTACCACTTTACACAGATCCTATCGAAAGTAGCTATTTTCGGGACGATTTTTTCACTTTCAGAACATTTTTTTTTACTTTCGGGACAATTTTTTTTTGTATCTATGTAGGCGGTCTTGGCAATAACATCAACCTGTTTTTTTTATTATGACAGCGCTTGTCATATAACATTCGTGTGTGTTTTCGCTTTTCCACTCTAAAAAATGGAAATCAGTAGTGAAAATGTGGCCGAAATGATTCCACATGAGATTAGTGAAGCTGCTAAAGCGGCTACTTATGAATTATTGCCGCTAAAGTCAAGAGAAAGGTTATGAATTGGTCTACAATTTATTTCAAAAATTCTGCAATGATAAAAATGTGCATACTGTAACGACCTTGCAACCTTGGACCCCAGGTGCAGACGCGTGACGTCAGCGCCCTTGAAGGCAGCTGCAGAAGCGTAACGTCAGCGACCTTGCTGGATAACACGCGAATGCGTCATGGGGTTCCCAGAAAGGTCCAGCGAAATCTAGATGGATCTCGAAGGATTTATTCCGCGAATATAAATACACGGCCGCCGGAGTTCTAATTCAGTTCACTTTAGACAGCGCAGCGGGCGTGATATAAACGAACCCTAGTGAAATAAATAACAGATAAATAACCATATAAATCGTTAGTGTTTAAGTCGTAAATAGCCAAATAAATAATTGATGTTTGATCCAGCGCATATAAATAAATATTTGTATCGTTGTTAGAAATAGTGCATATAGTTCGTTAGTTTAAGTAATCTGTGTGTTTGTAAATAATCATAATTAATTGTTGTAAATAAATGTTTAAATAGCCCGAACGTAAAAACGTAACAATACTATAAATTAATGGAAAAAGTCATTCTTGCATATTTAATGGAAAAATCTAAAATCTTAAAGCTGTCAAGCCTCTGGAGCAATTACTCGATGCTTAAGTCCACATTTAACTTAAAAAATAATATAGATTAGATATTGTAACGGTGCACACCCTGGTTACCTGTTGCTTGTTTATAGGCCTACGTTGTGTGATTTTTTTACTGTTTTCGGCGGGTGCTTCGACGACAGTTACAGTTATTTTAACTAGGCTTCCGTATTTACTGTTTTCACTCCGTTCGTATAGGGGCTGGCGACCTCCAGCTTTTACACCAAAGAAAACAACAACATGTCAAGCGATGGTTATTTATTAGGACAAAGTAAACAGTACACTGCGCTTACAATTATTTGCCTAACGCCAATGGGACGTTTGCCGACCGTAAACTTGTTACGAAGTGCCTGGTGGTGTTAGTGTGGTAGTAGAGAGACAAGGAGTTGTTATGCAACGCTCACTTACCAACAAGACCAAAGAGGAAGCCCTGCAGTGCCAGTTTGCGTGATAACGAGAGAAGTAAAGGCAAAGAGTTGTTAATCAACGCTCACTTACAAACAAGACCAAAGAGGAAGCCTTGCCATGCCAGTTTGCGTGATAACGAGAGAAGTAAAGGCAAAGAGTTGTTAATAAACGCTCACTTACAAACAAGACCAAAGAGGAAGCCTTGCCATGCCAGTTTGCGTGATAACGAGAGAAGTAAAAGCAAGAGTTGGTGTCTAACGTTCACCGATTAACGCAAGCCCGAGCTGGGCTTCGCAGTACCAGTGGCGCTACACCAAATAGAGTAAGGTGTTAATTAAGTGCGGAGTTGTCGTGATGTTTTGTGTTACTAGTCGAAACAGCATCGGCCCCAGGCTTCGTGCTTCTTCTGCTACCCTTTCCTTCTGTGTCGAGTGTTTTATGCAATCTTTCGCAGTCCCCTTCCTTCCAGTGCCGTGGGACGCCCGCCAATGCCAACGAAATCTAAATTTCGTTGCTATGGAGACTTGATTTTGATTGGCCGTTTCAGCTCCAAACCCCGCGGCGAGTTTTACTCCTTTTCCGTCGCATTTTTAAATATTTTCCCAGGATCTCCTTTTGATACGCGGGCCACGTGTTTGAAATCCTAGACCAATAAATTTCCCAAGCTAATTTAGCCGGCGGTTCTAATATAGGAATTTTTCTATTAGCCGGGGTGACCCACAGCTGTGGCAGTATTGTGTTACAGCATGTAAAACAAACGAAAGCTTCCGTTATGTCATATAATTCCAACTAATTTTATACATAAAAGATATTTATAAACTACGGATTATCATTATCCTAGAACTAAAAAATGCCTGAAATAAAGTGAATGTCTTTCCTAAATAAAATGCCTGAAATAAAACAAACGTACTTCCTAAAATAAGCTAGGTAAAATTTTAAATAACGTGTCTGTAAATACGCGACCCTCACAATATATACCGCTATCCTAAAGCTATTGCTTTCCTTAAAATAAAATCCGTTGGTTATAATCCAAAAAAATCAAGAGCATTGAATAATGAAAAAATAGATAAATTCTTATCAGAAGCAGGAGATAATATCTACCACTACCTAATGACAATGGTAATATAATTAAATCTAATTTCTCTTCTTCCTTTTGATAAATTTTTTTGTATATTTTAAGTTGCATTAATAATTGGTTTGGCAGGCGCTTATCATAGTGAAGAATTTTGTAAAATGAGTTCAGGCGATATAGAAAATAAGACAACCATGTTAGTGATTAAAATTACTAATTCTAAAACGAATATGGAAAGAACCTTTGTCGTCATTGGAAAAAATAATATTTCTTTACACATCGTAGATTATTTGTATATTACAAAAACGGAAGATGTACTACACAACCTATTGGTATTCAAACTTTTGGAAATATCGCCTGCATAATTGCTGAATTGCTTAAATTACCGCATCCAAAAGTATACACCGGGCACTGTTTACGAAGGAGCTCAGCCACTTTACTAGTTGATGGTGGTGATAGTATAACCAATTTGAAGAGACACGGACGCTGGAAATCAACCAGTGTAGCAGAGGGATACGTAGAAAATTCTTTAAGAAACAAAATTCACATAACTTCACAGATTGAAAAGGGCCGTAACGAAATTAATATCTCGAAAACTATTACAAATACTAATACGACTAATACTAATTGCAACACTGCCACTTTTGTTAATATCCCTAATAATATTAATATAAGTAATTGTTATAATTATGTAATTAATATTCATAAGTAATGTATTCATGAGAGTGATTGTTATGTAATTGTATAATATAAAGTTCATAAGTAATATATCCATCCATATTCTCTTTAAAATAATAAACGCCCGCAGAAAAAATATTGTACGTAACACGATCCAAAAGTGATTTTACGGGCCTCGCAGGATTCCAGAACTCGCCTACGGCTCGTCCTGGAAACTTTCTACTCATCCCGTAAAATATCACTTTCGGAAATTGTTACGTAAATTACTATTATTTGAAATCATCATTAAAATACGAGAAATCGGCAGTAAAGTAATCCATTGTTTTACGATTTTTTTGTAGGTGGCTAGACGACAAATAGACGTCAACCGACGTTAATATAACCTACAAATGTTGGTTAAAATGTTATTTCACGATTTCTCGATTTCAAATAAAGCATAATGTACTCCTCGGCACTGAAGTTCCGTTTTATCCCTCATTTGGTTTATTTGCCTTGGTTCTACCTGCTTCGGCAACTAAATCCACATTCGTGATAAAAAGCTAAATGTCGGAAACCACTGGCTGACGAGTTGGTTGCACAACGTGGCAACAGCGCGTCTGGTTTAAGACTAGAACAGTTAGTCATAGGAGAGAGCTCGATGTGCGAGGTTGTTGGCCACGAGGTGTGACGCGAGCTGTTCAGTGCAGCGCGTGTTGTCTTGTTTTTTGTATGCAATCGTTTACTGTACTCACCCGCGTGGGAATTAAATACATTAAAATCGTGTGTGTGTTTGATTTCTAATCCGAGCCGTCTACCACTTTACAACGGGTAGTTGTATTGTGCTAGACACAACATAATTGGCGACCGCGTGACAAGACGCGGGTTAAGAAAGTAACATTGAAGGCATTTTGAGACGACTGACGGACTCGTTCTGTGTTCTACACATGATGCGTTGTCTGCTGCACACGCGTGGGTGTGAAACGAGTTTTGTCAAGTCGGCGAAATGGAATCAAGCAAGAAACACAGGAAGGTGCTTCGTGCGGCTTTTACAAAAGGAGCCAACGACCTGGAGCTCATGTTTTCGCAGCATCCGGACCAAGCTGGGGATGAAGACTATCGGCGAATACAGGTAGCATTTGAATTATTAGCGAATAAACACGGTGATATGAAAATCGTGGACGGTGTTGTGTACGATGCGCTTCTCGCTGCAGACGTAAGCGAAGACGAACTATTGTTGGAAATAGAACAGCGTGACACATACGATAAACGATTTGCGGATTTGAAACTTCGTGTGGAGAGTTTGCTATTAATACGAAATACGGCGGCTTGCGCGGAAGACCGACGATCGATTTTGTCCGATGCGAGATCCGAATTTGACGGTGTTATGGACGGGATTGCACACAAGGGCAAATTTAAACTGCCTGCCATCGAGTTCAAAAAATTTGACGGCAATATTCGAGAATGGCTTCCGTTTTGGGCGCAATTTAAAAAGGTGCATGAAGACGTAGATATTGCCAACGAAGATAAAATTGAGTATTTACGTCAAGCGATGGTTGCGGGAAGCAGAGCGCGGCAATTGGTGGAAAGTTTTCCCGCCATTGGCGAAAATTATGAAAATATTTTGAGCGCATTGAAGTCGCGTTTTGGCAGGGATGACTTGCAAATCGAAGTTTACGTTCGGGAACTACTTAAACTCATTATAAACAACTGTGTATCCCGGGATAAGATGGACCTTGCGACGCTGTACGATAGAATAGAGACGCAATTACGCGCGCTTGATACGCTGGGCATTACGTCGGAAAAATGCACGGCGATGCTATTTCCTTTGATCGAGTCGTGTTTGCCTGAAGATTTACTACGAACTTGGCAGCGTGTAGGACGAAAAACCGAAGCAATAACAAGTAGTAACCTTGGTTCTAACGAATCTCTTGTACACAAAGAATCGCTTGAAGACCACTTAAAGAATTTGATGTGCTTTCTTAGAAACGAGGTGGAAAACGAACAGCGGATTTCGTTAGCATCCGAGGGGTTTGGACTACGTTGCGACAGTTTGGCTTCTGCCAAAGACAACAGCGGCAAACTTAAGAAGTTAAAACAAAGAGAATGTTTACCGACTGCGGCTGGCTTAATAAATTGCGGCGGGGTTAAGTGCGTGTTTTGCGACGGTGCTCACGAAAGCGAAGCGTGTTTTAAAGCCCAGGAATTCGCTCTGGAACGCAAAAGAGACATTTTAACCGGGAAAGGGGCCTGTTTCCGTTGTCTTAAAACTGGGCACATATCGCGTAGGTGCCGGGGACGTTTAAAGTGCATCATGTGTAGCGGACCCCATGTGGTTTTGATGTGTCCTAAGCTGCCGGCGCATAAGCATGACGAACCTAAAAGCGAAACGGTTCCCGCGGAGCAAACTTTGGTGAATAACACAAGCGGCTACGTGTTCTTAGAGACCTTGCGTGTGATGATCAACACCGAATGTGGATCAAGGGAAATTCGCGCGTTAATCGACGGCGGTTCCCAACGCTGCTACATTTTGAAGTCAACAGCGCAACAATTGGGCTGCAAATCAAAAAAGCGAGAAAAGATTATCCATTGCCTATTCGGGGGTACCCAGCAAGAGCGGAGACACGACTGCTTCGACGTCAGATTGAGTCATGGCGACTATTCGTGTACGTTCGAACTGCTAGACCAACCGATGATCTGCCAGAATATTCCGCCTGTATTTTACAGTCCTTGGATGGAGGAATTAAAGCACTTAAATATTCATTTGGATGATGCCTATGGTGAAGGTCCCATAGAACTCTTGATCGGTGCTGATGTTGCAGGCAAATTATACACTGGCCGGAGACACATTCTAACGTGTGGATTGGTGGCAGTGGAGACTCTCTTAGGATGGACCATTTCGGGACGCATACCTGTGAGTGCTCCCACAACGAGCACAACCCTGACAGTATTTTCTCTTTTGGTGAATGAAGCTTGCGTAGCGGAGCTATGGGAACTAGATGTGCTGGGAATTACTGAACCATCTGAAAAGAAGTCCCGAGAAGAAATGGCAGAAGCAGCTCAGCAACTTTTCTTGCAGACAGTGACGAAAAATGAAGAGAGACGTTACGAAGTCAGGTTGTCTTGGTTGGAGGGCCACCCTCCGCTGCCTGACAACTACAACAGTGCAAGAAAGAGATTAGATGCTACTGTAAGAAAACTGCGGAAAGAGGAGCTTTTCGAGAAATATGACTTTATACTTAAAGAGTGGCTGAACGAAGAAATAATTGAAATAGTTCCTGCGACGACGAATGATTCCAAAGTTCATTATCTACCTCACAGGCCAGTCGTGAAAGACAATAGTTTGACCACGAAGATTCGACCCGTGTTCGATGCTTCTGCGCGTGAAAAGGACAAGCCATCACTAAACCACTGTCTCGAAAAGGGACCGAACCTCGTAGAATTAATACCATCGGTTCTGTTGAGATTTAGGATCCAAAGAATTGGAGTTGTATCAGATATTCGCAAAGCGTTCCTGCAGATCAGCATACATGAGGCCGACCGAGATTTCCTCCGTTTTTTATGGCTCGATGAAGAGGGAAATGAGCAGGTGTATAGACACCGTCGCGTTGTGTTTGGCCTGAGTAGCAGTCCGTTTCTGTTGGGGGCGACGATCGATCACCACCTTTCTGAGCAATTAAAACAGTGCGAGCTGAACTCGACGTAATCGTGCGAATCCATTTTGAAATTACGAAGCAGTTTCTACGTGGACAATTGCGTGACCAGCGTACCAGATGAAGATGCTTTGGACCAATTCATTCGAGAAGCTAGTATGGTCATGGCTGAAGCACATTTTGACTTGCGAGGGTGGGAGTTTACCCGGCCCACTGGTACACATTCAAATGCATTGTCAGTGCTTGGTTTAACTTGGCACCCTACTAAAGATACCTTGGCTATTAGTGAAAGCTGTGCAAAGGATGACAGCCTCTTGCGAGATAGCGTTGTGACGAAGAGGCTGATCCTCTCAGTATCCCAGCGCATATTTGACCCGATTGGAGTTACTTGTCCTGCTACGTTAAAGCCAAAACTTTTACTGCAACGGCTGTGGGGACAGCGATTAAGTTGGGATGCACCGGTAGATGACGATACTGAGCAGGAATTCCACAGATGGATCAAGGAGCTTCCGCACCTGCTTCCTGTTGAACTTCCTAGATGGATACTTGCCGGACCGGGAGAAGCGGAACACTTAAGTTTGCATACGTTCTGCGACGCCAGCAAAGACGCTTATGCAGCGGTCATTTTCCTAAGAATTGAAAAGAATGGCACTGTAGTGGTTCGCTTGCTCACCGCCAAAGCGAGAGTAGCCCCTTTGAAGAAGATGACCATTCCTCATCTGGAGTTGTTAGCTGCCACCATTGGTGCAAGACTGTGCCGGTCTGTACGTACAGATTTGGGAAACAACATAGAGTGCTTTTATTGGAGTGATTCATGTACGGGTATCTCCTGGATTCGACGACAAGAAGACTGGGCGCCATTTGTAGGGAATAGAGTGGCGGAAATTCGCTCTCTGACCAAGGTGGAAGACTGGAGGCATGTACCAGGCGTCTACAATCCGGCCGACCTTCCCTCACGCGGGTGTTCTAAACATCTGTTGGAATCGAGATGGTGGGAGGGGCCAAAGTGGTTATATGGACCGCAGACTACATGGGCCTCAGAAGACCTAGAATACGACGAAGAAGAGATCAACGGCGAGAAACGGAAGAGGATGGTTGTCACCCTGCTGAACTGTAGCTCGGATGAGTGGCATCTGACTCACTTTTCTAAGTACACTATGACCATCCGCATTGCTTGGGTTTTTCGATTTACCTACAATTCAAGCTCACCCCAGCAACGACGTCGAGGTTCGTTGACCGTTGACGAAATTAATGACGCTGAACTGTTCGTGTTTAAAGTGATTCAACAAGAAACATTTTGCGATGAGACCGATAACCGCTTAAGTGCTCTTAATCCGTTTTGCAGTGATTCCGGGGTAATCCGATTGAAGTCACGTGTATCGAATCGGCAAGATAGTGAAAGTTTTCGTTTTCCGATAGTGTTACCAGCCAAGCACCCGGTTATCCGCAGCTTGATTTTCGAAGCGCATACCGCGAATTGTCACGTAGGTACGCAAGGACTGTTAAGTATGCTCCGCGAAAAATATTGGATCATGGGAGGTAGACGTGCCATAAGAGCAGTAATAAGTAAGTGCGTTACGTACAAAAGTCATGATGCCAGACCATATGCAGCTGACACACCACCTCTGCCTTTCAATCGGGTACGCGATGCTGTGCCATTCGAAGTTATCGGGATAGATTTCGCCGGCCCGCTGTATTTGAGAACTAGAGAGAAGGCTTGGGTGTGTTTGTTTACTTGTGCCGTGTACCGAGCAGTGCACCTCGAACTTACTACTTCCTTGTCTACTCCGAGCTTCCTTCAAGCGTTACGTAGATTTGTAGCGAGACGCGGACGACCGAGGACTATATACAGTGACCGAGGCACTAATTTTGTCGGTACGGAGAACGCGTTCACAAAGTTGGACTGGCCAAAGATCATGGAAGAGATCTCTGTGCAACGTATATCGTGGCGGTTCAACCCACCTACGGCCGCATGGTGGGGCGGTTTTTGGGAGCGTTTGGTTGGTGTGTTAAAGGGGTTGCTTCGCAAAGTGCTCGGACGTGCTTCGCTCAATTATGAAGATCTTTTGACGCTTCTTTGCTATTGTGAGGCGACGATGAATGCTAGACCCCTCACCTACGTGTCAGGCGACTCAGAAGAACTTATGGCTCTTACACCTGCAATGTTCTTACGGGACCAACCGGAGATCGGGATACCGGACTGTGATGCCGTGGATCAAGCGTCTCTCTGCCGCAGAATGAGATACAAGCGGACCCTACGGGAGACTTTGCGGCGCCGATTCCGGAACGAATACTTGGGACAGTTGAAATCATTGAACTGCAGAAAGCGGTCTAAACAACTAGTTTTGGGTGGAGATCGTCCTTATAGGGAACGACAACGACAAACGTATAGACTGGCCACTTGGTCGGGTGACTGAGCTACTTCCAGGTCCAGATGGGCAGGTGCGTCTGGTGCGAGTTGACACTGCCCGCGGACAGCTGCTGAGACCGATCCAGAGGCTTTACCCCCTAGAGTGCATCAGCTCTCTGCCAATACAAGACGAGCGACTTCAAGAAAAGGACAATCCGGAAGATGCTAGTGCGGGAGTTGCGGGAGTGTCTAATGTCTTGAGTGACATTAAAAGCAGAGCAATCGATTCGGAAGATGTTAGTTCGGGAGTTGCGGGAGTGTCTGATGTCCTGAGTGACATTAAAAGCAGAGCAATCGTTTCGAAAGAAAAGTTAGGTAGTGGACGTGTATCTAGGTTACCTATTAAGTTTCGTTAGTAGTTGGTAGTGGTACCTATTTACCCATTTTGCATTTTTGTATTATCCAAGTGTAGAAATAGTGACTATTTGTAAAGTCTTATCTGGTTTCCTTTTATTTGTGAGTCATTTTTAATGTTTCAAAATTACTCAGGTGGGAGTATGTCGGAAACCACTGACTGACGAGTTGGTTGCACAACGTGGCAACAGCGCGTCTGGTTTAAGACTAGAACAGTTAGTCATAGGAGAGAGCTCGATGTGCGAGGTTGTTGGCCACGAGGTGTGACGCGAGCTGTTCAGTGCAGCGCGTGTTGTCTTGTTTTTTGTATGCAATCGTTTACTGTACTCACCCGCGTGGGAATTAAATACATTAAAATCGTGTGTGTGTTTGATTTCTAATCCGAGCCGTCTACCACTTTACAACGGGTAGTTGTATTGTGCTAGACACAACACTAAACTTCAGTGCCTTGGTATACAAACTACTTATTTGAAATCGGCAGTGAAGTACCTCGAAATCGTCATTAAAATGCGAGAAATCGACAGTAAAATAATCCATTGTTTTACGACTTTTTGTAGGCTGCGGGGCGATAGGTAAACGTCAACCGACGTTAACATAACCTGCAAAAGTTGGTTAAAATGTTGTAATTTCAAGATTTTTCAATTTCAAAAAAAAATGTACTGCACTGCACTGAAGTTTCTTTTTATTCCTCATGTGGATTATTTTCCTTGCCCTTGCCCCTGCGGCGCTCGGCAACTAAGTCCATATTTGCTCAACTTCAGTGCCTTGGTATACAAACTACTATTTTGTAAAAATGGCATTGCAGAACTTCGAAATCGACAGTAAAATAAGCCATTGTTTTACTATATTTTATAGGTGGCGGAGCGACAGATAAATGTCAACCGACGTCAACATAGCCTACAAAATTTGATTAAAATGTTGTCATTTCACGATTTCTCGATTTAAAAACAACATAATATACCCCTCGGCACTGATGTTAGTTTTTAACCCTCGTGTGGCTTATTTGCCTTGGTCCTTGGAGCATCGGCAACTAAATCCACATTCGCAATAAAAAGTTAAACTTGAGTGCCTTCGTATACAAATTACTATTATTTTCAAACGTTAAAAAAGTGACAACTTATGTGACTTGACTGACAAGGTAAATGCGTTAGTTTTATGACTAGGCGGAGTAAAAGTACTTCAAAACTAGAGTCTCTGTATATACAACAGTTGGGACATGTAGGACGTAGGTTGACTTGTTTTGGATCCACAAGCCATGGAGTACCCGACTTTTGCCAATTTTAAACTTCATTCATACTTCTTTCAACTAAAACAAATGAAATATTACTTTGCTACATCACATAGTCGTTAATTTGTGGATCTAATGGCTCAACTCTTAGTACATATATAGGAACCCTATTCAAAACTTGATTAGCTTACGATTACTTTGGACATGGTCCTTCTTGATTGTCGGAAACTAACGTAGACGTCAATTCTCGTTAATCGTATTTTTGTATATACATTTTGTATTTATATTAGTTCGGGTGTTTGAAAATAAATAATATATGCTATTCGGAGTAAAAGTGACCGTGTGCCTCGCCCGGACATGGCTGACTCGCTAGCACTCGTCAATCAAACGCGTCCGGTCTCGCCACACAAAGTATCACTTTTTAATAAAATAGAGCCTAACATGTATTTAAAAAAATATACAAAATTAAAAGCGTTTTCCAAAAGATAAAACAACATAAATAAACATAACGATATCTTATTTTTGAACATGGTACATTGTCAGGACATTTTTAAATTGTACGAACGTACGGCTAAGTAGCGTATTTTCTAAATTACGACCCCGCTTGCATATGGGTTTTTATATTATTCCGCTTGAATTTAAGCATTCCGAATTATTTCGCTTACCTTTGACGGTCAGAAAGGTACTCATTTTGTGTTTCTCGGCTTTCGATCTGTTGGGGCGCTAAGTTTGACCGTTGTGGAAATATCGATCCGTTTGCAAGCCGCATTCTAGGACATTCCGCGACATGAATTTAAAAAACAATGGCATTGGGTGCGAGAGAAAGGTTCAGCCACAGCACGGCAGCCCCGAGACCTCTTTATTGATCACGCGCCGTCTGGCGCAGCATTTTGGGCAGTTGGCATCCGGCGTCTGTCAGGGACAGTCAGTTTTGGAGTGGGCCTCGCGCGAGTGCGCCCAACGGGATTGCGCTTGCGGGAGTGTTCACCGTATTGTGCTGTTCAGTTTGTGTGCGAAACACCGCCGTTTCAATTGTCATTAGGACTTCCGTCGTTATAAAGCTTTTGGCCGGCCGTTACGAATTTTTTTTGGAAACATTGCTGTGTGGGGGCGTGAGTGTCTGCTTGGGTTATCGAGTACCGTAAGCCTGTTCGGTTCCCGTTCTTGCCGCGGAGTCGCAAACTCCTTTATATTTCGTCGATGAGACGGATTGCTTTGTTGGGGAACCCATTAGCAGTAATTTGTGTTGGCGAAGCTTTCGTGTCGTTCTGCCTTTCGTTCGAACTTCGCATCCCGTCTTGTATGGATAAATTCCTCAGATGGTCAGCTTCCGCAGTGGCCGCAGCCCGTTGAGTTGTTTGCAACATACCTTCCGTTTTGTTCCCTGCAGTATGGGGGTACCGTAGCTGCCTAAGCAGCTCAGGACATCAGTTATCGCACAACCAAGTTCCTTACAGGTGTCGTTTGTATTGTTTATTTACGTTTAATGTGTAGTTTAACATATATACAGTGTGTTGCGTCGATTTATCGAACAGTTGTTGTAACGTCTCGGTTATTTAGCTTTCATCGTGTACCTTTTTGTAATTGTCAAACCGTTACAGTGGTGTATCTGTCAGTTACAGTTCATTTACCGTCAGTTAAAATAGTTTAATGTCGCCCTTTATCACCTATTTGTCTAGAGTTTACTATTCATATCGTTTTACGAAATTATTGTCAATTTACCGAATTTATGTCAATAGTTCTAAGACGTTGCGAAATTTACAGACCTGCCGTATATACATTTCCTATTTACGTGTGCTATTTATTTCATATTCAAATATTTTTGGTAAATACATGTCATGTCAATTTAACTGTGGTTTTCTTTGTTATTGTGCATGCGACTTGTGTGTTTATATTTTTACAGTTGTAAGAAGAGTTTGGCCAGTTGCCCAAGTGGATTTTAAAAAGGTAGGTCCGATGTTGCTGAACCGGCTTGCTGTCCAGATTACTACCAAGTTTAAAGTTGAAAGGTGGATTCATTTGCTTCTCGGTTCCTCAGTGAGTTTACCTGTGCATTCTCGTTTATCATGATAGAATTGTAGTGGCGTTCAATCAATTTAGATCTGTTTACCGTTTATAGGCCGCTGTTCTTGTGTTATCTAGTGTTGGACCACCCTTCGCTCCACTGTAGTTTATCCGGAATCTCTTGTTATGGGTGGGGCAGCGGTCCTATGTGAGTTACATTCCCGATTTTGTGAGATATCGTACGCGCTAGTCGTCTAGCTTTTTCGTAAATACAGTTATGAGCTGGCGCGTTGTCGTAAATGTTGTTTTAGCCCGTAACAACATTTTCAAACAGTTTCCGAGACAAAGCCCTGGTTGGTCTGGACAGACTGCACAAAAACTGAGATGTTTTTGTTTATAGCACATCTTACAAGATTTTTTCATTTGGCGTTCCTTATTATCCCATTGGAAAATGGTCAGGCAAATGTTTTGGTTTCTTTTTCAGATCTTCCACAGGTGTGTCCTCTATTTCTGACAAAAGGTTCTTTACAATATTATGCCAAAATCATCATAGTTCAGCTTCTTGGTAGAACATTTGTTATAAAGGTGATAACTGTTGAAAAGTACTATTAATAAATGTGGATGCCAATTTTATTGAACCACCTAACATTTCTCTCTTTCCCGTAATAGATGCTTGGTCTTATCTTGCCTGAATACGGCGATTACCTATATCTAACAATAGCTTTCGGTTTCTATTTTTCTTATTTTAGCATTTTGCCATCAAACTCTGTGGAAAAAAGTAGAAGTAATTTCAAACGGATTTCCTTTCCAGTTTTTGTCTTAATGTTCCAGTGACGTAGTTTTTTGTGGAAGTATTTCTTTGCATAAAGTAAAACTGCTGTAGAAATTATTCATACATAGAAAGTGCCCCATTTCAAGATAAGTTTTCACGAGGTACCTACAATACAGCGTTCGCAATGCCCAATTCTCCTTGTCTCGAGTAAGTATATATTTTATTTTTAAAACAATGCCGTTAGGTTCCAACAAAATATATTGTTTTATGCCGAATTTATATTCTTTATTCTATACCGGGTGTCCGTTCTCAAAGTCGAACATAGGCGATTAACATTGTATTGAATGTTTTTGCCGATTCCTGCTCGGCAATTCAACTTACAGGGAAGGTAATGATATCAATGGAAAGATAACATTATTACGCATCAAATGATACCAATAATAATATTTAAGATGCGATTTTTATTTTAAAATACTAATTTAAAACTTGAGCATTTTTAAATATGCCATGCCTTTGCTTGTGATTGGCTGAGTAAATCCGTGGGCGCAAGACGTTGACGCCAAACATAAACGTCGGCGATACGTTAGCGGCCGCGTCAGCGGTAACGTCAAACGGGCGGGCGTCAATTTATAAATCGAGCTTTAAGTGTCTGCTTCAGATCCGCCAGACAAAAACGCAGAAAAGTTTTGGTTTTTTGAAGTTGCGTAGTATAAATAAATCTAGTTCATGGAACCTAATCCCGTTTTTATCATTTATGTGTTTACTTGCACGGTTTTGTGCTTCGCGGCATTCTTCTTGAACGTAACCCCCGCGAACGGCGAGGTCTGCCTGTACCAACAGTCGATATACGAGATATATGGTTGTTCTTGCACCATTTGTCTCACATTATTAACGACTTCTTCTGTGAGTATTTTTGGCCGACCACTGCCTTGCTTCCGGTTTACACTTTCACTTTCGCGAAAGTTATGGACCATTCTTGATAAAGCATCACTAAATACCTTATGTTTTATAGCTGCCGCGGAAAACTCCTCGTTGAACTCCCTAAAGGTGTCTTCCATGGAATAAATCCAATTAGTAACTTTCTAACAAAAACACTCGAGGAAATTTTCCTTTTTGCTTAATACAAGTAAACTTAATGCAATGTAAACTTTTGCTTGTCACAGTGACAATGTTTTTCTAAACAAAATGCAATCTGACATTCACCTACAAACTTAAGTTTAAACATCACTAGATTTTTATCTTTCTTTCCAAGGTCTACCCTAAATCAGTTTTTTTTTTAACACAAGGTAGTACTAGTAAATTAATAGATATTAACAATACAAGTTTGATTATGAGCATCTTAACGAAACGAGTTTGATTGCCAAAACGAGTCCCGTTAAGTGCCATAAACAAACATGTATTGTTCAATATTTTATCTTCATCAATAAATTCTGTTTCAATGTATTTTTATATAAAAATAGCGACAATGAAGCTCTTAACGATACTAAAATTAATTAATAGTCTATAACAACACCGACAAAGATAAAATGATTTGAAGACGATTGCTACTCATATAATTTCTAAATCAAGGTAGGTTGTACAACTTGTCTGTTTGTTTGTTTGTCAATGGACAAGGTCTAGGCATGCAGAGTATCAGGTACCTTAGACACCGACTGCTTTGGTCATATGTAAGGTACTATATTATTTATACGAGCAAGCTTATCCGCCATTTTGAGCTACTGAAAGTGGCGGCAAATTCAAATTCTAGTTACTTTCCAAATAGCATACGGTAAGTCGGAAAAACAACGATCATGTAATTTAATTTAATCAGTCTTGAAAAAGATTGGTTTTTAAACAAATAAAAAGAAAGCAGAAAAAATCGAAACGAAAACACTGTTAACTAACACGCACGTGGTTCAAACTAGAGAAATTTAATAGTACCTTAGTTCAAACAACAGTGACGAGTGACAGAACTCAATAGAACTGACAGATACAGTTGACAGCACAGAACAACACCTACACACTGTATAGATTTAAATAACCACACTTGGATGAAGACTGTAATTATAATTAGCATCGTAATGGAATGCACCAAGATTTAAATCAGCATGCATTGTTCGTCTGGATGGAGCAGTACGTACTCCAACGGTTTCTAGTCTTGCTTGGTTGACAGACGACAGAACGCACGGTTACCGGTCAGCGCAGCCAACGGCTTGGGGCTAAAATCCCTGTGACACAAAATCTAGTGGGGTAAGCTTGCCTGGTTAATAAAGCACTCTAGTCATATGGCCAAAGTCCTACTTAGAATTTTTCCGAGACTAAGGAGTTCCAACCCTAGCAAGGGATCTTTTACATGCTACACATCGTAGTAACATGGGACCCACGGCTTTACATCACTTCCGAATGATGGCATTCTGTAGAAGCTTTCATCTGATTTTTTTAATTTTTGAAAACCTCACCAGGACCGGGAATCGAACTCGCGACCTTAGATCAGTAATCAGGCAACTTGTCTTTTATCCAGTTAACCAGCATGCGATTGGTTTGAATGTCGCCCATGTGTAGCCACAAACCTAGGAAAACTTTCAATTTGGAACTTTCAAGGACTTCCGATCAGTTATTCTTAATTTCTTCGTCGTTTCTTTGCTTAGAACAATTATTCGGCGTATGTGTTTGTTTCAACTACTACCTATATATTCAAGAAGTTTGCTCGAAAGAAATTGACAAAAAATGTTAATTAGGTCATCAGATGGCAAATCTCTTCTTTTAGTTCAGGTGAATCCGAAAATGTCAAGTTTTTGAGGTTAGGATTATCACTCCACATCGGCATTTCAGACTGATTATTTGCAATGGTATGTTTTGCGTTATTTTCTAAAATAAACTGGTCTTCTCTCTCTAGTATGAGCTGATCATGAATTTATTCTTCTTCACTTGAACTGGATCTTCCTCCTCCTATCCACTTTCTTGAAACACCTCTTTATCACTTTCGGTTCTTCCGTTCAAAATTCACATTCCGTAGAGCTTCTTTTAGGCCTAGACTGCCCTGGAACTATGTCAACTATTTTAGAAAAGTAACAAAAGCAACCGCAAAACCAATAATGAAAATATACGTATCTATAAGCGGCGTAAAACACAGTGGCTCAAGCAAAACCGGAGCAAAACTGACTAATTTAGTAGTATCAAAGAGCATATGCTCTTTGGTAGTATTGAGCTAGACACAGCACTTGAGTCATTGGGCTCGCGTGGGAAACTGGCGTGATTATCATCGGTAATCGACGTGTTACGTATACTAGCAAAAACCCAGTTTTTTATAATAACAGGTAAATCTCTGGATCTTTTAAATAAGAATACACAATGTTGCACAATCCCTGTATGTATATACAGGGTGTTTTTGAAATACACGTACAAGTTCCTTGGCCCAAAATATGATGATTTTACTCAACTTACCTATATACAAAGTTGCTTAGTTTAGCCGCTAGAAGGCTTTAGAAATTAATAACTTTTTAATTTTTTTTTACCCTCTATATAATCACAACCAATTTTGTTACTGAATAGTTACTTTAATTTAGAAACTATTTCCGCTCTTACAAAATTTTTGGTGGGTGAACGGTTTAACCACAAAACGATATAGGTATATAAATTAAAATAATTATGCAGAAAAAAAATGGCAGTGATTATACAGGGGGATAATTTACTGTGGCGAAGTTTTTAAACACCCTGTAATTTTCGAAATTAGGGTTTATTCATACAAATCTTAAAACGTTTTAAAAACGAATCGCTATCTAATTCTTTGATCAAGTATATCTTTGAAATGAACTATTTTGGGACATATGTTTATTAGAGGTTTTTTCTATTTTTTGATGCAGAGTAACGCTCTTATGTTTGTTCTATGCAATTTTGAAACACCCTGTATAACTATTATCTTTGCCATAAAATATTAATTCCCAGGTATATAAGTTAGTGATAACAACAAATAATTTCTGGATTTTTCTAACACTAAGTAAAATATAGGCCCAATATTTTAAGATGCGGTTGGCAATAACCATGGTTAAGGTTAATACGGCACTGGATAGGGCTCTAAAAGCTTTCATGTGTGCTTCATCCAAATCGTCAGGCGTCGAATGCAGTCTTAATTCTGTTTGTAGTTCAACCTCAAATAAAATAAGCACCGACTTGCGCTCTGAATAACTGGTTAGACGAAATAAGAAGCTAGAAAGAGAAGAATATAAATAATAAAGTGTTGCAGTGTCTCGTACTGAGAAGGAAGAATTTTAAAATAAAAGGGTTGCAGCAATAGCTCGTCGATCTTTGTTTAATATTGTGACGATCCTGCTGCCGGTCATTGCCCCGGAATTATGACACAGTGCCCCGATTATTCTGGAGCCTCGAGAAACGACCTTGCAACCTTGGACCCCAGGTGCAGAGGCGTGACGTCAGCGCCCTTGGAGCCCGCTGCGATGGTGCGTCATGCGGTTCCCAGAAAGGTCGAGCGAAGTCTAGATGGATCTCGAAGGAAATTACCCGAATATAAATACACGGCCGCCAGAGTTCTTATCAGTTCACTTTAGACTCAAAGCGCGCGTGATATAAACGAACCCTAGTAAAATAAATAACAGATAAATCGAACCACATAATTCATTAATGTTAAAAGCGTAAATAGCCACATAAATAATTGATGTTTAACCAGTGTAAATAAATAATGTATCGTTGTTAGAAATAGTTCGTTAGTTTAAGTAATCTGTGTGTTTGTAAATAATCATAATTAATTGTTGTAAATAAATGTTTAATACAAGAAACGTCTTATAATTTTTAAATAGCCCGAACGTAAAACGTAACAATATTTTCAAGCTTTAAGTTTGTAATTAATTTGTTTAAAGTCAACAGCCGTTGCATTTGATTTTATTCATGCAATTAATTTTAGATTGCACTCAACTTGCACAATTGTTTGTTAAGGTAATAAACGTAATTATTGAGCAAAAATATTTGTTTTTTTGACTAGACGTTGCATTTGTGCACAATGTATACTAACTTAGCCTTACAAATAACGGCCCTTTTGATAACTGTTTGAACATTGGAAACGTTATCACAAGATTTTTTAAATATACGTACCTTCAAAATGCCATGAAACTAATAGAATAAACTAAACTTCAGCTTGTTTGGCATTTTGAAGGTGTATTCCTGTATTCTGCAAAATCTTGTAATAACTTTTGCACTGTTCAAAGAGCTGTCAAAAGTGACGTTAGTAATAGTAAGTTAGGTTAGTAAAACATATTCGAAGTTACAGCCTGCTCTAAATAAGGTTGAAAAAAGATAGACTGTAATTGAGAATGTGCTTCGTTTTTTAAAGGCCTTTGTGATAAACGTTGTGTCCGCAAATTGCGTGTAATAGTTATTTATTGTATAAGCGTTTTAGATGACGTTTATCTACGACAGTGTGTAAAATTGCCTTTTAGTTGGCAGTTCTAAGTTTGTAAAACGACTGTTTAATAACATGTTTTCATTAGTTTACGTCGTCAGTAGTAACATGTTTGAAATATTTCATTAGGCACGTTGTCAGTAGCAACGTGTTTTAAAATTTTTAAAACACTCAAAATTATGACCGGTTGCTGGTAATCCTAATTTACATTTAATTTTTTTTTATATCTACCGTGTTTTCTAGATTCTATCGTAGATAAAATATTGTACGATACACATGCGTAAAGCATCTTTAGTCACTCGTGGAGCTTAAAACGCTCGCTCACTCGCGTTTTAACTCTACTCACTCGTGCCTAAAGAGTAGCTTTACGCACTTGTATCGTAAATTACTATTTATCCACGCAAGAATGTTCAAACGTGAGAACGCAGTTCGAGCGTTTAATTTTCTTAAGTGGATAAAACGCAACTAAACACGAATGCAATGCAACGTTTTATCCAACAATTCAATAAATATCTAAAAAAACATACGTTTTGTATTGACAGCCATGAAAAGTCATGGTGACAATTTGGAAAGTACCGAAAGACCAAATGTTATACGTTTGGCAGCACTGAAGTGTATTGTCAGTCTATGTCAAATTCAAGCCGTTAAAAGGTTAAGTTTTGTTTGTTATTTGACACAGATTGACGCAAAACTTAACCTACAAATTTCGAAATTGGCATAGCTTGACAGTGCTACCAACAATGCAGTAGTAAGTGACATAGTTTTATCCCACTAGTGGAATAAAGTAATTTCATTATTCCACTAGTGGATAAAGTGGTACTTTAGACGGTTCATAAGTGTGGATAAAACTTCAATTATAAGGTGACTAGTGAGTCACCCGAACTACGTTTCGGTTCGCAAAATTGAGAGAGATTCATCAATATAAATTTAAAAAAAAAAAGGATGCATCGGCGGGATCGAACCCGGGGCCACCCGCGTGATAGGCCAGCACCCTACCCCACGACCACCTCTCTTGTTTGAATAATGAGCGCACCCGAGCTAATAGAGCACGGCGTAAGGCGCTCCGCCCTGCTGCCTAGAGGTGTTAATTAAATTAAAACTTGTTCGCACTTTTTTTGAAAATAAAAACCGGCCTACGATCTAAATCTAAAAATTAGCAAACTTTTAAGCCATCGTACAACTTAATCGGTCCAGTATCTTCGGAGGAGATAGCGAACAAACATAGACGCAAACACGCAAACACGCAAACACGCATACAAAGAGAGCACCGATTTTATGTTATAGATTGTGGGCAAAGATATATATTTTTGTATGTCTGCGAAAGAAGACTCCTTTAACTTTAATTAGGCTTATCTTCGCTTTTCAGATTCAGACTAATAATAATTAATTAAGTTCTTTTATTTGCTTGCCTTGCATCATCAAGCCTTTAATTAATTCAATAGGTATATTTATTTGCTTACGTAACTCCGCATACTATTTGACGTTATGATTTTGTTGTAATATCAGAGGTATATTTGATAATTTATTTAACTTGTGAATTGCCGTTGTTTGAATTTCACGAACGCGGTTTAATTTGTATCATAACAATTGGTATGCGGAAAAAAATTAAGTCCAACCCTGACTATTCACCACCTGGTTGTGGGTCACACTTATTAAAATGAGGTTAAATCTAAAATGTGAATGAAGTTTTCTTAACAAAAAATACACAATTAAAATGGCATTTGTAATTTCTAAACTATGCAAAATCACTGCTATTAAATTACTAGAAGAAAAGTTGCTCGGTTTAAGGTAATTTAACATATTTGCATTGTTTGTAAATGACATGTTATAACCTCATTTTAGTTTGCAATCATGTACTGCTCTTCAAATCAGAGAAAAGCAAACGCATCCGCGACCAAGACTAAGAAATCCGACTTGGTTAACTAAGAGGAACCGTGTTGTAAGTAATTCAATTTTCTTATGAATATGCATAGTTAGCGCTGTGGTTTGAGTAGGTTCACGATGACTTTTTAACACGAGACAACCAGGAATTCGTAAAGGAACTGGTAGAAGATAAATATAAAACCGATTCCAACCAAGAGCAACGTCTAAATACAATCGATTGGACTCCTAATTTAAAGCGAACTGGTGTTATTGCCAGAAAAATAGGAGAAATACCATTGTGGTTGAAAACTGGAAGAAAGATTAGAACTACGATGCTACAGGTAATTTTTCAACATAATCATTAGATGTAATTATAATAGAGAAGTTGTATACAGGTGCTAGACAATAATGTTATAAAATATTACACGCCGGAAGAGTACGATCCTCCTCGCAAACGTCCAACCAGGTTAAAAAATAGAGCTGGCTGTTTACTTATTGGTGCAGAAGCTATTGACCCAACATATTTTACTAAAGAATATTGCGGCATATTCAAGGACAGTGGAGTAATGCCAAAGAAGCATCTGGCAAGGTTTTTTATTAGTCCTGATGCAGTTCTACCTCCTGGAACTCCAATTAATGCCCTACATTATACAGTTGGTAATTACATTGATGTGAGAGGAAAAACGTATGTTGTATTTGGCAAGTTAATGTTTTCCACTACGTGTTTTTATTAAATTTTAGAAAAGATAGGGGATTTCAAGGCGTAATGAAACGACACGGCTTCAAAGGCATGCCAGCGTCACATGGTGTTACTAAAACACACAGGCGAGGTGGCAATATTGGTGGTGGTGGTGAAAAGGGACGAGTTTGGCCCGGTACTAAAATGCCAGGTCACATGGGTAACCGGTACAGGTTAGCAAAAGGTCTGAAGATATGGAGGATCAATACAAAATATAATGTTATGTGGGTATCTGGAACTGGCATTCCAGGAGCGACAAATTCAATAGTTTTCATTTATGACACTAATTTGCCAGAACGACAGCCGAAGAACCCTTTGGCTTTTCCCACTTACATAGGAAGTGATGGAACAAATATTTCTGAAGATATTTATGATGACAGTGTACATAAATATTCTGATCCAACTATAGCATTTGATAAAGAATAGAATGTAAATTTACTAATAGAATAAACTTGTATTACTTGTTGTTTGCATCTCTTTATTATAGTAAAAATTCTAATAGAGAAATAAAAGTTAAAGATATTTTACTTCAGCTATTTCATAGGTGGTAAAAAAAACACATACAGTATATGCAGAGAATTCGCTGGAGTATGCGTAGCCAGTACACTATTTTGATTATACATCTTTCCGATCAGAGTAATGTGTTGTCAATTTTCAAATAGGGTAAAATAATATATTTATCTACTCCTGTGGCATAAGTAACTCATTATGTCACTCATTTGACACTATTTGCGTTAGGTAATGAAGCTCATTACACCATTCAGTTATGTAATGGCTTCATTACCTACCTAACCGAGTGGTGTGATGGCTTCATTACCTAACTGAAATAGTGTCAAATGAATGACATAATGACATTTGCCTACTAAAATATAGAGTCCCTGTATATAGGTTACTTATATACAGGGACTCTACTAAAATATTTTTGAAAATGACATCTGCATTTCCCTTAATGCACTTTCCTCAATTTTAGGCAGTCGTAGATAAAATTTTGTACAATGCATGTGTGATTATGCATCATTAATATACTTGTGTGCTTACACACACGTATATTAATAATGCTCTTATCCCACTTGTATAGTAAATAACTATTAGTCCACTGTATAACTGTGAACTGTGCATTTTTGTAACAAACACGTTCGTTATGATAACGACAGGGTGAATGATGCCATTTTTCATGGCTACTTGACTGTATGGAAACTACCACTTACGTTTGTGAGCGA
Source organism: Agriotes lineatus (assembly GCA_940337035.1). NCBI lineage: Eukaryota > Metazoa > Arthropoda > Insecta > Coleoptera > Elateridae > Agriotes > Agriotes lineatus. The sequence continues at coordinate 151,919 of CALNHX010001648.1, read as the reverse complement.
GAAAAGTCTGTTTTAAAGCTGCGCAACAATGATAATTTATGCAATCTGAAAAATTACAAGATTCATTGTTCCTCTTTTCATGGTAGCTCTAATATTTTATTAGTGTTGCTTTAAAGGTGTATCTAGACAGCATTCATATCAAATTCGGAATTTATTCCTGCAAATATATGTCGTTCATGTCTGAAAATGGTAGAATTTATGCACTTTTCGTGAGGCTAGCTATGGTGTTTCTACATACAATCTTAAAAATTTAACGCAAAGGCCGTCTTCTGGGATATGATAACTTACAAGTTGTTTAAAATGTTAATACAAATGTTGATAACATATTTGTAATGTTTTGGAATCTCGTTTCTCGATTTTCAAGGGAATTTCTCAGTATGAATGTTCAGCTTTTGAGTGTCGTCAATATGCGTGCTGCAGTAATATTCTGCGTGGGTGAGATATTGGATACATTCAGGTAAAAAACTGTGAGCCAATGGCTGTCAGCTAGAATTACGCTAGTGGACCCGCAAAATATCTAAAACATTCAGCATTCAGCTTAATTCTTGCAGACTAATTTTAAGTAACAAACGACTTCCGGGATTCGAACTCAAGTTCTTCGATCTCAATCATGACACGGTCCAATACCAGAAGTCGTTTGTTACTTAATGGCAATGGCTGTGAACGCCTCAAAAATCAGACTAATTTTAGTCTCTCACTGATCTTTGATGTAAAAGGTCCGGCAGAATGAAGTAGCCATTTTAAATTGAGTTGTTTTTGTTAATGGCTAAATTTGTATTCAAAAATCAAACAAAAGGTTCTTAAGGAAACATGGAAATTTGATTTTTTAAATATTACATTAGTCAAGTGACCTCCTTCTCGCTGCTGGCACTCTTGAAGCTGCTCTTACCCTTTCAGCATTTTTAAGTATGCGTACAGAACGAGTTCTTCCTTTTGGTTTTTCTTTGGCACATGAGGCAGTACTGCGAAACTTGTGTACACACTTTTTAATTGTTATTCGACTAGCAACTGCATCTCGTGGATTTAAATGAAAGTGACGACGAAATAAACGCTGGGTGGTTACTGCAGAATTGTTATTTTTAAAATAAGCTTCAACCGCAAAAGAACGTTGAATATTTGACTAATGCTCCATATTCACAGCTAAACTGACATTTCTCGCAAACGCTTTGACAATTTTCTTAAATTTCCATTTATCGCGAAAGCATAGCGACTTGATTTGAATTTATATCTCATTATATTATCCCGCGAGGTATGAATGGTCCTCGACACCGAAAGGTGAGAGGCTATAGATTATGAATGAATGAATGAATATATTACGAAATGAATTAACTTTGAAAATGGATACTTCATTCTGCCAGACCTTGTATAAAGATATGAGACAGTATTTTAATTTGTGTACTTAGTGATGGTCTGTGGTGATTGAAACAAAAAAATATTCTGACCAAACTCCACGAAAAAGTAAAAAAAAAGGTTCAGGTTCAGAATAAAAGGTAGATGGTAAGTGAATTATGAGTATTATTTTATTTAATTAATACCTATTGTGTTTTTAATTAAATTTTTAACAATTCTAAGATACATTTTATTAAAATTTGGTAAATTTTGTGAGTCATAAGGATCATATTATTTGCATCAACAGTTAAAATATTTTACTATTTACATACTTAAGCTAACGCTAAAAATGTTCTTAGGAAACATAATCTGTGATATCACGAACAATAAATTCATTTTAGAAAAATTCTTAATAAATTCAATCATTTGTAATTATTGTTTTTATTTTTGTCAAAGGTCCACAATTTGTTGTAAATTGGGAAGTCACTAATAATAATCCCAATAAAAACGCTGGACTTGATTTATAGATTATTAATTTTTATTTGAATTTCTATTATTTACTTTGTGTTTTCAATTTATTAGCTATTATGTTGTAATACTAGCGTCAGTACATCGCTCATTTAGGCGCAATGGGGCGTCACATCTAGCCAACGCTCGGACTGGTGATAACGAGGCAGGCACGCAATGCACGAAATCGCGGAGAAGCGATCGCGGCGCCGATTCCCACTCCATGTGACCCTAGTACGAACGCATTAATGACCCCAAATTAGGTATAAAAGGAGACTTGACCCGCATTTCGGACACTTGAGGCTCGATTCTCCTGAACTCCCCTTCTCCTGCAACCCCTTACCTGACTGAGTTTTTAGTTGTGACAGTAGAACTGTCTCCCCAAAAACTAACCCTCCGCATCTAGTTTTATCTTGGCAGTAGAACTTCCTCATAAAGCGAATCCCGGATTTAATTTCTGTCGTGACAGCCGCACTGTCTCACAAAATAAAATTCTCCAGGCTTAGCCCTATTGTGATAGTAGCACTGGCTCATAGGTGAACCATTTAAACCTACCCTTACTTACATGTACGTTTTATGTGCTTGTTTTGTAAGCCAAGGGTTTTGGGTTGCTGCAACTGCTTTGATAAAGAATATTAATCGAGTACCACAGTTAATTGCTCCAGTGTTTTGTATTTTTGTACACTCTAAATCATAAAAGACCAAGAAGGTCCTTGGCGCATATGTCAACACCTGTGTGCATGTCAAACAATTCAGTTCAAATTCAATGTTGTGCTTATTTCGTAGTGTTCTTTTCGTTTTTTGTGTAAGTTAAGTAGATATTTTATATTTTAAAAATTAACAAGTATTAATATTATAGATAGAAAATTCCGGGCTGCTGTGTGTCCTGTTGCACAAACCGTTCCGAAAATGAGTTTAGAATGTTCTCCATACTCCAAGAATCTAGAAGAGAGACAAATCTGGTTAAAATGTATCGATAGAGGAGAATTGCCCCTTAGAAGAAGTATATGTGAAGTACATTTTCCGTACACGCAAGTGACTTTCACCAAGGCGCATCATAATTTTGTTTCAGGCTAATTTTGAAGAAAATCAATTTGAATCGAATTGACAATAAGAAAGTATTGAAATGAAATTCCATTCCCACCATTACAGATGCAAATTTTTACAGCCCTTCTTCAAAAAAAGAGAGAATACGTAAACAAAAAATGTGTGATTTAATAGTTTGTTACGTGTCAAAAGCATTTGATATTAATACTAGTGTTGAATGGGGAATCTAGTGAGAGTGACGCGATAAAAATTAATATCAGATTGGCTTTGTTCGTTGCTAGAGGAGATAGAAAAACAAGGTTGGTTTTGTTTGAAAAAAAATTTGTATATCAGCTTTTAAAAAAGGCAAGAGTTTTCGTGGGGTGTAAATGACAATCTCGTCATTTATTCTGGTTTGGTGATAGTAAAGAATTGGGTTACTGGCCAGCCGTTCCTGTAGGGAGATCTTTAAGCAGATGTCATTTTTCCAATGAATATTTATATTCAAGCTGTGAAGCGATCTGGGAAACACGAATACAACGATTGCGAAGTTTATTGCCTGTGAACAGGCAACAACTATTAGGCGGAAAATCTTGGAAAGCTAATCTACCGCAGTATTGAGGGTCGAGGTATAGCGAATGACAGCCGAGGTTGGAACCTGTCAAGCTGACATGTGTTAGGAGTAACGGGACGTATTAAATGTCTGCGAGTATATCGGCACAAAGATAAGTGTTCTAGCTAGAATCTGATGATATTTTTGCATATAAAAACTGTGTAACCATTAGACTTACGAGCGTTTTAAGTTAAACTATTTGGGGTACCCTGCGTGAGGTAGTAATAGTAAAGATGCTAATTGTCTGATCGATGGTAGTAAAGTTCGAGTATTAATAAAACCAGCTACAAGTATTGCTTTCTTTCATTTTGATAGGGAGTTCAATAATCGTATTGTTATTACTTGATAGAAAGTAAAGTTACAAGTTTCTTGGCTTATATGAGTATATTTGAGTTTAACTTGTTGGCGCCATTTATAACATCATAAACTAGAATCCGCGACGTCTTCACTGATGCTAGAGACGGGCCTCAAATATACTTTTATAGTGATCGATTGTTAACTAAGAGATATAGCGATGACCTAAAGGTAGGTAAAGGAATTGATAGATAAATATAGCTAACAAGTTTGGCACTCAACGGGGGCTTTAACAAGATTGGAACATATACCTTTAGGTCGTACTATAATAGAAAGGAGCAATACTGACAATAGTTATACATAACTTTCTGTACTCGTTTATGTAAGTGGAAAAATATCGTCAGAACGTGACAAACCAAAGAATTACTTTGAGAATAATACATAAAACGGTATACTTGGCAAAATTTTGAGTAGTTTGTTTTGGCTAATCAGATTGAAATTAAACTTTAGGGTTTGTGTTTAATACGGGATTGTTTTGGATTAATGTGGATTGTTTATTTGTGGTTTTAACAAGATTAGTACTCGTAGTAGTACTAAGCTTATGTAAGTAGTACCTTGGCGTAGGTGAAATAAGAGAGATAGCCTTTGTCGATTTATTGATTGATTTGTGGAAGTAGTATCTTATTTGGATATTTTATAATTGGACATTTAATCCTTGCTGGTTTTATTTTTATTTGATTGAGTGGGTGTGTTGCATGTTAGATTTAGGAGCTCTGTGTGTATGTTTATAAAAGCTGGTTTTATTTTTATTTGAGTGAACGGTGAAGACATCGCGCTATTCAGGTATCATGATGAATTTCTTTTAGAGTTTTTCATTGAATGATTGCGATTTTCATTGATGGAACCTCGAGGATATACTGGCCAAATGTGCTTGAGTTTTTCTTCATTGAATGTTAGAGTCCTGGTGGTTTGATGTGCTTGATTTGTTTTTAATTGAATGTATGTCTGAAAGGTTTAGTGTGTTTGAGATTTTCTTTGTGTCTTCTTCTTAGTTTGGTGATAACTCTGTTATGAGTGTGATGGTGATGTGTTTGGAGCAGTTTGCTTTTGCGGGATTAGAAGCCTCCTTCTAGTTAGGTTGGCGTGGTGTAGTTGATTGCTTCTTTTCCTTTTCTTTTTGGGGTGTTGATTGTGATGTGGGTTCGATGTTGGTGTGTCTGAGGGATTCGCTCTGCGGCTTTCTTTTAATCCTTGATGATTTTTAGGTCTCTCAGTACATCTTCTTAGTTTGGGTTGGCATACAGTTCTTCGATTGGCTCTTTCATCTTCTTCTGGTTTGTTGGTAAGATAACGTGGCTTGGTGTTGGTGTGTTTGGGAGATTTTGCTTATGCAGATATCACGTCTCTCAAACCATCTTCCTAGTTTGGTTATGGTAGTTATTATTTGTTGGATCTTTCAATTTTATTTTCCTTTGTTTCTGATGAGGTTCGAGTACGCCCGTTGGGTAAGATAGGTTGTTGATTATGATTTCTGAATCGTCGATTAGCTCTTTAGTTATCGAGATTAGGTTTGTGGTGGTTCCTTCGGTGGCTGTTTTTGTGTCCCCGAATTGAGTGGTATCTATTTTTCCTGGGGGTGATTCTCATTCCTTGTTGTGTAACGATGTTAGACATGTGTGAGAAAACGGTTTGGTGATGTAATGGCGGCAGCATACCTTTGAATTGTGTGTACCATTATCCCTTAGATTCAGAGATTGGTGAATTGTTAAGTGGACCTGGTGAAGCTCCGTTGGTATGCGGATTTTTGGGTCTTGGGTACTGTTATGGGACGAGTTCCCGGAGTCTTTGTGACTGGTTATTTGTCATTGGGTTGCTGGCTGTCTTGGTAAATTGGAACTTAATTCTTTTCTCAATACATTGTCCCTTCCTTCGACTAATGTAATCTGTTCTTTTTCTGTTACTTCTTCCGCTTTCGATTTTCTGGTGGTTTCTGTGTGTGGTGATAGAATTTGTTTCTTCGGTTTTTCTTGTCGTGTGGAGCTCTAGCAGTGCATTGGTGTTTGGTTCTTTTGGTGTCGGTCAGCCTTCAGCTGGATCGTTAGTATGATTGTGGTTTTGTGTGAACTTGCGGTTGTGGAATATTCTCTCCTTTCTTTTGATTGGGTTTATATTTCATATAGGGTGGTTGGTTGGGCACGCAGGGAAGGTCACGACAGGGATCATTATTATCTTGTTTTTTCCCTTGTAAAGTATAGGGTGGTTGGTTGGGCATTGTAGGGAAGGTCACTTTAGGGAGCATTTTTATCTTGCTTTCCCTCTTGTAAAGTATAGGGTGGTTGGATGGGCACTGTAGGGAAGGTCACTTTAGGGAGCATTTTTATCTTGCTTTCCCTCTTGTAAAGTATAGGGTGGTTGGTTGGGGCATTGCAGGGAAGGTCACTGTAGGGAGCTATTTCATCTAGTTCTTCCTATAATAACACTGGAGTAGCTTGCAGATAGCTGTTGGGTTCATTGTGTGGTTTGACTTGCATTCGTGTCGAGTGAAGTTCATCTTTCGCTTTAGCGTAGGTTTGAGTTAGCTTGTTGGGTTTTGTTGGATACCTTTTTGGGATTTTGGTGGCGTAGCTGTTGTTGTATGGTTACCTTCAGCTATGTGTATTGTGTGAGTTTTTTTTTTCGGTATCCATTTCGCTTACGCGGATTTAGATCCACAAGTGAGTCTCGAATCCTTGTTTTGGTTTCGCTTTTGGTCATGCTTGGAGTTGGAGAACGGTTTCGTTTACTCATTTAGAGTATCGGCTTGTTCCGGATTTATGGGACCTGCCTCTGTCCCCGAGTTAATGTCCTTTAGTTTCCTTTTGAGCCGTTGTTGCCGAATGAAGTCTTTGGTATGATTTGCTGCTGTGATTGGTTATGCCAGCTGTTATTGAATTTCGTGTAAAGTATAGGGTGGTTGGAAGGGCACAGTAGGGTAGGTCACTCTTTGGGGAACTTTAATATCTTGTTTTTTCCCCATTTTAAGGTATAGGGTGGTTGGAAGGGCACAGTCGGGAAGGACACTATTTGGGAAACTTAATATCTTGTTCTTTTCCCTCTTTTGGGTGTAACGTATGGGAGTTCCCTGTTGGGAAGTGTTAGTGGATGGTATTCTTTTTGATTGTGTTGGAGGAGCGTTGCGTTATCCTGCTTTTCCTGAGCGGACATAGGGGTAACGAGATTAATCGTTGAGGAAGTGCAACTTCTTCGTTTCTTTTAGGTATCCCTTGGGGTTTGGGGATATAGGGTGTATCCCTACAAAACAAAATTTTTAAGATGACCAGTCCTTCATCCTTCGCCTTCTTTTCTTCTTAAAGCTTTGTCTATATTTCTCTCTTGTAATGTAGTGAATGTCGATTTTGTTTTGAATAAACTGTTTACTTAGATGAATGACAATTTGTTTTCTTTTATTTCTCTTTGATCTGGTGCGGATGAAATCTCCGGTGGTGAGTGATTTTTGGACGTAAGATGAAGATTGGTGGGGATTTTCTTCAGGCCGTTCGGGGCACTGAATGATCCCTCCGTCGGAGCGTATGAGAGTTGTGTGGATGTTGGCTTCTGCCTCTCACTTTTCTGGTTTCTTTAACCCTCTGTCACTGGGGTTACTTCCTCCCCAGGCGTGTCAAAAGGAAAATCCTGGTTATTCTTCGTTTTGGCTTAACTATTTTCGGGCTGACAGTACCTGAAACTGTGTGGAGGTGTGCTTCCGCCTCGGGGGTTTATTGGAAGTTGTCAGGGGGGGTACGCTGTGGGGTTGATCTGGTCCTGGCTTCCTCCTGGGGTCATCACCGTCTCTACAGTGGTGTTGCTTGTTTGTGGTGTGGGTATTGGGTTTTTTTTTTATTAATTGTTAGAGACGTCTTATGACAGACGGTTTACTGACTCTCTAGCGTATATGTATGTATCCTTTTAGGATAAAGTTTTTATTTAGTTAAAAATTTCGTTGAAATTTTTCCTTTCTGGTAAGGGGGGAGTTTGTTACGTGTCAAAAGCATTTGATATTAATACTAGTGTTGAATGGGGAATCTAGTGAGAGTGACGCGATAAAAATTAATATCAGATTGGCTTTGTTCGTTGCTAGAGGAGATAGAAAAACAAGGTTGGTTTTGTTTGAAAAAAAATTTGTATATCAGTTTTTAAAAAAGGCAAGAGTTTTCGTGGGGTGTAAATGACAATCTCGCCATTTATTCTGGTTTGGTGATAGTAAAGAATTGGGTTACTGGCCAGCCGTTCCTGTAGGGAGATCTTTAAGCAGATGTCATTTTTCCAATGAATATTTATATTCAAGCTGTGAAGCGATCTGGGAAACACGAATACAACGATTGCGAAGTTTATTGCCTCTGAACAGGCAACAACTATTAGGCGGAAAATCTTGGAAAGCTAATCTACCGCAGTATTGAGGGTCGAGGTATAGCGAATGACAGCCGCGGTTGGAACCTGTCAAGCTGACATGTGTTAGGAGTAACGGGACGTATTAAATGTCTGCGAGTATATCGGCACAAAGATAAGTGTTGTAGCTAAAATCTGATGATATTTTTGCATATAAAAACTGTGTAACCATTAGACTTACGAGCGTTTTAAGTTAAACTATTTGGGGTACCCTGCGTGAGGTAGTAATAGTAAAGATGCTAATTGTCTGATCGATGGTAGTAATGTTGGAGTATTAATAAAACCAGCTACAAGTATTGCTTTCTTTCATTTTGATAGGGAGTTCAATAATCGTATTGTTATTAGTTGATAGAAAGTGAAGTTACAAGTTTCTTGGCTTATATCAGTATATTTGAGTTTAACTTGTTGGCGCCATTTATAACATCATAAACTAGAATCCGCGACGTCTTCACTGATGCTAGAGACGGGCCTCAAATATACTTTTATAGTGATCGATTGTTAACTAAGAGATATAGCGATGACCTAAAGGTAGGTAAAGGAATTGATAGATAAATATAGCTAACAAGTTTAGTATATTATATTTACTTAATATAGTATAACTGTTATTTTTAGCCCAATCTTATACTTCTGCCAGCTCTACTATACAGTCACGTGCTAGAAATGTAAGTGATTGTGGTAGCCAAATATAAAAGATTAGTTATGTATAGGATATATTAAATATCAAGAAAATTATTTTATAGGTTATGAAACTTAAGAAGTCTCAGTTTTGAGTAGTGTTGAAAATAAGGAATAGGTACGGTAGCAATTTACAGTTTTATGGCAGCAGTAAAAGCGTTGCTATGCGTGTTTTTGTAAAAAATATAAAATGAATATACAGTGGGATGTACACTAAAGTGATCATCCGCAACATTGCCAACAGTAAAGGATCTCGTGTTATCCATAAAATATATATTGTGATTATATACAACTTGGGCACTCGAGCGCCCCTTCAGAGAAATACTAGGAACTGCTGATGTATAAAAATTCATAAAAAGTAACAAAATGAAATCCATGCAAAAATCTATATTTAGGCTAATATTGATATTTATAAGTCAACAAACACTATATACTCATAGATACAAGTTGAGATCCGAATTCGGATCTGGACTTGCTAAACAGATCTGGACTTATACATTAAATATGTAAAATTATTTGCCAATATACTGACTTTTACATAAATTGATTTTCTTAAATTGCGCTCGTTTTTGCCCCGCCCACTTTACTAATGGGATGTTTGAAATTATTGGAAATAATATTCTCAACATCAACTTCTAGTGACCTAACCTCGTATTGATAATGCAGAAAGAAATCGGAGTAGGCTTAAATATAAACAATTAAGTCTGCCCTTACTAATCGTAAGTAAGCGTAAGTAAACAAGGCCACTAAAACAAAACACGCACATAGAACGCCATCGGTAAAAGCATTGAATTTATTTTAGTTAATGTGAGTCTGGCCTTAATTTTGGGCTCCGAAAACGGACGTTTAGGCCTTTATAGTACCACCAGGAACTCCCCCCCCCCCTCTGGCCCCCTTGTTATCGGGTAGCATGTCGTGCAAGCCTCTTGAGGACATGATGATTGCTGCCTACTCTGGACTTCAATAACTCCGCTTTTTATTTGGCGCACGAACAAATCACCTCCAAAAAATACCAAAAGCAGATGCACAGCTCAACACTTTTTTCATCTGCAAAGGTGCAAGGAATTTAAAACCTATTCAGCCTATCCAACAAAACTGCACTGAAGTAACAACACTTTATAATTGTAAAAATTTATATTTATTATAACTTTTACTTTGTTTTTTTTTGTGGGAAGCTAAACACACACACCAGCTTGGCTTCAGCCCTCTAATTCTTTTTTTATTGTTATTCTTTTTCTCAAAGCTTGTTATTATTACAGTTCTTTCTTAATCAAGGCTAACAATATTTTACAGTGTCAAATTCAAATTATTTTAAGGCTAATGCTATTTGTTTACAGTTTTAAATTCAACATTATGACATTTATGGAATATTACATAATATTTGCTATGCTTGAATAATATTAATTCCTATGTTAAATTATATTACGTCCACTGCAATATACTACTTAGATATTCGTTTGTACGTTAAACATTTTTGCAATTAAACGTAATAAGTAACCAACAGAGTTTATTTACCAAGAATAATCAACCACATAAACGGATTTCCTTGCCGTAGCATTAATCGATTAATCGTATATGTATAATCAAGTTTAGGGCATACGTTTGTTTAAAAGTAAGATTTCAGAAACTCCTCTCCTTAATGAGCAACTAACTTATAGTAATTTTTAAAAAATACATGCAAATTCACCCCACATAACATCAATTGCGTTTCGAAGGCATTTTCATAATTTCCCAAAGAGTTTGAAGTTATATTTGGCTAAACCAAGCTATGATACTCTTATGAATCACATTTTTGTCACACAAAAAGCCATCTAGACGAAAAGGGCAGCTTATGTTATTTTTAGAGAGTACAAAATAGTTTTGTGCAATTCAGTATCCGATTAAGTGCGTGTTAAAGTGCCCATAAAAAAACGTACGTACAGTATAATTACGATTTAAAAAGTAAATAAAATCGGGCCACAACCAAAAAAGGTACCCTCCGAGTACTACAAAGCACATGGGGCCGTCACTATTCGTTGGAGGCTGAATTCAGAGTTGAGTCGAGGTTCGCTGGGCCAAGATCGACGACAACTCAAAGTTTGGGGCCACAGCTGTGGAAATCGATGCTAACAGCCAAGGATCAGGCTGTGGGTCCTTAATTGAGAGCCTGCAAACACAGAAAAGTTTACATACGAGGGATACGAACCCGTGACAAATTAAATCAGGCAGTGCATATACTACATAGAGGGGCCCGCGCAAGCTGCTTGGCAAAGACTCACTGGAAGAAGGTGTTTATGGACATTCTTGGGGCCTTCGTACACTGGCAGAGCGTGTAGACTTCTTGGTTTGAAGCTAGAGTACAGATCGCAGGATTACATTTGGCCCATGTACAGAGCTTTAGCGTGAGTCAGAGCCCTGGTGGTGCTAAAAACGGTTGACATGACACGAGTGCGAAGGAAGTTGAAATTCGGGACATTTGTAGTTCAAAATACGCTAAAAATAATGGTGCATTTAGTTTTAAGATTAAATTTAAGAATTTTATGTAATTAATTGATAATTTTTTTCCAAATTGAGACAGAATTTTGTTTATTAACATTCACGTATCGGTAAACAAATACTTACTTAAATGTAAACCAATCCCTGACGGTAGTATTTTTGTTTTCCGAGGATATGAATAGAACCCGCATCGAATGTTCCAGGACTTCTCCAATTTAATTCAACTTGAAACATTTGTCCGTGGCGAGTCCAAATTTTAGGTTAACTTGTTTGTTTTGTGACGTATTTGTAATTTTATTTCGTCAGTCGGTCACTTACGTGAAAATAAACTGTTGTTAATTGTTTGCGGTGTTTAATATTCAAGTTTTAAGGCAGGCGTGGTCTGTCAACCAGCGACGCACGGTTCCAGTTTTGAGCGGGTCAGTAATCCAGTGGCGGAGAGTGGAAAAGGTTTGCGTGTTTATTGTGTATTATATGCTCATTTTTCCCCCCGAAATATTTCATTGTAATGGTCGAGCTCTACAATAATATCCAACTGGCAAGAATGAGAATTGGAAAGGTCAATAATTAAAACAAAGATTTCTCGTATTCGACATTAATTTAATTTAAATAATGTGTTTCCATGAATTCACGAAACTGAACTGATGTTATGTGTTATGCTTAAGGCCGTATCAAAATAAATTCTGAGGTATAAAGGGTATTTGTTATTTAGCAAGTCGAATAATTAATTTCAAATTTAATTTTATAGGATGTATGTGTCGACGTTTACCAATGCTTATTGCGCAAAAGACAGTTCGCGGTGGTACATTCGAAGTTTGATGTTTTGAGTTGTGCACCCGAAATTTACTATTTTGTGTCGAGCTGTCTTCCCGTTGTTACTTGTATTTTGAATTTTAAAAATTGTTATATACATATTGCGTAACGTAACGTTATATTGTAGATTTCCTGTTTTGCATTATCAATAATTTATAAATAGTTTAATAAACCCAATTTGTAATATTTTGGCTTTCTTTGAGTTACAATGTCATTTAACTAAACAGTAAGAAACCGCGCCCTTCAGGCGCGTTGCATTAAAAGATGCGTTTTACCTTAAAGCGGTAAATTGTTAAGATGTTGTAAAAGGAAAGTTGCGCTTTAATAGTTGAAGCAATTAACCATTTAGTTGACCAACATGTATCTATTTTGCACTAGACCCAATCCGCTTCGGCCATGAACGGAGTGGACTGATCGAGCTATGGGTTGAATGTTTCACGGTGGAACCCTAGTGTTTCACTGTTTTGACTATCCTAATACAAGACCGGAATTCACGAATACCGTGGACCTCTCCTCCGCGCTAGCTGACTGTGGAAAATCGGGGGCTTTAATGCCGCTGTCTGCCAACGCAACGTATGCCTGTGGTAAGTGTGTTCCGGTGTTGTAATGTCGTGATTATCTCATAACAGAATAGTTAGAAGTAATCTCCCTCTCTTCAGCCGTCATTAGTCCATTTCTGAACATAGGCCTCTCTGATCTATTTCCTTCTGGCCCGGTAGTTTACCAATCTAAGCCATGTTAGCCCTGCCTTTCCTTGGTGTCGTCATACCATCTTGCACGGTATCGATCTCGACCCTTGCTGCCTAACCATGGTCTCAAGTATATAACACTGTTCCACCGTATTTTATCTGTATATCTCGCCACTTGTCTCGAGTAGTTCCATTTTAATTCTGCTGTTCGTTGCACCACGTCCATCACTCCATTTACTTTCCTTTTGTATTCATTTCTCACTCGCGAGAGGTTGCTAGTCCCCCATCGGGCGCCTCCCCAGGTGGCGGATCGATGAACGCTAACCAGATATGACGGGAAATAAAACACGCAAAACACGCAACCTCTGATCCAGAGTGGGCGGCTGCAAACAGCGTCGGTACTTCATGTTAAGAACGGCTGGACAGAAACCTAGTAAAAGGTACAAATCACCAACCCGCCTAGCAAGTGTGGTGTTTTAATGCCAAATACCTCTTATCTACAAACCACGATAAACAGTTAGAAGTAATAATAATTGCAATATGGGTAAAATATAAAATAATGTAAATTCAAATTTTAACAATTTTGAGAAGTAAGAACGAAAATTGTGTTTAATTATTTTTCCTTTAAAGTTTGTTACTATTAAAAATGTAAGTGCTAATAATCTCAATTTTTTACGATTTTTGAAACAGAAATGGCCGTAAAAGGGATAAAACCGTCTAATAACTTTCGGATGTTTGGACTTTTGGATTTTTTTTAAACGTAAAAAGGAAAGAAAATTGTCATCCAGAAAAATTATTAAATTTTAGATTTATGCCATTTTATGTTCTGACTATACCGAGTGTTTCACTTAAGGTACGAACATATGGAAATAGCAAGGGAAATCGTATATATGCAGATTCCTGCTTGACGCTTGCATTGATAGGATTGATAGTGGTATCAATCGAAAGAGAAAAAGATGCACTTAATTTGGTACTACTTTACTTGAATTTGTTGCTTCTTTTAAGATAGAAATAGCTTGAAAACTGTAACAAATATTTTGCATTTTATTCACAAAAAGCAGACCAGCCATGCTCAAATTTGTTTGTGCCCAAATAAATGTTATTTTCTGTCAGTTATCCATTCAGGTATTTAAATAATTGCTATGAATAATAATGTTCAATACTCTAATCAAGAGAGGAATAGGTCGAGTATTAAATTTAAACCAGAATAAATCACGAACTGTGCGTAAACTGGCGCCACTGTAAAATGTTATGATAATAAATACCCTCTCTAAAAAAATCTTTTTTATTCAACCTAAATTCATATCTGAAGGTTTATGAGGATGATGGAAAGATTTGGAATCAAGTATAGCCTACTTTGATGGTTAAGCTAAGTTTATGAAAATTGGCGTCTTTAATCGGTCATAGTAGGCTGGTATGCAGAGATGGAAATAATCCAAATAGGTAGCTTAACTACCCTTAGGGGTCTGTACAAATCACAAAAATTCTAAATCGTTACGCTTAAAACTATAAGATAGTAAGGTGACTTCACTTCGAGTGAAACACATTCGTTAAAATATCATGGGTTGGCAACTTTAAATGCTTCCACATTTAACTACAAAAACTTGGAGTTTGTGCCTTCTAAGAGTACGTTATAGTGTTACCGCTATCAATTCCTTGTCTATTTAATGCTAATTACTATCTAACTGGGCATCGGCCAAACCCTTTTCTAATAAATATTGTTGTTTTGGAATACGATTGTGTACCACCCGGACGGGGTTTGTATATCACAATTTGGAAACCGTTGCTCCAGATTCTAGAAGTCTCGAGGACTGTGAAATTATTTGTATTCGTTAAAACAACATTACTAATATTAATTCCACAGCCCTCCAGAGAATACAAGTATTCGATCATATAGTATATAGATCACTAAATTAACGTGAATGCAAACAACCGGCGAAGAAATTATGTTTAATATTTGAACAATGTATGAAATAAATTGCCCAAAACTGTAGCATCATTAAGAATAGCACCGAACAGAGCATACAGTATTTCAATTAAACTGGAAAATTAATTAATCGAAAATGATGTAATGTCAGTTTATAAATACAGATTTTATAGCTTGATTGTTCTCCCTGCCAAATTTCTACTTTTTCATCTTCTATCCCAATCAGTCATTATGCTAGGCAAAACTGCATAGGTGGTGGCTCTGTAATAGGTATTAATTAAATCCGGAATGGAGTTCTTACCTGTAAATAGCATCTCAAATCTAAGTGTTGAAAAATGTATAGAAATATGTTAAATATATTGATACCTTCATCATAACAGTATATAGACCACCATTGCGAAATTTTGATATCTTCTTAGAAATTCTTGATGAAAGTATAAATGAAATAGGTGTAAGAAAAAGAATAATCCTAGCCGGTGATTTTAATGTAGCGTTCGGAACAAGTCATGATAATTGCACATCGTTGTGCAATTTCTTAGAAAGTTTCGGTTTCAAACAAACAATATATAAAAACGCCCGAAAGAATAACTGTATAGATAACATTTTTATAATCTTTTAAACTGAGTATTATACTGTGGGAACATTTCATATACATACTCAAAAGCGCTTCGCAAACCGCCGGTCATTTTGGATCAAATTGTCGACGTGTTTGCGATGTTCATCGTCTGTGGCAGTGATCAGACGTCCGCTGCGTTTTTCGTCATCAATTACGGCTGCTCCGGGATCGCAACCAAAAGTTATTACCCATCGATTCACAGTCGTCCTATCAACAGTATCGTCACCATAAACGGCCTTTAAACGGCGATGAATCTCAGTAGGAATCATGTTTTCAGCAGTTAAAAATGCTTTAACCGCGCGCTGTTTGAGTCGCGTTGACATAGCACGATAACACGTCTTCATACTTCCGCTACTAAAAAACGAACTGGTGAACGAAACTTCTTCAAACTTAGCATTCGCATAAAGAAACGATGTAGCTACCGAATACAACCATGCGCGTCTCCGTAGGTCATTGCGTTCTCGTTCTACAAGCATGTGTGCATTACTTTTCAGCCCACCCACGTATATGGTAATCATAGATGAACAGAGAAATGTACCTGTTCACAAGGTAAGTAAAAATGACATCCTGACGAATTTAATGAACACTTTGTAAAAATAACTGAAAGATTGTCGAAAAATCACCAGACTGAAACTGTGGACGATTTACATATTGAGTCCCAAGCCGACCTCACAAAAGCTTTTGATTGTGTCCCTCATCAAAAACTTGCCAAAAAATTAGAGTGGTACAACTATGATAGCGATAGCATCAAACTAATAAATTCATACCTATCAAACAGACATCAACAAGTAAAAGTAGAGGACCTAATATCACCAAAGAAAGAATTAACAATAGGCATCCCACAGGGGTCTGTTCTTGGGCCATTATTATTCTTAATCTATATTAATGATCTACCCCTCAATAAAGGAAATGTCAAATATTTTGCAGATGACACAACTTTTCGCCTGCGGATATGCAGCACAGGCATCAAAAATCTTTACACTCCAAAGGAAGGCTATAAGAATAATAATGATCTTGGATTACAGAGATGATTGCAGAGATGCTTTTAAATATTTGCGAATTCTAACTTTTTCCTCAATATATATTTTGGAAAACCTAATTTACGTTAAAACCAACCAAAAAACTACCAAACTTATAGCGAACTGCATGAATACCCCACAAGGAAGAAAGAAAACCTAGTAAACAACTACTGCAGACTAAAAAGATGTCAAAATGGGCCTAATTTTTTCAGCATAAATTTTTTTAATAGCCTCTCGAGCACTATTAAAAATTTTAACTTAAAAGAATTTAAAACCAGAATTAAGTTATCAGCAAAGCTTTCTATGACTATAGAGAATTTATATGCGATAAATCGCACATCTAAAATTCGTAATATCTGAAATTCATATCTCTTCATATTTAAATTCTTATACTGAGTTCATGTTATCATTATTGCTATTGTTAGTTGTCTATTGTCTATTGTCTATGTATCTACTATTATTTTTAATATTAAGCATGTAATTATTTAGGTTTCAAACCAATTTGACTTGTGTAAGTACTCTGTATATATGGCACTAATAAAGTTTATATCTATCAGAAGTAAAAATTAAAAAAATTCGAAAAAATGCAGAGATGGACAAATACACATATTACCGAAGTTTACCCTCCATTATGTCTATGCTCCTACCGAGATAGAAGGCTGGTGCTTCAAATATGTTTTTTTGTTATTTTGGAGCTGTTTATGGGCCTTCGGTAACGGACGTAATATGGCTTTTATGAAAGTTACTAGGCAGTATAACAAAACACCAATAATCTAACATAGCAGCGCCAACCATTCATAGAGAAACCACAGCACACCAAAAATTCACAACGCCAGCCTGTACTGATATGTGGACAAAATACAGAATTCTTACATTTTGTCGATATCGAAAAGCAAAATAAAATAAAACGTTGTAGGTATGTTCCAAACGCATAAACTCTGTTCAGATCTTTTTGGCATGAAGGTTGGCCATTACAGTTCCTCCAATTTAGCTGTGTAAAATTACTTTGTTGTGTTTAAACGAGGTTTATATTTGAGGTTATAGTTACCAAATACTTTTAGGTTAGAAAATGTGGCAAAACACGTTCAAATGCAAAGTTTCCATATTTTAGCAGAATAGAAAATTGAACTTAGTAATTTCTATGCATGTATCTAGTTTCTGTAATTGTGTAATTTGCAACATTTTAAATTAAGAATATGGAAGGTCTTACAATACTTGAGGTTTTAAATATTTCTCCACATGTACTATCAAAGTAAGAAGTCCATCTGGCAACAATATTCTGTTCTGTCAAATGACAGTAAATTTCTTGGAGCGTATGCAGGTTATACAACAAAATAAAAACTATGGTTCTGTTTATGTGCAACTTAACAACAAAAATCCAACGCCATTATTTTTCATTTTTCCCGCTGATATGTATCAAGTCATCAAGTCTTATATATTCAACAAACACTATTCTGTTAAATTCCAAGGGGACTCAACCAGACTTTTCACAATAAATTCCGGCGTACCGCAGGGTAGTGTCCTTAGTCCTCTGCTGTATCTGCTGTTCACGGCAGACATACCAACAACCAGATCAACAACAATAGCAACATACGCGGATGACACAGCCATCTTGTCGACGCAGCCAGACCCTACAACAGCATCATATAAATTGCAAATCAATCCAATAGATTTGAGTTGTTAGTTCTCGTAGGTTCATATATAATAATAATAATAATAATAATAATAATGTGAACTTGGTTTAGGTTAAGATTGTTAACAGTTAAAAAACCTAGCTATTCTAGGAAAGGCAATTGCTAATGTAAGTAATCGTCCACAAGACATTTAATTAGTCATATAAATTACTGATTGCCTCATGTATTACGGCAGATTGTAAATAAATTGTAAAGTAAAAAAACTCCTTTATGCAAAAAGGAGTGAATGGATTATAATCAGTAGTAATGGTAATATCATAAGTATTTTGATATTATCCAGTTATATGTCGATAACTTGTTGCGCAATAATAAAAGACTAGCAGTTTGACGAGAGGAATATTCTGTCAAACTGACACGATTTGTTATTGTGTAGGAAGTTTGAAACATATAACTCGAAAATGTACGAAGTAGGCCTTATAATGGATTTTATTATTTTTGAGTAAATTTCAAAATAGGAACAAATAAATATTCTGTTGACAGCTCGATTTGTTCGAATTGACCTAACTGAAAGTAGTCTCTATGGAAACAACATATAAGTTGACAAAAATTGTTTATTGCGTTGCCTAGTGAAGTTACTCTAATGTAATCGATATTGTATTATCATATACCTGGTGGGCCACGAAACTTGTAGCCTGAAGATTTTCTACTGCAACCCATATAAAAAGAGAGTAGTTCATTATATTTTTATGCATTAAAAACAGATCATGGTTGGTAAATATCAAACTAAACCATATTTGATGTATGTATTTATATTACTTTTTGTAATATAACGCAAAATGCAAAATCAGGGGCTACAAGTTTCATGGCCCACCCCGTAAAAACGGGGCTGCGCGCGCTATTGCGCAGTCTATCATATTCAGTTTACCACTATTTTTAGGCCTATTACGTTGGGCCATTCCGTTCTGTTACAGACCCCGCCCCTGCCACCCCCTGCCATCCACCTGACCAAAGAAGGGGGCCCTCGGAGCTCCGCTTCTCTCCAAGGGGGCTTTTGGGGCTCCGCCCTTTCCATGGGGGCTCTCAGAGCCCCTCCCCTCTCCAAAGGGCCCCTCGGGGCTCCGACCCTTTCCAAGGGAGCCCTCGGGGCTCCGCCGCTACCGTAACCCGCATTCGCTCAATCAGGGACATTTCGTCTGCAATTGTCGTTACACACACTCTGGATCGTTCTTTATTATACAGATAATGCAACTAGTGGGTTCTTGATTATCAAATAATTATTTCTGTTTATACGAGATATATTGCATAAAACAATATATCGGCTGGAAACAGAAATGATTTGATAATCAAGAAGACACGAGTTACATTCGGCTAGATTATTTTACGAGTCAATAAACTACCTTTGAATAGTTTATTTATAAATATAGGAAGTACAGTTTGTGTGGTTGCTATGACGACTGTACTTTCAGAAGATAACGCGAACGTATTTGACTATCAGTTATTAGTCAAGAAGGTATTATGATTATCAATGTTGCTATGTACATTATCAAAAGTTAGTACATGCAACTATGTATTTTTACCGTTTTTTATAGGTAGGTGTTATAGAGAGTGATAACTTCTAACTAACTAACCGTCTGATTGATTGATATCGGCAAGAAAACAATAGTCAAGATTATAGCTCTCCGGAAATTTAACTGTGTAAAATAACACTTGCTTACGAATCAACTTTTACTGCTTTACAATGTAACACTTTCCTTGCCAGAAAAATTATTAAACACGGTGTTGGAAAATTTTCTACTACTTATTATTGCAATCGAGTTCAAGTGACGTTTTTTGGTTAAAACATTAGACGAAAAAATGATCTTTTTAGTAGAGTATTGTTTTAGTTGCTGGGATACTCTTCGGACGGTAAAAGATTATGGAGAGTGTTTTATTGACAATTTTTAACTATTTACATCACTTACATGAAAGGTACAATTAGTGCAATTTTGAAATATGTTAGAGCGATTCGGTGGTCTACAAGTACACACAATATAATGTTCACTTCTACTTGATATTTTAATTTAAAATGCTGTCGTAATCGACCCACGTCACTTGATGCAATCAAATAAAAATATCATGACAATTGTTTTACCTACTTGTTTATGGCATCTATTGGGTACGCCCGCTATAGCTAAATAAACGAAATATAGATAACATATAAAAGTAACACAATCATTATTTACATAGTTTCTTTAATTTTTACTTCCTTTTACAACAAATGAAGTATTTGATTCACCCTAAAAATTCAAAATTGAGTTTTCAACAGATCTTCACTTTTAGAGTCCCCTGAACCCAAAAAACATATTTTTTTTTCATTGGTCTGTCTGTGTGTCTGTTTGTGTGTGTGTCTGTCTGTCTGTGAACAGAATATCTCAAACACGAAAAGAGGTATGGCGTTGAAACTTCATATATAAGTTTTATGTACTATGTAGATGCGACATCAAGCTTTTGAAGAAAATCCCATAACTGAAAGTAGGTGTTTATTCTTGTGATTTCTCAGTTTTTTCGTTTTTTTTTCAAAAACGGCTCTAACGATTTTTTCAAACTTTACGTTTTTATTACATTTTAAATGTGTATTGATGTGAGATAGGTGATTTTCCAGTTAAATACTTCTAAAATGGGTTTCGTTTGTTTTTTTCTATTATTTTTTATTAACTGCTATTTTAAATAGAACACTCGGTATATTATTACATTTTTAAATTCAGCTTAAAATTTTAGAGAAAATTTGCCTCTTCAACTAACGCTCTATTTTGTACCGTTTTTGTAGAATTTGTAATTTTTGAAAATTTTTGACAAATGCTTAAAAATTAAAAATCAATTTTTTGGATAATTATAAGATCACTGTAAAAGCAAGTTGTGTGAGTGTATCACACCAGATTTTTTAGAATGGTATAAAAATAATGCATGACACACGGACGAAAATCTTTTTCGTACTCACATAATTGCCGAACTCTGCTTCGCCACACTGGTAACTTTTCCTGTTCGTTCGAAAAATATCATTATTTTCCACTGATATACTATGTGAGTTTTTTTAAATGTTGCACGGCAATATCTCGAAAACGGTTTCAAATATTTTCAACAAATTTTGGTGAGATAATAGGGAGATGGGGGACAAATTTAAACGTATGTTTTATAATTAACCATTCTCTATTTTTAGGGGTAGGGGGTAACTTTGGAATTTTAATTAAGATGATGTACTTTTGTTCAGAAAATTCGAATCCACGTAAAACACTACATATATGTACAAAGCATTTTTGGAATTGCTGTTTCGGTTACGGAATTATGATTAGATAAGTTTTGATTGAATTTAAAAGATAATAGTTATTTACGTGGCAAGCTTAGTAAATTAGCCTTTATGGGCGAGCCGGATAATTTGCAGGGAGAGTGACGCAGGAGCGAGCCCTGTAATCCGGTGAGCCCCAATAAAGGCTAACTGCAAGCAAGCCGCGTACGTTTTATTTCCTGTCGGGGAACATCCTAAAAATTAATATTAGTGATTAATGAAGGATGTGATTATTAGAAAACAAGGTGCTTGTAAAGTCGCGATGGCAGCATTTTACAGGCACCTGGCCTGTAAAGACTCTTTTACCGGTCAGTTCAGACGACAGTAACACTTTACAGGCACCTGGCCTGTAAAGACTCATTTACCGAGTCAGTTCAGACGACAGTAATGACCGTTTAACAAGTCAAGAGGAAATAAATAAATTTTACGAATAATTCAAGTACACTTATTTCAGAATTGTTATTTGTTTTCATGGAAATGGGTTTTTTTACTTCTCAGTTGAGAATTTTGACGTTTTGAGGATTACTATTTTTTTTTATTTTATAACCTAATTCCGTAACCGAAAAAGCAAACCAAACAATTTTTTGTACACATATATAGTTTTTTATGTATATTAGAATTTTATAAACAAAATACATCATCCTACTTAAAATTCCAAAGTTACCTCCCACCCCTCAAAATAGAGAGAGGAGGTAAATGTCAAAAATACGTTTAAATATGCTCTTATTACCTCACCAAAATTTCATCAAAATATTTTATGCCATTTTTGAGACATCGCCTTGTAACACTTTAAAAAAACTCATCTAGTATTATTTGTTATGTATGTCTCTGAGAGGAGGTATGTAAAGCAGAGCGTTATGGACTGCTTTTCAATTTATTTGCATATTGAAAGTGGCAAATAAAACGTTGTATACACCAAGGGCATTACTGGATATTTATACCCTCGGGCGTAAATATTTTCATAATGCTCTTGGTGCATAAATAACTCTTTTCGACTACTATCAATTTTTTATTACTTAACTGCTAAACTGAACAATAGCATAAAATAATTTTAAAATTTAATAGATATTAACGATACAAGTTTGATTGCCAGAACGAGGCGGTGAGCCGATCTTTGTGACAATCACACGAATTTCGTTAAGATGCTCACAATCAAAATAGTATCGTTAATATCTATAACCAATTAATTTGTAAGAGTAACAAATTAAATTCTTTAAAAAATTTGAAATTGCAACAATTGATATTAAGGCTGTTTATTTGTATTGTATTTTGTATAGCAGCATTTTTACAAAATGTATCTTACTGTTAAGGATACCCTGTTTGGGGACAAACAACATATAATTAAACAAACTATAGTATACACATTTTTTGTAACCGATTTAATTATTCTCCAACATGTTATACGAATAGACACAACTAAAACAGTTAGCTAATAACAAAGTTCATGTACTCCAGTCATTGTTTTCAAATAAACAAGTATACGTTTTCATAAAGTAAAAATGTTCTCTAGTTAGGTACTCAACAGGAACTGCATAAATCTAAAATAAATTAATTATAATACTTACAAAATTATAGCTACGTCTTACAATAGCAATACAATTTTAAATGAAAATCTGTCATACACAAACTCTGTTTTCCGTAAAGATTAATTCTGCTTATGGTTCCTATTACAGTGAAATTGGAAGTCTGATTTTTTTCGAAAATCTGTCGAACAGTCACTTCAAAAATACCATCACCAGGTGTAGTCCTAAACGCAATGGTGTAATCATGTGTATCATTTTTTCCTACTAGCACATTATTTCCAGCAAAATGCAAACGTGCGTTGTAAACTTCTGCCAAGGATAAATTCGCACAGTCTGCGTAGCCTTTTAATTTATTATTAATGTGTTCAACTGTAAAATTCGCAGCTTCCAACACTACAGGATTGGTTTTGTCCATATCTGTACTTTGTTGACATGTACACCAATGAGACACCACTCCAGCGTCTTCACAAGTTCGGTTTCTCGGTATCGGTTCGAACAAGCTGTAGCCTCTTTTACTTGTTTGGTTTTGAATTCTTCCATACAAATTGTCCTGTGTTAAGGCATGAGGATTGAGCAAATCTTTCAAAGTTTCGTGCAAATCAAACGGTGTCGTCAATCGCCTGATATTCCTCCTTAAGTTGACATATGTTTGTGGGTAACTTTCTCTGTACCACTCTGGTAAAACCATAAAAAGAAACGGCAGTCTTTCTTCCATCCTCCCTTGATACGTACTGCGTATACTACCCCATCTAATTCCATGGTCGCTCATAAAAACGAGTGCAGTATCTTCCAGAATTCCTTGAGCTTTTAGTTGTTTAAAAAAATTTGCATAATCCGTATCACCCAGTTTCGGTTTATTTAAGAAGTCGTGAGATAAACTAGCACCCCAAAAAAATCCAAAGCTTGATATTTTGTTGATATGCATAGTTTTAACAAACTTATTAATATATTCTAAAAGCGTCTTGTAGACCAATCTCCCTCCCACGCACTGATGTACGTTCATTCTGTGGGAATTTCCAATTTGATGCTCCGAAATGTGATTAAAAGGCCCCCAATAGTAATCGGTCGGAGCCTTAGAAAACCCCCGCTTTTCATAGTTGAAAATTCCCATCCAAGCCGAGTCCTCCCCAAAAGCTGTTGTGAACCCTCGCTGGCTGTAGTTTTTCCAAATAAACGGACAGTCGTCGAATCGGTCATGGTTAGATGGCCAACACACTTTCACTAGTTCTTCTTCCAATAAACCCGTCAGCACTGGAATTAAATTCGGAAAAGTGTTATCCCCTACTTTATTGTAACCTAGCAACTCAACTGCAGCAATCTCTTGCAGAACCTTTACCGTTTTGGGCATCTGTCGATGCAAATTTAACCTCGACACTGCATCTAAACCTACAATCAAGACGTTCAGCGCCGAAGGGTCAGGCTCCTGTTTGCTTTCTGTCTTTGCCTTGACTGGCACGAATGAAAATAAATCTTTGTAAATTTCACTGCCATTAAATGAGCAACTAACACGAACGAATTCGTCACTGATTTGAGCACTATGATTGAATTTAACGCACTCTTTACTAAACGACATCTTATTGTCGGATTCCCCTGAAGAAGGAACGACTCGCTTGAAGACCGTGTAACAACACGTTAAAGCACTAATATCACTAATACCGTACGCGGACATGGAGGTCCTTAGCAGATACAAAGATGTTAGGTTGGATTCTATGAGAGGTGGCGTATCATTGTTGCAGACGACGGGCTGTTCGACAAAGATATGATGAGCAACGGAAGGGCTGAACGCATCCATGTCGGGAATGCGGCAGCCCTCAGTCTTGATAAGGAAGCCCTTCAAGTTGGATTCCTCCGAGTATCCCAGGAACCGTGGCGCAGGCAGTCGGATGGTTGTGGAAATGTTGAAAGACTGCAGCTGGAAGACGTCTACGAAGAAGATGAGGCCCCCACACAGGATGAGAGGGATGAAAAGGACCGATGGCGGTCGCCACCGTGTTTCATCGCCATCCATTCGCTTTTCAGGAAATGATCTACGGGCATGAGATATTGGTATTAGCTCTTCAAATACATATGCGAGTAGCAGAGAACGGCATTATGTTTTATCTTATGTACTACGAGCTATGCGCCAAAAAATATATCTAGTCCGGTAAAAATGGATTTTTCTAATGTTCTTCCATTTATTCAACATAGCGCATCGGACCACTCGTCGAAAAAACAACGACCTAGTAGCAAGAAAGCCATTTATGACTATGATGTGGAATAATCCCGATTTGTCACCTATCTTTGTGGCCAAAAATATAACAGTTTCTACGTAAAACTCAAGCAAAATCGTTAAGTAACACCAAATTAAGAGAAAATGAGTATCTAATCTATGAGTATAATTAATGCATATTTGTCTTTATTTTTAAATTAAAATAAGATCATCGCAGTTATTGTTTTTACCCCTTCTTCTAAAGGTGCACATGATATTAAAATACAATAATATATTATTTTTATCAATCCAAAAAATTTACAGAAGCAATTTTTACTAGACTGAATATACCTTTTTGGCGCAGGGCCCGTATTATGGGAAGCAATAACACGGCGGTGCTCCATAACAACTTCTAGTTTCTACTCGATGTATTGCGGTTCACGCACTATTCAAAACGAATGTGTAACTTGTAGTGTGCATGCATATTCAGTGCTCTTTAGTCTTGCCCAGCACTGAATTATTTTCTCTTTATTGCTCATTAGTCCTGCGAGAGCACGTTTGCAAAAACCTTACTGGATATTATTAACAAATACAAGTGACACTTATTTCAAAGGTTATGATATTTAAAAAACAAATAAGTGTTAATTTTTGCACGATTGGAATACAATAGAGTAATATTATGGAATAGATTAAAAATATCACGAAAACGTGACAAATCCAATATAAGTACTATGCAGCGACTTGGCACTTTCTTTGAATAAACTTTAGGAATGACAATTCATGATGTACTCCAAAAATTAAAAAGAGAAAAAACTGTACACCTAGATAATTAAGTTAACATATTAAAATGGTAAACTAAAACTTATCTTTTTGGTATCTTATACACAGCTCGGTGACTGACAAGTAGTGACATAAGTCTACTTGATGTTATCCATAAGAATCGATAACCAATTGTTACACACCCTAATCTGTCGTCTGCTTTGATTGCGCTCTAATCCAAAAAAGTATCTCTTAACCATGTATTAAGTGAGACCAATGGGTGTTTTGTTCTCACTCTTAGATGCAAAGCAGTTGTGTTTCGAAATAATCTAAGCACAAAGATTTTTAACATATATTCGCGGTTTGTCCATTTTTATACATACTTAGGACAAAAAATTAGGTAAATAGTTTCTAGTGCATATGTTGAAGATATCCATGACAGCAATTGTCTGTTACGTATTACGTAATCTGTCATTATCAAAAAGTTTAATATATGAAATTTGAAACTAAAGCAATACATTTGAATGAAATATAAATTAGAGTGCCTTGATGTCAATCTGACGTATTTTTTCTTTACCAGGGTACGAACAGACCGTTGTCCCCTCTGTACACTTGTAAAGCACATTGATATCAAGGCACCCTAGTATAAGTCATTTCTATGTATACATTAAAGTCTCCAATTAGCTGATACTTGTAATGCTTAAGCAATATCTCGGGGTCAGTCGACTGCTTATCCACGCCCATTTTTTGTTACTATGACATATATTATAACTGTCAAAAATGTAAACCTTTCTTTAATCGATATTTATGGAATAATAATAGTAAATTTAAGTTCGTAGAAAAAATATTCTATGCAAAACTCGTGCTACAAGTGTTACTCTCCTTGATATGTCATAAAACTCAGCCTACGGCTTCGTTTATAATTCTCATGTCTCGTCACTTTTAACACATGTATCATAAATAGCTATTACACTACGGGACAATCAAAAATAAAATTGACGCCGGGAGTCTATAAAAATGTTTGTGTGCACTGCACTTTATAAAGCTAGGTACATTTGAACTACAATTAACTGTATTATTAATTTCTCTGACTTTAGGCAGTCTAATAAGCTACATATATATGCAAAAATGTAATTTAATCCAAATGTATAAATTAAATTCATAGGTAACATTAAAATAACAGGTGGATAACTTAAACAAGATGTCTATAATTGATTGTAAACTTCAAAAAAATTTAGCAATTCTGTCAACAAAAAGCATGCTACAGACGACGCTAGTTTCATTGTTTTCTATGGCTCCTGCGATCAAGTTTATCTTTGATCTCTTTATATATCTGACACTTAATTGGAGTATTACATAAATGGAAAGAGTAATGATACTACCTGTGTCCACAGCATCTTTGAAATGCTTCTTGTGTATTCGAAAAATAACTTTTTGTTATGGGTAAAGAACGTTACGTATTGTGGCCCTTTAATTGCCTTGTTTGATTTTGTGCGTTTTCGAACACTCGGTTATCGAGGTCATTAAACTCGTTTTGACTGGCCTTGAGTAACTAGATCAAGCAACATTTAATTGTCTTTCCCGCACCTGCGGCGATGTTTCTATGCCTCGCTCTCTCCTGCTAGCGTCTTCGACTTACTCACACGTATATACTTCGAATTAACATTTGCCGTAGTTTAGGGCTAGTTTATAGTGAGTTACGAGCGCAAAAATAGTGTCCTAGATCACTCGCGCTACCCAGAGTTTGATTTATCAAAGATATTTGAATCTTAATTATCCATCGCATTTGATTGCGGATTTTTCTGGCGCCGCGAATTAAGTTTTGGAGCTGTAATTTGAAGAGCCGACTCTGAGTCGGAGTATGAACAGCTACTTTGTGCTACTAATTTAGTAGCCGAATTTGTAACCATTGCTGAGTTTTCCGTTTGTTGCCGAGTCCTTGCGCCCTTCTTCCAACTACGCTTTTTCGGTTAGCGATTGTTAATATTTGCTTTCCGGTGTCTTTTTGCATCATTGCTGAAAGTATTAAAACACGGCCTTATGTTGTCAAAATAAAAACAAATCTGTAGATTAAGCGCACCGA
The DNA here is from genome assembly GCA_940337035.1 of Agriotes lineatus. Taxonomy (NCBI): domain Eukaryota; kingdom Metazoa; phylum Arthropoda; class Insecta; order Coleoptera; family Elateridae; genus Agriotes; species Agriotes lineatus. The sequence goes on along the minus strand of CALNHX010001648.1, from coordinate 124,002 downwards.
AAGATTGGCATCAGCGGCTAATATTGCATCACCTCCGAGTTTAGGAATAATTATTGACGCATTTATTGAAACACTTTTCATTGCTATGTACGTGGTGGCATACTATTATTGTCGCCCTAGCTGTTAAAGAATTGTACTCAGGCACTAGAGCCAAGTAAAGAAAGGCACATTCTTTTCCCAGAATTTTCCTGTGTCTAAAGGACTCATACAGGGGTTTTGCATAGCACCAAAATACAGTTACAACGAGAACTGGCGATGTAAAGATCTGGTGTAATACAAGCGCACAACTTCCTTTTACAGTGATCTAATAATTAGCCCAAACATTATGTTTAAGCATTTGTCAAAAATTTTCAAAAATTACAAATTCTACAAAGACGGTGCAAAATAGAGCGTTAGTTGAAGAGACAATTTTCCTCTATAATATTAAGCTGAATTCAAAAATGTTATAATATACCGGTGTTCTATTTAAAATAGGAGTTAATAAAAAAAATAGAAAAGAAAACAAAAGAAACCCATTTTAGAAGTATTCAACTGGAAAATCACCTACCCACATCAATACACATTACAAATGTAGTAAAAATGTGAGGTTTGAAAAAAAATCGTTAGAGCCGTTTTGAAAAAATCGAAAAAAACTGGAAAATTGCAAGAGTAAACACCATACTTCCGGTTATGAGATTTTCTTCAAAAGCTTTCTGTCGCATCTACATAGTACACGAAACTTATATATGAAGTTTCAACGCCATACCTTTTTTGGTTTTTCAGATATTCTGTTCACAGACAGACACACAGACAGATCAATGAAAAAAATATGTTTTTTGGGTCCAGGGGACTCTAAAACGTGAAGATCTGTTAAAAACTCAATTTCGAATTTTTGGGGTAAATCCAATACTTCCTTTATTTTAAAGGGAAGTAAAAATGTAGAAACATCATGGTGTTATCACAGAATAATACAGAATGGCCTGTCGGCTTAAAAATCAGCTAGTTTTTCCTTTGCGCATGCGCGAGTTCTGGTGGTGTGCAGTCAGCTGTTTCCATATTTTACACGTCTACTTGTGGCGGTCAATGACCCCTTATAAGAAGGTTATGTTTTTTTGTGCAAGTGGTTTTACAATATTAATTTAATATGAGTGCACAGAAAAGATCTTTTGGTGGCACATGGTATACTGTGCATTTCCATATAAATTGCATGGACTTTAACGTACGGATTATTTCTGTTCAATTTAAAATTTAGGCGCATAATTTTGAATTTACCGCCGCTGCACACCACTAGGATCATGGCGGACAATTCCAAGGTCACAAAAATTGAGTATGTTGACATCAAAAGCGCCGACACAGAGAGGCCATTCTGATTTAGGGTATTATTCTGTGGTGTTATGGTATATAAACTGTTAAACAACCGTGGTGGATTTTCTTCCTAACCATTTTTGACTTAGCGCTAAAGTGGTGGTTACGCATTCTTTAGCATGAGCTACTGAAATTATCAGAATAGTACGTCTTTTACATGAACAATTAGTGCTTAATTATACAATTTTTGTCGGTTTCCAAAAATACTGATTCTGAATTTTGTAAAATGAAATTCGCGTGTAGCCTGTTGGTGAAGTGCTTGTACTGGATTCGAGCCCGACATCCGGACATTGGTAACATCGAATGTTCTGCGGCTATTATACTAAAACCTTTGGTGGTCGTCACCCCTGGAAAGAGCATTCTTCCTACTAATTCAACAGGGTAGGCTATCCACCTTCCCGGACCACTGCAAAAAAGCTTATAAAACCGCACTTCGTGCGGTAATAATGAGCTAGCCAGTCTATATTAAGAGGAAAAAGAAGACTTTTTAAGTTAACCGTAAATACTTACGGAACCTTATGTTAATATGCAAAGTATAAAACAGATTTTTAAGCCAAACGTAAATACTTACTCAATATTGCTTTAAGACGCAAAGGTGTAGCCTCTCATCTTGAGCTAGAAATTTGTTGAGTACTAAGCCGGGCTTACTGGCATAGTCATACAAATTTTAAGATAGACTCTATAGACTGACGTCACATAGGGTTTTGATAAATTCAATTTTATATGTATGAACGCCAATTATGATGTATCTTGTTATGTGTTCGTTATACCGACCTGAATACTTTTATCGGCGTTCATTTTTTATGATTTTTGTAGAACAACCTGCAGAAAGTGATTCAAAAGAAAGCAAAAACCAGTGTTAACAAGTATTTTAGGTAATGCTTCAAGCTGAATTTCTTATTTCCAGGACCTGCTTCTTGTAAACAATATGTGAATCTTCGTTTAGTGATTTGAGCAGATTGTTTATTATTTGTAATTCAGATCACGTGGCACCCTTGTCCTTAATTAACATCCTTGACGTACCCTTATTTTAAGTTAGTGCAAAAACACACACTTTATCTTTATTCTAGTAGAACCGCCTTTTGTCTGATTGTTAGTTGGCTGGAGCAATGCGTGTGGTCTTATTTTGCAAGGTAATTATTGTGTCGCCCTGTAACAATGGTAATTCAGATTGACGAAAGACTATCTGAACACTTTCTATGTTACAGAGCAAATGATATGCGCCGAATATGAATGCCGATATGAGCTATATGATACGCTCGTTGAGAAAAAAATATGAGAAGTGAAGACACCAAAAAAATACTGCAAAGGCGCTATACTATATGGTCTTTGGAGGAGTATTAGGACAAGACCTGAAATTGACAGAAACGCATTGTAATACAAAGAAAGCTAGATGTACTTAAGAATAAGTATCACAAGCTATGGAAGCTGCAGCGCAGAAATCAAAAGAAGAAGGAACAAAATCAAGGCAGTCAACAAGTTTACCCGGCTATATGAAGTGGACAATGGCGACAAGTGTCGCTACCTATGATGCTGAGATTTATGAAATTCCCAATCAGAACTAGTCAAGGATAAGGCCCACAGAGATGGACTTTTTGAGAAGCAGCTGCGTTGTGTTCAAATTGGAATGGCCGCAAATGACGAAATTCGGAGACGAATGGACGTGAATGACAATATCATTGAAATTTAAAAAAACGATTGAAATGATGTAAGTACCATGGACGAATGCAAGGTGGCACAAAAAGTTATGTGAATGAGGACTAGCACACAGAAGAAAGCGAAATAGGCTCACACTAACTTGGAAGAGAGAGGTAGACAATGCCATGTCTGCTAGAGGACTCAACGAGGACGATTGGTTCAATAGAAAAAGTTGGCAAAGAGATTGTGGGAAACATAGTAAGATGTAAAAAAACACTCGCAGACTCAGCGGAGTGAGATTTAAGAAAAAGATTTATACGATAAACAACCCTTAATTTTCGACAAGGAATCACATTTTAAAATCTTTCGCAATCGTTTAGGAACACACTGTATATAAATTCATAGGTTTAATATGTGATACAATTTTAATTGAAACCATGCTGAATAAATTGCTATTTCATAACAATGAACGTTGTGGACAACTTTGCGTAACAACTTTATACTAAACAATAGAAGAAATCAATAGGATAGTTCAAATGGATTTTCTGTTTTTGTTTTAATATTAACCATTTTCAGTTAAGCTCTAAAATATGTAATTCCAATTGGAAATGCAAAAAGATTCTTAAACAAATTTTAATTACCTTTAAGGCAAAAAAAATTTCACCTACTGAGCTAATTTAAAAAATATTTGAACAATTTTTACGGTAAGGTTCTTAACACTATAAAGTTATATGACAGTAATAAACGATTGGTTGGTAAAACAATTTACTTAAGTTATGGATATTCATTCTGCAGGACAGCAGATCAAAAGAAAGTCTTTTTATTAAAGTCAATAATTCGTAAAGCTTTATTCCTTTATCAAGCCAACTACAATACCGTTTACATTTATAAAAAAAATCATTAAAGAAAAACAAGTTCCACTTACAGACAGTTGAGGTCAGTGCTTCAAGGCAATACAAGACAAAAAAAAAGGAAATTCTAATTTGGCACATGAGGTTAGGGTTTCAAATAATAAAAAAGAGTTTTCTTTTGATTAGCTGCTACGTCGCTCACCCTGAAAATTATCCGGCTCGCCATAAAGGCTAATTTTACTAAGCTTACCACGTACTTATATAACTATTAAAGGGCAAAAACTGGAAATGATCTTTGAAAACTATTTAAATTGACATTGTACTATCATTTTCAATTACTATTTGAAGTTAAAACTAAATGTAAAAAATACATCGGTTTTGCCTTTTTATTTTTATTTTCGCTACTCGTCTCGTAGTTCTGGCATACACAAAATATTATTTTATTTATAATTATTTTCCAGATAAAAATAGTTATATATAAATACAATGTAAAATAATGTTGCTGCTTTCTTCTAAATACAAATTAAAAACTTAAATATATATTCATAATATTAATAATTCTCTCTCCAAAAATGGGAGAAAATAAAATATGAAATGTGGTATAAAACAATCAAGAAGGAATGGAGCGCTTTTAACTTACACAGAACTTGAACCAATCAACGTGTGGATGAAACAGAAAATGCAAATACCATTCGTTGAACATGTAATATCTATATTTTTTTACACTTCCCCCCTCCCCTTCCAGTGTACCTTTAATTGTTATACTAAAATGTAAGAAATATTATTATTTCTTACAACTTTCGATAAAAAGAAAACACACGTCTAAGTCTGACTTATAAAAGAAATTAAAAATGCGCTGCTAATTTTTTAAAAACACGTTTTAGACATTTTTAAAAATTACAGAAATATTGGATTTAAACTTTGGTAATTTACAATTGATTTTATGTATAAAAGTCTACCAGTCGTTCCTTTATTTTTAATGCAACCTACAGCTTTCGGTAGCGCTTAGGCTCTACTTTAGCTCAAATAAAAACATACGGCCACTGTTTAATAAATACCTTTTGCAAATTTCTAAATATCCATTCTCTCAATGTCAGTAAACGAGTTGATAAAATATACCTATGTGAACTTTACTAATCATAAACCGCAATAGTAACAATATTTGAATTATGTTTATATTGTTTTAAGTACTGTTTATCGAAATGTTACCTTCTGTTATGGTATAAAATAAACGGAAAAGGAAATCCGGAGTAGTTATTGATATCACATTTAATGGGAAATTTCTTTGTAAGGAAATTAAAACAAAATGTAAATACGTGAAGTTCGCGTTGAACCTCGCCTTTCATGTAATTATGTATATATGCCATATAAAATCTCCCTTAAGCCCGAATCTACGACCCAATCCTGAATCTGTACTTACAATCAAATTCTTAAGAACGGTTTCTTTTTCCTACATATAAATAATTAGTTACTAGGTTAGTATTTATTTCAGTATTGCATTCCTATCGAAAAGCCCAGATATAGATTTCTTTATATTGATTGAACAATTATCGACGACAATGCCACATTACTCATTTTTTAATCGTCGTGGCGAATTGAGAATACTGCGGACATTTTTCTACGTAACAGATTAACGTGAATTTCTTGTTTCAACATTTCGATTATGCGAATGTTTAATATTTAACATTCAACTTTTATTTCAATTTTTATACTTTGCGTGACTTAATAATGTAGAATAAATTTGAAATTGTAACTAAAGTAAACGTTTTATTACGAATTCAAATAAACTGAGAAAACAAGAACTTGAATGGCTATAGGTAATATATGCAGCAATCTAACCACTCCGACAAAATAGTATAATTCGCCTTATTATTTATTAATAGCCTTCTCTCTTATAAACGAATAAAGTAATCTGCATTATTAACTTTCGATAAGCATTTATTACATTTGCCCATAAAAGCACAAACAATTATAAATTTAATTAGGACAATTAGCTACGTACTTACGTTTAACTATACCACCTGATCTAAATATTTTGTTAAAATTACGTTAACATTAGTAGCACTGCAAGTTATATGGCCAGAGATAATTCTGCCGATATAGGTACACACATATCATAAGCTGCTTTTATTGATTTTGTAATTACAGAAACGATAGAATAAATAAAATAATTTTCTATTGTATGGCAGTAATATGGAAAATATCGGCTTCATTTTCATCTGTTGTGGCATGAGGTGGATATACGTTCTGTGTGGCATGAGGTGGATATAAGTTCTATGAAAGTCGATTTTACATTTAGTGGCGAGCTAATAAATTCTCATGGAATAATTAGTTTCTGCTGATAAATCAAGATTTATGAGTGACGGCCAGTAATTGTAATTCGTTTAACGACTTCTACCAAATTCATCATTGAAGATTCGATGTTTATGTCTTTATTGCTACATTCCTTCTCTCACCTGTAAACTCCAATGTAGCGCAATTAGATTCTATTGCATATCAAATTAACAATGTAAGGTTCTTTAAACCATTGTTTAGTTTAGATAAAACGGTTTAATTTATACACATAACACTTGTTAAATGTAACATTCAACTTTAGCTTTCAACCTTTAAGTGGGTCTAATTTTGATTGGGTTTTAAATTTCAACAATAAAATCCTTAACTCAAAAGAATTAACTCGAACAAGCCAAAACAACTGAAAATATTAAATAAACACTGCATTTTTGAGAGATTATGATAATATAGTATAATAAAAAATTATTTTCATCTAGTATGGCAATGGAATCGTTTCTAATTTGAGTGCAACTACGTTTACACTTAAATGACAAACTTGGTAATTGATTTTTAAGCGACTTGTAGTTGTCTTATAGATGAAGGGGCTTGTTCCGATTGCAATACCACTAGTTTTCCAGGCAAGTTGTTTTGAAGAAATTGCTGTTTTAGATAAAGTCAAAATTAGTAGCGATTTACTTGCAATGAAAAATCAGGTAACTACTTATTAGGAATTGCTTTAAATCGAGTACTACGGTGAAGTGACGCGCCTACGATGTAAATAGCAACAAGTATAAATATATTTTTTAACTGGCATGTATCAGAATGACAGGGACAGTGCACTGACATATTGTTCATTTAGTGACCAAAACTAGTAATTTTTCGTAAAGGTTGGAGAAGCCATGTTGCCAGATTGTGATAGGCCATTCCAAAGGTCACTTTATAGGCCTAATGTTATGTCCTGAAACAGTATAGACCGCCTTGCTGGAACGCCATAGGAGCATTCACTCGATATGTTGAGACAACAACTAGAGAAAATTGGCAAACCGACTAATGTTATTATCTACAGGAATGGATTGTATGAGAAGCAGCTGTCGATTGTCAAGACAGTTACAAATGAAGAGATTAGAGAAAGAATGAACATGAACAGAGAGAATATAACCAATAAAAGTACTGAAATGGGTAGCACCTGCCCTACGAAAAAGTGGTTCCCTCAGGCAAATTTGGAGGGATGATATCAATAAAGAAAGGGTGGTATTTAACAGTCTACCAAATTTACCCAACCTTTTCGTACAAAAAAATACTTTCGTTTCCCAAAAATACTAAATGCTCACCAAAATTAAGAAAATACATAATCTTAGAGCGACAACCAAAAATTGACATCATGCTAGTCTCTTATATTATTTGTTCCTAAAAATAACTTTCGTTGGCTAAAATGCTAAATGTTCACCAAATTTTATTCCGCATTTAATTCTAACGTGATACCCAGATATTTAATTTTCGTCAGCGTCTTATATTATGTAGCATTTAAAAACACTATTTCTTTGGCAAAAATACACAATGTTTACTATATTTTATACCACATTCAATTTCAAAAGTATACCCAGATTTATATCTCTTGTTGGCCTAAATATCACTTATAAGAAAAATCTATCGTGTTTTTATTAGGTCTTGCTTATTAATGGGGAACATAGAAATAAGTCTGAAGAATTCTTGGAAATAAATCAATATCTTTATATATATAATTCTTCTGTACGTCTGTATGTAACTGAACTCCTCTTAACCGGCTGGTCCGGTTTTGATGAAATTTTTGTGTGTTTAAGTGGGTCCCTGGATGGTTTAGATTTACAATTCGACCCGGTAAGTGGCGCTGCAATCGGGTTCTTGAGAATTAAAAAAAAAATTTACAAAATTTCTTTTTTAATTTTTTTAAGATTTCTCGCATATCAAAACATATAACCCCAAAATTTCACCACCCCCCAATATTTTTTAAAATTAAAAAAATCGAAAATTCGAATATCGAAAAAACGTTTGCTGAACCCGCTAATAGCAGGCAGCGGGCAGAACAACGTCTGTCGGGTCCGCTAGTATATATATAAAAATCTAACACAAATTTCACAAAACAAAATTGAAAATTAAACTTATTAAGTTTTTTCATACGACAATACACTGGTTACTCTCACTGTAAAAGCTACCAAACACAGTGTGCGGCTGCAAGCTGAAGCCTGCAAGAAGTTTGTCTGAAAGCGACAAGGAGAGATGCTCGAGCTTATTTCATTTTTGGAGTAACAGAATAATTATTTGACGCACAAGTAGTTTTTTCGAGAAAGACTAAATATAAATGGATAGCGCGAATATTTATTATGTACAGCACGGACGCGTAACTTGAGCGTTCTAAATTTGGTGAACATTTAGTAAAATTGATAGACATATGGAATTTAAAATGTAAGCGATGGTAAAACAATACGCAACATAGCTATTTTAGTGGTGCTGTTCTCATTTTCCGAAGTATAATAATTTGGGTTCCATTAAGATTTTTTGATGTTCATTAAATTTTTTGGTGGACAGCGCTAGGGATGTATGGTTTAATTTGGTGTACATTATATTTGACCCCATAAAGAAATGGGTAGAAGGGACTTCTGAAGAAAAATGCTTCGATAGAAAAATTCTGAGATTGGAAACGGAGAGATCTTTTTAAATGTATTATCTCAATAGTATTTTTTTGAGTTTGTTAATTTCAATATTTAAAAGAAACCGTAAAGCTTCTAAAGCATTAAAATACAAGGGCGGGATAATAACTGATTAGCCTCCACATATTTTAGATACATAAATATAACTGTATATTCAAAAATGTCAACTTCCATCACTGAATTGGCAACACTGAAAATATAAAGTCCATGTGTGAAATAGCTTGTTCTTAGCAGCTGTTTAAAGAAAACGTATGTTGTATTTGTCTAACAATGGAAAATACTATCCATTGTGCGGTTATTTAATTACTGTCTACAAAAGTCTTAAAAGGTGCAAACATTTTTAAATAAACGGAAAGTGCACTGGTTGAATATGCTTCATTATATGCGACCGTAAAAAATTGGGTGGTTAAGTTTAACAGGGTAGTACGCTCGTCCAAGATGAAAGCCAAAGAAGTGTCACTACAACAGAAATAATTATCAAAATCCACGATATGGTGTTGAAAGCCAAACAACTAAAATTGAATAAAATAGCTAATATTGTAAACATCGCAAAAAGCTGATGTGAGATATTTTAACCCAAGAATTGGGCGTGAATAAGCTGTCCGCATGATGGGTGCCGCGTTTACTTACGTTCGACCAAAAATATGTTTGAATGCAACTTTGAGAAGTGTCTGGACCGTTTCAAAAAGGATACAACTGATTTTATGCATTTGTTATTACTGATCAAATTTATACCCCAGAGACAAAATTTAAACTAAAGCAATGAGCAGAACTAAGTGTTTCGGCCCCAGAGAAAGCATGCTGGCATGTGATGGTATCGGTTTTCTGCAAATGCAAAAGAGATTTTGATGATCGATTACCTTCCACAGAAACAAACGATAAACAGTGAATGATATGCTAACCTTTTGGACCAATTGCACCAACATATTCAAACAAGAAGGCCAGGTTTCGCACACCAGAGTTACTGCAACGGTTAAAGTTAACGAATTAAAGCACGATTTGCTTCCTCGCCCACCTTACTCACTCTATTTGGCTCCCTCTGACTTCCACTTATTCCCTAAGCTCAAAATTTTCCTAAGTAGATAGAAATTTTCATCGGTTGAAAAGGTTAAGGCCACTGTTGTCGCTTATTCTACAGACTTTTAGTAAAGCATTTTTCATATGAGATCAAAGCCTTAGATTAGAGCATCGCTGGATAAAATTAATAATGAATAAAAATAATTTTGAAAACATAAAACCGCTCTTTCATTGTTAGTTTAACCAATTATCATCCCACCCCTCATATAAAGAATGTATCAGCTATTAATTACTTTCGACCAATAAAACATATGGTTATTGTACATTAATATGGGATGTATGAAATTATCATAGATTTTACCATTTCAAAGTTTTCCTTTCGTATGTAACTTCGAAAAGTTTCATTCAAATTAATTAATTAAAATAGAAAATATAATAAAATCTGCAAAGTGCTTTCACGGAACTTCCCTCGCAAGAGGTAATTTTGAAACTATTTTTTTAAATAGGTATCAAAGAAAAAAAAAGTTTTCAAATGTGTTTTTCCTGTATATGTTGGGTCCAAAATATACAGTTTTTCTTAAAATTCAAACATTTAAGCTAGTGCAAAATATTACTTTTATTTGACTAATAGTTCTTGAGTTAAAGCAAAAATAGGCAAAATTTTATTTTTTAAGGTGCTCACCCTGTATACATTTGACCTAAATTTTCCCGGTTTTGTGTCAAGTAGACATATAATCCCCATGTAAAATATCGTTTTCCTCCAACAAATAGTTTTATAGCCATACCGCCATACCAGGCCGACAGACAGACGGAACTGAGAAAACATGTTTTTCGCCATCTATGGATCCTGAAACGTGAAGATCTGAAGAAATCTAGAAAGGTGATTTTTTATAATACTTTCTTCGTCTTTTAGACGAGGGAAGTAAAAAGGATTGGATCAAAACGCGAGTTGTTAGAATACTTAACTTTCACAACCAATAACTTCATTTAATTTTTAATTGGTTGTAATATTTGAAGACCACTGTTGAATATAATAACATAATTAACGTCTTTAATTATGTTTTTATTTCTCATAACTGTAAACTAGTTTATTTTGACTTCTCTCGCCTAAGGCGAAGAAAGTAGTACAATCGTAAAAAAACACTTTCCAAGATTCACAAATCCTTCACGTTTAAGGGCCTCTGGATAACGAATAACACGTTTTTTAAATTCCGTCTGCCTGTTTGTGTGTCTATTTGTCCTGTCCGTCTATCTGTTGGAAGTATCGCTCAAAAACTATTTGTTGGAGAAAGACGATATTTTGCATAGAATCAAATATACAGGGTGTTTCAAAATTGCTCAGAACACATATAAGGACCCTACTCTGGGGCAAAAATATGAATAAACTCTAATGAGCATATGTTCTAAAGTCATACATTTCAAAGATATCCTTAAAAAAAATTAAAGGTTGTAATCCGTATTTAAAACGTTTTGTTCTACAGTAAAAAGCGAACAAATAATAAGCATGCATTTCAAAATCGTTTATTTCAGTTTTATCTTCGATTAATTTATAACAAAAAAACAAATTTAGTAAAACTTATATCGTGTGTTCCAAAAAAAAACTCATTTAGGGTAGGCTTTCGAAAGAAGATAAAAAATTTAGTCATGTCTTAACTTAAGTCTGTAGGTGAATGTCAGATTGCATTTTGTTTACGAAAACATCTGTCACTGTGACAGGTAAAAGTTTACACTGCATTTAGTTTAATTGTATCAAGCAAAAAGGACAATAAGATGGCATTTACACAACAACGAGTGTAATAATCATAACGGTCAATAACAATTGATTTTGTTAAGTGTTTTGTATATTTTTAGGACAATAGTTCAAGATCAAGATGTAATTTAGTTGTCTCTGACTTATGGTAGTTCATTTTCTTTAATGGGTATATCCACGATGTATATCCAGTATGTCCAAAATAAGGAGGGCGAGTATGGGGATCTCGGTAATTGTGAGAGAACAAATTTGGTTAAATGGGAAGAAACTTGCGGAATTAAAGGACAAACAAAGTGACGCCTAGAAACCCTTGATATGATTTTTCGTTTTTGAATTATCTCAAAAAATCCTAATTTTTGGATTTTCTATTTTATTTTTTCTGGCGTTAATATTAAAATTAGAGTCTTCGACTAATCATCATCAACTTAATTTTTTTAAATACGGTCCTGATTTTTTGATGTCAAATTTGTTAAGCCCTTTTTATTCTGAATTCCACAGTGTACTTGGTTTAATTACGTTTCGAGTCTTTGGAGACCACCATTAAGAAATTTTTAGATACGGACCTGTGTCCTAGAGCATTTCATACTTTTAACTTTTGTAATTTAATAAAGACGTAATGAGCCACACTGGGTATTTTTAATCCTCAATAATCACGTTTTGTCTTGGAATACAAATCATTTTCAATAGTCAGTAATTAATTGATTGGTTATTTTTCTTACTTATAAACAATAATTAAAACTAAAAATAAAAATCATTCAGTGCGGTTTATTACTTCTTTCTTTAAATTACAAACCCTGAAACAACGTATGAAATGCTCTTCGACACAGGTACAAAAATTTCTCAATGATGATCAAAAAAGACTCGAAACGTGATTATTCCATAATATTTAGTACACTATTGAATTCAGAATAAAAAGGGCTTTAAAAATTTGGCATCAGAAAATCAGGACCGTATTTAAAGAATAGAATAAAACTGTAATAAATATTTTGCATTTTACTCACTCTGTATAAGCTGCACACCTCAAAAAAATTAAATACCTTTTTCCTTTGATATTTTCAAAAAGTTTAGAATAAAAACTTCCACATGCGAGGGAAGTTCCGAGTAAAGAACTGTACTGATTTTTACTTCCCTCGTCTACAAAACGAAGGAAGTACTGCAATCGCGAAAGCATCACCTTCCGAGATTTTCTCAGATCTTCACGTTTCATGGTTCCTAGATTAAAAACATATCTCAATTCCGCTGTCTGCCTGTCTGTCCGTCTGCTAGAGGTATAGCTCAAAAGCTGTTTCTTTGAGAAAGTCGATATTTTACATGCGGCTCAAAACTGAATATACTTTCGGGTAAATATATACAGCGTGTGACCTTAAAAAATATAAAGTCTATTTATGCATTAATTGAGGAATATATAAAAGTAATAATTTGCCCATAGCTTAGACTTTTTCTTGAAGAAAATGGGACCCAACAGATACAGAGTAAATGTTGTTAAACAGATAAAAATGGGCAACGATAAGCTTGTGGTAAACAATGGTGGGCAAAAGTATGAAAACACCTATATATCTCCTATAGTTGTGAAAGGATTTCTATAAAATTTAGTATATGTGTAGTATTCATTATGCTAAGTAGCACTATTATAATATGACTTCCGGTTTAATCCGAAGTTGTGAATATCTTAAAATTTTTAAATAGATCACCCTGTATATTTTTCAGTATGCATATAAAGAATTTGATTACAAATTAAAAAATTTATATGTGCATTTTTTGCATTTATTGAGCATTTTCATCAATACATCGGTCAATATCGATAAATTGTTGCCGTCACAGTAGCCTTGCAAAAAAGACAATATTATCATAAAGAACAATATTGTATCTGTCAGATAATGCAATTTACAGTTTGTGCAATAAGTTTACGTTCAAATTTTCTCTGACTCATTAATTTTGTAGTTATTGTCACGATTTTTAAGGCAGAGTAGTTAATAACTTCGTTTTTTTAATATTTTCATAGAAAAACTCAATAAACGTATAAAACGGTATGTTCTTGAATTCGCAATTAAAATCTCTATCCGAATACTAAGAAATATACAGGGTATTCATTTAAAAATTTTAAGTTGTGTGCAACTTCCGATTAAACCGAAAGTCATGTTACAATAGGAATATGTACTTTCATTTTACTTAAAATTATGTATATAGTAATTTCATAGAAATTCCTTCAAGATTATGGAAGATATATAGGTGTTTTCATACTTTTGTCCTTCACTGTCCTTCGTGGCAAAGCGGGTTGCTCACGGACTGCTGCCATACGTTTAAATCGCTCTTAGAGGAGCTGAAAACGCGCTGAGTTCAAATCGCACTACCTGCAATGCTTTTTCCTATTTAAAAATTGATGTAATTCGCATTACCAAGTGTTTCCTTTTATTACTTCAGTATTATTAGAAACGCTAAGATATTTCTGTCCTTAGTTCCCTTGTGTTCAATACATTTAATTAAGTCATTATTTCTGTCGTAGAATGTTAATATCATATGTGTGTGTACAAGCATTCATTTGATTTGTCAATAGCATAACTGAATTCAGAAAAGTTAGAATATTTCAAGTATATTTAATGGTTTTTAAAATTTGGGACTACAAATAATGAGAAACTAAGGCTGATTGTATTTAAAAAATATTATTCTATTTGTTGCTTTTAAACCAAGTACTTTACAAGAGCTTGTCTGGTCTACAACCTTTATTTCCAAAGGCGTTTGAAAGCTTAATGCACATATCTCCCACATAATTTATCTAATTAATTAATTCATTTAATTTTCGAGTAGGTAATCAAATATTCCAAAAATTTGGTATTGCCTTATTGGTTAGTTGCAGACTGCTTTTAGCAACATCAACAACTTCGTCCAAATATTTAACAAAACGTAATGTTAGCTTATTAATTGAATAGATACGATCACTAATTTCGAAAATTATTACACTACGCCTTTTCCATCGCTTTCCAATTAATATTAGATTTTTTTTAATACTTATACCATTAAGAATTACTTTTACTAACCCAAGCTTGAAAGCCTAGCCAGGTTTTAAAATGAAAGGTTGTTCAAATCTAAAATTCAAGTTCAAAGAATTTTAGGATATTTTTATTAATGACATTTTCTTGTTCTTCTTGATCTGTAGGAATATTATTTTGATAAAAGTAAATCCGAATAAATTTAGAAAAATGAATAATTTGACGGAGAAGTATTCTAGAATATAAAGTGACTCCAGTGTCTTTTCCTGTGAGTTAGTTTCAATCAATTGGCAGTTTGTTGTACATGTAACTGAAAAATCACGACCTTTTTACTGCTTGTAAAAATTTAACATTTATTTTTTTTTCAGTAACTATGCTAACAAAAAAACTTGTTTGATATAAAATACAGATAATTATGTAATATATAACAGTTTTAAGAATTTTTATTTTCATTATTTTGGATATTTTTGTCTAATTTTGCGATTTTTTCAAAAAGTATTTTTACAAAAAAAACCAATAAGTAATATGCAATAGGGTTTTTTCTTTATTTATTTATAGAGGGAACGTTTTTCTACAATTTTATTATGTTATTTTTCCAAAACTACTTCTTACGAAATAACGTTTTAAACAAAAGTTGCAGATAATTGCACAATATATAATTGTCCTATACAATTTTACTTTTATCAAACGATTATAATCTTTTTTATAAAAACGTAAGAGTAAAGTATCACTTAACTTTAACAAAAAATAATTTAGTTTTATTTTACGCTGGTTATAATATTTTAAGACCACAGTAAAATATCGTAACATAACATTTTTGACATTTTAGTAGTTTATTTTTATAAAATATTACATCATAAAATCAGATTTGACAAGATAGTTTTACATACTTAATATCACACAAACTGTATATTCTTGTTTCTTTAGAATCAGCACACAAAATTATGAACACGGTCTGAAGTTAACCCTCTTTTCATGCCCAGTCATAATGCTTTACTGATTAACTTAATACTTGTGTCTGTGCACCTGCAGTTTATAAGAGGAAAATCAATAACATAATTTTAATTTTTAAATATTTTTATCTACGACCACTACTAAAAGTAGGCTTTTTAACACTCGCTTGTTTCACTAAAAGTGACGTTTTATAGTTTACCGTGTTTAAAGAAATCAGCTGTTTACTTTTAGCACATGTGCTAAAAGTGACGCGAGGTTCAAAACTACAATTTCGAACTGCAAGTGAAGTCGTAAAGCTATTCTAGTTGCTTCTTGCGTTACAGGTAAAGCGTTTTTGAAATAATTAAAGCGTTATGTAATGAATACAGTCATATGTGGAGTATAAATAATTAAATTTCGTACCTGTCCTTGACAGCACGGGCGTGGCCAAAACAATCGCCAGCCGCGTAGGCTACTATTCATTATGATGCAGCGTCGCAGATGCGAACCTTTCTTAAATCGATATTTATGGATTAATAACGGTAAAATTTAGGTCGTAGATAAAATATTGTATGCAACGCGTGCTAAAAGTCGTTTATGCGCGAGACATGTTATGAAACTCAGCCTTCGGCTTCGTTTCATAATTTTCATGTCTCGCGCATAAAAGTCGACTTTTAGCACTTGTTGCATAAATAGCTATTATGTACGACCAATACTTTATACTATACTTTTGAGGACGTAATGTGTTACTTTACAGCCCAAGAGCTTTAATAGCGGATGTTTATGCAGGAGTTTGCACACAATATTTTTTCTACTGCCTAAAATTTACCGTTATTAATGCATAAATTTCGATTTAATAAAGGTTTGCATTTATGACAATTATAACTTAAGTCGTAGTAAAGAGATGGCTTTGACGACACAGGTGACTGTTTCTGCAGCCGGTAGCTGTCAAAGTTAGTTATCAAAGATAATTATAAAACTACATATATTACTTTATACAATACATAATGCTTTAATTATTTTATCTTCATCGGTGTTGTTATAGCCTCTTAACCAAATTAATTTTAGTATCGTTAAGAGCTTGATTACCGCACTGAGTGCGGTAATGGATAGATATTACCGCACTCAGTGCGGTAATGAATATTACCGCACTCTTTTTATATAAAAAAATACATCGAGCCAGAGTTTATTGATGAAGATAAAATATTGAACAATACACGCTTGCTTATGGCACATAGCGAAACTCGTATGATTGCCGCAGAACTCGGCTCACCGCCTCGTTTTGGCAATCAAACTCGTTTGGTTAAGATGTTCATAATCAAACTTGTATCGTTAATATCTATAAAAACACTTTACCTCTAACGAAAGAAGTAACTAGAATAACTTTACTTTACTTCCAGTTCAAAATTCTAAATGCAACACCAGCTGTTTACTTTATAACACTTGTGCTAAAAGTAAACAGCGCTGATTTATAAACCGTAATTTTTAGTGAAACCTACTGTCTTGCTTGCCAGGCAGTGACATAGATTGACAAAATTGATAAATATCATAAATCTCGTTTTAATTGTGAATATTCAGGTCTGCACATAAAATGCTGTACGGACCTAATGCATTAGGTACTAGCATTTATGGCCCTTGTCGTGTTAGAACCCGCAGCTACGCCTTGGACTCTAATTTTCACACCGCTTGCCATAAACTCCTTCTTACGCCATTGATACATAAATAACTATTAGATATTATTCGACGTGTTATACTTCATATTCACGTTAAAATTAAAGAATAACTTATACTCGTAGAAGTGCCTAACTGAAAAATGTATGTGTCTGAGTTAACTTAATATAAAAATGTGTATTGTTTATTAAAACAGGGTAGAAACTTTTGTAATTGTTACTATTTACTATTAACTTAATTAAAAAGTCGCTATTATTATTATTAACACATAAGAACATATGTACACCTACTGATTTACTAACCTCCAGATTTCTTGTGCAAAATAGCTTCCCTGATTACTTGCCAATATTTTTGTTCGTAGACGAAACAGATTTAAACAAAAAATACGTAGGAGTTGTAATTGAATAATAATGTAATAGATAATTACGTTATAATGTAACGTTTTGTCAGTTAAAACAAGCAATAGGAGTCATGTGTAATCCATCGACAATTTTAATGACTTTTTTAATTGAATATATTGCACGACACCCATCAAATCACCATGCAGCATCACATTCTATTACATCTTTTAGACACTCTTTGCTATGTGAAATCGTGCGTTATTGTGAAGAATTCTGATATTCTAACATGATCGGAATAATTTTCTGTAGGGGTATTCTCCATAATCTGTTGCTTTAGTACTTCGACATATTTACAGCTGATTCTTTCATCTCTATAAGCAGAACACCTTAATATTGCCACCACTACATTTTCAAAAAAAATTTAGCTAATGTAGTTCTTTAAAAAGGGGAATTTACTTTACTGCTCATTTTGCATTAAACATGACTTAGCTCTGTTAACGTTTTGTTTCAACAAACCATAACAATAGTTTTAGTAGACTTGCAGGTCAACTCGAGTCCAAAATTATATTTAACTGTAACACTGACAGCTCCTTACATTTTATTTTTGCCTAAAAGAAATCAGCAACAACACCAGGAAATATCAAGTGTTATTAAACATTTACCTAATTACAAGAAAATACATTGCGATTAAAGTAAAAATTAAAGAAAACCTGTTGTTTTTGGAAAACGTGGCTTAGACAAATATTTTACGATCATGGTATTTGTACAATAGAAAAAGTAAACATTCACAGAGCAAAATTTTTAAATGTAAATTAAATTGCTGTTTGTGTTTTCAAACGACTTACAGAATAATTTTTATCTTATCTCATACAAATTCTGATAGCATCTCGGTTGTTTTTTATCGCTGCTTTGAGTGTATTTACTAGTTAGGGCCGGTTCTACAATGCAAGTATATAAAGTACTTTTTTTTTCTCCAACCACAAGGATAAGACGTCATACTGTCGAATAATTTTGTATAAAAAGTAAGCCATTTTGGAATGTTCACCAATTACCTTGGCAACTGTACACTTTTCGATTCATATTTGCACTAGTACAAAAATGGATGCAAGATAGGGTTTTACATGTTAAATTTTAAATAAAAAACAAACGCTTCGTCAATATTCGGCATTCGCCGTCGTTGTTGTTTATTTTTCCCGTATAGTGATTGTTTATTTGAGCCATGACAGTTCTGCAATATAACCTACAATGTTTGATTCTAAATAATAAGTCATATTGCCGAATTTATGAGTAGTCGGAGAAAAAATAGTATGTTTCATTCGGTCTTACTTGGCCCGAAATCATGCATTTTTTGTACTAATGAAACAAATAACTATTCTATAATAATTTTTAAGGTCAAGTTTCTAGGGGATAAGTTGCATTCCTGCAGGGTCCCTAATTTCAATAATGTTGGAACATATATTTTTAGTTCTTTTTTCCACTAAAAAAATGATTGTCATTTTGACAGATATGTCATAATAGTGGGTAAAACGAACAGCATAGTAAAATATTGCAAATTTATTAATTATTAAACTTACAATATTTGAAAACAAACATAATAAATGTTTGAAAAATTAAAGAAATTTGCCAAGAGTTCAAATTGAGAAACTTTGACATTCAAAATTGATACATAACCATCCTTTTGAAAAAGTTCTACCAACACGAGGTATAAAAATTTCCTAGCGTTTTAATCACATATCTACCAACATTGCAACACTTTGACAGTTATTATAGAAAAAAAAGTACTTTACCTAGAATGACGGATAGCTCATTCTAGGTAAAGTACTTTTTTTTCTATAATTGTCATAGTTTCCTTTGTTACAACAATCGTTTCTAGGGTATTTATTCCTCGGATAATTTTATCTTTAGTTTATAGAACCGGCCCTTAGTATAGTATCAGCAAAAAGAAAGGTAATCAAAGATGCGTTTTGGGATTTTAAAGTCGCGTGTATTATAACAAACACCAGAAAATTGTACTTAATCCTTGTCACTGGCATTTTAGACAGTGGCTAATATTGCAACCTGCTCATAACTGTGATCAAGACTCCCCGTAATAAGCGCAACGAATATATTTTCAAAGCCTACAGTAGAAAAAGAAGTAGAAAAAGATCATAACCTCAGTTTGTAACAAATGACAGCTTCAAATTTTCTGGTGTTATAATACACATGACTTCCAAATCCCAAACGCATCTTTGATGATCTTTCTTTTTGCTCAAACGATATATTATGTAGCACACATACTTACTGAATCATTTTATGCAGATTACAAACAATTTAATTGATCACCGTGAATTTATTATGTTTACTAAGTTAACGTTTCACTGATTCACACCTGTTAGATGTCATCTTAGATATCTTCAAATTGAATGACTGAAAATTATCTAATAATAAGAAGCTGAAAAATTAAGTTAACCTCAGACGCTATAAACTAAGTAAACAATTAAATTGAAGTAAGTACACAAATTTCGTAAAAACAGATGTTTCCCAAACTAGCAAGGTTACCGCTTTATCTCGACCAAATTACAGGAAAATAAGATACAAAAACAAACGCATACGATTAAAATTGGTAAAACCAACCTTATTTGTGTAGCTGCAGCTAGTCACCACTTTTTCGGAAAAAATCATTTCGGTGGAGTAGATGCAGTCTTGATGTACTTGTATTTGCACCTTCCGACATGTCTTTACAAGCACCCCCATTTTAATAAGTGGCGAGATTTGTTGTCAGTGGCGTCGCTAGGGGATTTAGTTGCGAATACTGATTACCAAACGTGTTGAGTAAATTAACACTTTCGTATATTGTTTTGATATGCACGAAGCACTTTATTATATAGCTATTTCAGGACAAATGGTATATTATTATTTTCTTGTAAAACAGGTGTAAAAGTTGGTGTGATCTTTCAATTTAATCAAATATTAATTATAATATTTTTAGTACGATATACTAAAAATCAATAAGAAATTATAAAAACAGGTTATTAATTATAAAAAATTGAAATTAATTTAATATTAAAACGATTTCATCTGTATATCTGTTCAAGAATTAATCAGTTTAGCATGTTTTATATTTGAAACTGTAATTTTGTTTAACCTTTTTAAACAATTTAATAAGATTTTTTAGATTTTATTTGCATAAAAATGTAACAGATTATAGCAATCGCATAAACAAAAAACTTTTTTCTATGATTCTTAAGCACTTGTAATATTAATAGCGGTCATCGTTTTCTTCTTAGACACAAACAAATAATACAGGAGATATTTTCAAAACGTGTTTAAACAACGTTCAAAACATAATTAATCCTACGTGAGGTCTCGCTGCAACTGCGCCACTGACTCGGCGTGTTTCCTTAAGTCGGTAAATTTGTATTGACTATCACGTTCGATACGCGACGCCGAGCGTCGGGGCGCATGCCGTCATTTTTTAAAAGTTCCCGCTTTTACTAGCGAAATTAGAATAGGCCAGGTATTGTTCTGTGAATAGACCGTAGTGAACTATTAGCATTCGCGAGCCAGACAATGTCGTGTTAATTTCACGATTGGGATTGCATTAATCTCTTGGGTATTTTAAAAATAATGAAAACATACAACATATGTTTGATATATCGCTCGATAGCATTGTTCCCCCTAATAAAATTACTTTCTGTTTAATGTTTGCGTAAACCTATGTACATAGTGTCTAGATAACAGGACTACTCAAACATAATAAAAATTGAAATTAAAAACCTCACAGCCGAGCCTTGCATTTTGATTGCTCAAATGATTTTATCGCCTTTCAGAAAATAAATAATTCTGATATGTTTTAATTTTTTTTCCAGTAGCACTTTGCAACAGTAGGTACCTTGGTAATTTACCTAGACTTAGTAATGAGTTCCTAAACTATCAAATGTGTGTTGCCAGTTTTGTTCCAGCTTTAGTAAATTAAGAAAAATATGAAAAAAGTAGCTATAGACCGCTTTTTTGAATTTTCCTTTGTGTCGAAAACTATTCGTACCACGCAGGAAGTGCAGCGAAGGCCGCACGCAACTTACATTATTCTCCCCACATTCGAACATACCACACACTCATCAACCCTAAACCTAATTTATAATTAACTTAACTAATGAGTTCAAATTCATTCCTGCTCCCAAAAAAGTCTTGGCTATGAACAGATTTGAACCCATATATACCTGATTGCTAAGCAGGCTGCTAACCCACTCGACCAGCCAGGCGGCCTCGTTGATCTTATACATATACAGTAATACAGTGTGTTTCACTTCTCACCTTCACACCCTTGTATCATTCTTATTTACTTTCTGATCCATTTCAAATGTTGGTCAGTTATACTAGCCTTTAAAAAAGTTTTTTTTTTTTAATTTTTTATATAATTTTACCGTAAACCACTACGGTTTCTCCTCCATATTATTTCCAGAGATACCTCATCTGTACCAAGGCTTCGATTGTTTCTGTGTTTTTAATAATCCTGTTGGTGGGTCTACTGCATGTTTCTTGTTACGCCCCTTGTTCTTTGTTTAGGTAATCGTTTACCTTGTTCTCTAAATTTGTCTTTGTAGTAGTATTCCACCCATATCCTCCTTGCTTCTTCTTTATCTCCAATAACCAAAACTTTTTCATTTTGTCCGTATTTTTTCCATATCTATTTATTTATATACTGCTTGTTGTAACTTTCTTCTAGTTCTTGATCTGTCTTTTCCAAAAACATTCTTTTCTTCCCCCTGCAAATGTGGTTGGCCCTTTGGCTTGCATCTTTGTATTTCTTTTCATTTTCTTCAATGTTTGCTAGTAAATCCAACTTGTTTTCTTTCGGTTTCTAGTCTCTTCACATTCTTTATCATACTATTTTTTTATTTTCAGTTTTTCTGGAGGTTTTAGTGCTTGTTGGAAAGCGTCCTTCACTGTTTTCTTAATAAAGCCCAATCTGTTTCGATTTTGTGTCCTCCTTTGTCATGCTGCAGTTTACACTCTGTTATTTCTTCATATAGTTTCTGTGCTTCTTCCTTCTTTAGTTTATGAATGTCTTGCTTTAAGCTTTCTTTCGTTGCTGGTTTTTCTTTTCCTGCTATTTGCTGCCCTAGACTGACCCATACCATATAGTAGTCGAAAAACTTTAAATAAATTTATTTCCAAACCTCCTCCTTTAAGTTCTGCGGAGTGATAAAAGGGGTTCAAACAATACATATTTTATTCAAAATCTTTATTTACTAGCAACATGATATTGTTCATTTTCGTCATAGATATAAAATATGAAAAGCTACTCATAACTCCCAAGAGATTTTTCAAATTTTTTCTGCCTCAAATTCAACAATAGACAACGTCTTAGCAACCATACATTGAGGCAACCCTTGATGTTACTTACATATTCTAATTTTAAAAGTCGGGAGACCTCGGTCTTTAACCATGTCAACCTCAGAGAAACAACATATTCATATCTCCCTTATGCATAAATATCTATTTTTAGGCCAAACTTTTTAAGGCACTATATTTCACAAAAATGTTGTGTGTTTACCATCTTCCCCATTCAATTTCCCACAAAAAATGTGTTCTTGATTTGATTTGCTAAGGAGTCTCCTTTTTGAGATTTTTTGAGTTTTGGTGCCATTCTCGTAGGGAGTCATCTACAACATCATGGTGTTGACAGCAAACTTTCAAGAATCATTTAACGAAATTAGAAATATTGAACTTTTTAATAAAACCTTACGATCCTTCTTCCCCACAGTTTAATACTTCTAATTTAGCTAAATTAGTCTTAAAGTTTTGCTACCTACACCAAGATGTTAGATATTAGGCCCCTACAAGAATGGAACCAAAACTATAAAAATCTCAAAAAAGAGACCTTTTAGCGAGTTAAACCAAGAGTACCCCCAAATAGTTAATACACATTTTTTTTTTGAAAAAGTTAGGTCTAACAAATGATCCTTAAACTCCTGATTCTTTGCTTAAATTAATATAAGTATAGTAATTAGTCACTAGGATTAACTAACATGTACTTATTTTGAAATCCATGTCTATTCTGAGCACAGTTTTTTAAATAAAATATACATTGTTTTAACTACCTTTATCACCCTGTAAAACCCAAATGAAGCAAGTTTAAAAAAAAATATTTAACTTTTTCTATTATTTTGCAAAAATCTACCGTCTCTAATAGATTTTTAATACAGGTACTTTTTAAATTCGTACAATGTTTTACAGCCGCTATTATATAAATACAATATATTCTGTAACATTGTACCTAGTTAAATAAAAAATCTGTACCTAAAGGGCTTTACGCAGAACTTCCCTCGTCGACATTATGACAATAAATAGTTTTAAAAATCAAATTAAGTTAGGAGTACAAATATCTTCACGTTTCTAATAAATTAAATACATTTTCAAATTAAAAAAAATGTATCCCAGCTGAGGTTTGAACCCGCCGCATCTGCGGCTCTGCAGAATGCTCGATTCTGTCTGAGTCTCCGCAGAGGATGTATGTGCGTCGGAATGCCATCTGAACTACCGCGTCTCTTCGTGAAAAGTCCGGCGCACGCGTCTCATGAAGAGCGCGATGTAATGGTTGAAACATTTTTATCTTTTGTGACATTATCTTTTATTGGTTGAGTCTTATTTTCAGCAAATGTAAAGCCTCACCTATGTGAAAGTTATTACTTCCTTTTATTTCAAAATTAGCACAAAAATAAACAAAATTTTATTTTTTTAAGGTGCTCACCCTGTATATATTGGTATGAAATTGTACCGGTTTTATGCGTGGTAGATATATAACATGTATGCAAAATATCGTCTTCCTCCAACAAATAGTTTTTGAGCTATACTGCCAACAGACAGACAGACAGACAGACAGACAAAAAGAGAGACAGACAGACAGACAGACAGACAGACTGGCGGAATTGAGAAAACCTCTTTTTCGTCATCTAGTGACCTTGAAACGTGAAGATCTGAAAAAATCTCGGAAGGTGATTTTTTCGTGATTACAATACTTCCTTCGTCTTTCAGACGAGGGAAGTAAAAATAAAGTTAATTAGGAAACTGATAATTAGCATAGTCAGCATAGATAGGTATGAAACATGTAACTGATAACAAAAGTAACTGCAAATATCGATAACAGAATATTAGGAAAAAGTTTATTCACTGCAAATATATTAGTCTGAGCGGCGGTGACACTAAGTCTAGTGTGATAAAACTTTTCAATGTCACACATATAATTCGTTAGGTCATTGATGGGGAAACACAAAATGGCAGTGCTGCCACGTGTGGACCGAACGGCACTATAAAAAAATTATTAAAAAAAAGGTTTTTTTTTCAATATCTAGTATCATAAAACTTCAGGATTCTGATTGTTCCTCGAGACAGGGAAGGGGTAGGGCTTTTAGAAAAAACAGTGCTGCCACTCCCCGAGCGAACTCTTATCAGCGGCAGCAGGAAGATAAGTGATCCCTCGGATCCTATTTTCTAGTATCATCGAACTTCATACAAATTCAATCGTTATCTGAAAGATCATCAATTTCTGTGTAAGAAAAACCGCTGCTGCCTTTTCCAGAAAGTGAAGAAAATGGCGGCAACAGCATTTGAAAGTCGCGTTTATCGCAACCGAATTTCGAGTTTCCTTTCAGTTTTATCAGCATTAATCCGTTTTTTTCGATTTGTACTATTGAAATACGCTAACATCGTAATTTCCAATAAATTTTCAATGTTGTTGATTGTTTAAACAAATGAAATTCCAGTTTTTATGTAATATTTTTCGATTTTCCATATTTTTCATGTTTTTTTTCATAGTTTCCATGCATTTAATTCCAATTGAGAATAAATGAATTCTATTCGTTGAAACAATACTTGCGATCATTGTTTAAACAAATTTGATTCTATCAATTATTCCAAACTCATTGATTTTTGGGCCGCTTTTTTAGGCCTTTTCGTGTTTTTCACAGCAAGTACGAATCCGTTTCGCATTTTTTTTATTCATGCCATTTATTTGTCACGACAGGGGTTGTTTGAACAAATTAGAAGTATTTTACTGGGAACAAAGATTTTTGAGCGATTTTTAAGCAGAAATTGTGTCTGCGGCGTTGATTTATTTTACCAACTTACTTTGTAGGACCCCGGCTGTGCTATTCACAAGTGGCACATTCTCCTTGGCTAGAGGGTAGCAAAAGAACCTACAAAGCCCATTCGTCGGTAGTTGGTATGCTTTATGCTCACTTTCGTTTGAGAAGCAGTCAGCAACGGTCGCATCGCTGTCCTTTTTTCTAATCTCAACGTATTTTACTTCTTCAAAAAATGCTTTGTTTCGTTGACGATATACTATCTTTGGCAAGAGATAACAACGACGAAGATGACAAAGAATTTGACGCAGAAAGTTTTGATTCTGGCCACGAAAACTAGTGATAAGTTGCTTCGATGCTTTAATTGTTAGCTACTCCTGTAATTTTAACTTTTAACATAATACCAAATTTACTAAATGGGCAATTTGTTTCAATAATAATTCATTGCGAACTTTGCATAATCTTTGTGTTTTTTATAAACGAACATTTGTATGCATAAATCTAGAAAGAAATTAAATTCGTTTTCACAAAACAAGACTATTACTTATTTAAACACGCTTCCATTCTCTTACAGTTGGTGAAATAAATCAACGCCGCAGACTCAATTTCTGCTTAAAAATAGCTCAAATATCTTTATGTTCCAAGTTAAATACTTCTAATTTGTTCAAACAATCCCTGTCCTGATAAATAAATGGCATGTTTCAATAAAACTGCGAAACGGATTCGTACGTGCTGTGAAAAACGCGAAAAGACCTAAAAAAGCGGCCCAAAAATCAACGAACTTGGAATAATTGATAGAATCTAATTTAGATAGAACTAATTCATTCTCAATTGGAATCGAAGGCTTAGAAAATATGGAAAAAAAAACAAGAGAAATAAGGAAAATTCGAAAAATATCACATAAAAAATACAATTTCATTTGTTTAAACCATCAACGCAATAGAAAACGTATTGCAATTTACAATGTCACGCGTATTTCATTAGTACAAATCGAAAAAGCCGGATTAATGCCGATAAAACCGAATGAACACGCGAAATTCGGTTGCGATAATCGCGACTTTCAAATGCGGCTACCGCCATTTTCTTCAATTTCTGGAAAAGGCAGCAGTGGTTTTTCTTACACAGAAATTGATAATCTTTCAGATAACGTTTGAATTTGTATGAAGTTCGATGATACTAGAAAATAGGATCTGAGAAACAATCAGAATCCTGAAGTTTTATGATACTAGATATTAAAAAAAAAATTTTTTATAATTTTTTATAGTGCCGTTCGGTCCACACGTGGCAGCACTGCCATTTTGTGTTTCCCCATCAATGACCTAACGAATTATATGTGTGACATTGAAAAGTTTTATCACACTAGACTTAGTGTCACCGCCGCTCGTACTATATGTACCTACCATAGATAAAGTAGGTATGAGTACTTCACATGCTAGATGTTAAAATAGCTTTTTTTGTCCCTAACATTTTTATAGCTGCTGCTTCAAGAATATTATATAATTAGTTAATATAATTATACTATATATTAATTGATAAAGAGCAAGTGCTGAAGCTTCTAATAGATTATAGATAGGTACACATTAACTTAACTAATTATTAAATAGTAGTAAGTAAAGTCAATTAACAGTTTTCACAATTACTTTATCACACGTTCATATCATAATAGATAACTGCTAGGAAAATATTACAATTATTTACATATAATAAAATCTGTTGCAATGAAAAAGTTCATACCAATAGATTATGCAACATCAAGTATACAGTGTGTCTAGGGATTGAGTATGGATAAGGTGTAAATGACAATTTTTTTTCGAGTTTGATGTTAGTATTTTACGAATTGTTCCTGCTTATTCTCAAACCAAGATTTTGATAAAATCAACCAAATTAATTAATATACAGAGTGTTTTTAGAATCGATTTTTGAAAAATGGTTAAGGTAAACAACCTTTATTAGAAAAGATTAAAAAAGTATTAAGAAGAGTTGTTTAGAACTGAGAGTAATGGCATACTTAACTTTCAGACAAATCGACCTACTTTGATTTTTAATTTTGTTTTTATTTTTTATAGCAACATACCTTTTATATTGGCTCTAGGAGGCACTCTATCGGTTTTTTTTAAATCTTGGTTTAAGAACCAGTTAGAGTGCCTTCTACAGCTATGATGAAAAGTACCCATGCTATAAAAAAATAATAAAAATGTTTAAAATCAAAGTAGGCCCATTTGTCTGAAAACTTTTAATTCTAACCAACTTTTCTCAATACTTTTTCTTGTTATCTCTTCGAATAAAGGTAGTTTACTCTTGACCATTTTTTAAGCCTTGTATATTAATAAATTTCATTGATATTCTCAAAATCTTGGTTTGAGTAGGAACGATTCCTAGGGCCGGTTGCAGAAAGCAATGTTAAGTCTGGTGTTAGCTAACGTCGCGTCAAAGTGAACAAAATCGCATCAAATTTTGTTTACTAATGTATTAGTTACCATAAACATGTGAGATTTGATTCGTTTTTGTTCACTTTGACGTCGCGTTAGCTAACACCAGACTTAACGTTGCTTTCTGCAACCGGCCCCTAGACTATTAGCACCTAACTCAAACATTTTTTGTCATTTACACCTTATCCGAACTGAATCCGTGGACACTCTGTACTATACATTTAGCATTGGTTAATAACAAATAAATTTGAACATAATAGTTCGCATAATGTTTGTGTTTTTAATTTATCGCATATGTAGGTATTAAGTCACAATATAAAATTCTTGCAGTGGGTTGCAGTCACAATAGTTTGAAAAACACTGATTTAGAAGAAAACAAGTCAATGATTCACATTTTTTATGTAACTATTTTATTACTATACTACTAACTAGTTTTTTTAGTTATTTTGTGTAAACATGTAATGTTAAAGTAAATCTACTTTATGATTCTACATGGTATGTTCAATTAAAACCCATCTTTAGTCTATTACAAACTATTCAATTGTTTCACTAACCGGCGTGTACCTTGCTCATAGAATTTTTGTGGCTGCCGATTGAAAAATTCTTTTATAGCGTTTTACACTTCTACGCTTGGCTTAAAGCGCTGACCTTTTACACCTTTTTCAGGAGCTCAAAAATATGAAAATCGCAAGGCGATAAACCTGGGCTGTAGGGTGGATGCTGTAAAACCCGCCATTTTTCTAACTGAAATTTGACAATGGACACCTCTACACACAGAAAGTTTTTAATGTACAGCAGTTGAGGAAATATATGGTAAAAAAACCTCTGAAGGGTGATGTTTTAAGGCTTTCCCTTTAGTATGCCGGTTGTTTGTTAGAAAACTTAATCTCGAGTGGTGACTGGTTTTACATAGATTTTTGGGTTATTGCCATTATGGCTACCCTTGCAAATCCCTCATATACAGTGTGTCCCACTTTAGACGGCACCACCCCAGTATTTTTTTTATATATTATCAAAGAAGTCTTGTTAGGAATTTTTTTATCAAAAAATCTTTGTTAATAAAAGTTGTTCAGAATCATTCAAATAAGCTAAATCCGAAATTTCATTAAAAATCGTACGACACTCATTAATGACCAATAGAAAAATTAGTTCACGAGCCGTAACCAAGACAACAACAAAATTTCTTGGAAATTTTTTGTAGGTATGGATTGCTTCTTTTTAAGGTTTGTATCGTTACGATTTTCTTACCGAATCTGCATTCGAACATTAATTCATATTCGGAAATTATTTTTCGTGCAACCAACGACGTCCTAATTTGCCCTAGCGTCCCGCTCGTGCAAATTAATACGACGTTGTTGGAACGCACTCAAAAAAATTTCCGGAAAGAATTAATGCTCTTGTGAGATTATATGTGAAAACAAAAAATTTTGAAAATCTCTAAAAAATTTAAATAACGATTTATAGAATACATTACATGATCTTCCAGTTGCAGTATCGCAGGAAATGTACTATACATTATACAGTTGTGATTAGAGAATAATAAAAATAATAATAATAATAATAATAATAATAATGAATTTATTGTCTAACAGCATATAGCCAATAACCAGACAATATTAGATATACGGATAACCAGTAAGAGTAAGTATAACTTAGTAACTAATCATAAATTCAATTTATTTGATATTTATTTTAATATAATAACTAATAACTTAAATATATTTGTCTATTCACCAATAAGTTCTATTAGTTTTGGTAATGTAGAATTATTGATATCACATTGGCTGCTTATACGGTTATAATTACTGCACATGGTATAGATAGGAGATTTAAATATAATATTAGTTCGAGCGCCAGGTAAATAGAATAGCGATGACTGTCTAGAATGTATTCGAGGCACGTGAAAGTTTAACTTTTGCAACAAATATGAGCATTCAACTTTATTACGTAGCAAATTAAAAAGAAAAGTCAAACTGATACTTACCCTTCTGTGTTCACATGAATTAATATTAAATGTATTTAGTAAGGTTAAGTGCTCAAAACCTCTAGGCGGATAGACATGGTACACCTTGAACCACAAATATTTTAAAAGTTTTCTTTGTACATTTTCTATAGACGTTATATGGCATTCATAAATTGGATTCCATATGATACTTGCGTACTCTAATTTTGAACGTACAAAAGCAAAATATAATGCCATAATAGTAGAAATATTTTTAAATTCCTTACAGCTGCGTACTATGAAACCTAACATTTTATAAGCAGAAGACACAATTTCATTAATATGATTTACAAACCTAAACTCAGCATCAAATACCACACCCAAATCTCTTATTGAGTGTAGGCTAGATAACAATTCTGAATTTAATGTTTAGTCAAAAAGGATTCGATTAATTTTACGAGAATACGTAACAATTTTACATTTGCTAACATTTAGATTTAACTTATTTCTCTTACACCAGTTTTTGAGAGTATGGTAAGGTCGGTTTGAAGGTTCATAGCATCATGGTGACTTGCAATTGATGAAAATATTTTTACGTCGTCAGCGAACATAAGTACATTACACTGCAATTGATAACTGAGATCGTTGATGAATAAGAGGAATAGTAAGGGCCCCAGATTAGAGCCCTGGGGCACTCCGGATGTGGGAATATATTGAGTAGATCTATACCCATTATACACAACACGGTGTGGTCTATTTTGTAAATACGATTTGAATAGTGCGACATTTGTGTCACTAACACCAATGCTATGTAGTTTTTGAAGTAAAATACCATGATCTATTTTGTCGAAAGCTTTAGATAAATCTGTATAAACAACATCGATTTGGCCTTGATTATCTAATTGTTCAGAAACAAATTGCGAAAAGCAACAGAGGTTAGTGATGGTGGAGCGGCCTTCCATGAATCCATGCTGGGAAGATGATATGACATGTTTCACACTACTATATATGTGTTTGTACAGAATAATTTCAAATACTTTGGAAAAGTTAGAGAGAATAGCAATGGGCCTGTAGTTCGTAACATTGGAAATATCGCCATTCTTAAAGATGGGACAAACACGTGCAATTTTCCAGATTTGAGGAAATGTCGACGTTTTTAAGATTAAATTGAAGATGATTGAGAGCGGAGAAGTAAGAACGTTTGTGCAGTCTTTGATCATATAGCTAGGCACTTGGTCAAAACCAGCAGTTGGTTTGTTTTTCAGTTTCTTGATGGCGGATATGATATCGTTTTCAGAAATGGAAATGAGATTGATACAGGGTAGATTATCATAACAGGAGAGATCAAGCTTATGAATATTGTCGGTATGTTGAAAGGGTTGATAGACACTGTTAAAATACTGTCCAAAACCATCTACTATATGTTGAGGAGTAGAATATTTTATATTGCCGTTGTATGTAGTACCGGGTATTCTGGTAGCGTTTTTCTTATTATGAATGAACTGCCAGAGTTGATTTGGATCTTTACCTATAGCTTGTTCTGTGTTAAGAGTGTATATAGTGTATGCTTCGTTGATTTTTTTCTTAACGTGACTTCTGAGGCGTTTAAATTCATGATAGTATTCTAGCGATCCAGTGCTACGATATTTTTTGTGCAATTTTATTTTAGTTTTTAGGCTTTCAACTATTTCAGGTGTAAACCATACAGGATGTTTGTGGGATTTATTTTTGTGTAGTGGTACATAAATATCAAATAGTGAATAAAGTATTTCGTAAAACTTGTTGCATGCTAAATTAACGTCAGTATAATTCTGCAGGATTGACCAATCCACAGCGAGTATCGAACTGTAAAGGGATGGAAAGTCAGCTTTTTTAAAGTTGTACGACCTGTTATTTGGATTTGCAATAAAATTAGTGTACGGACTAGTATTTAAATTTACACAAGTCTTCAATGCAGGATGAAAAGCATCTTCAGTAACAAAAGGTGTATTGTCCCTAGTTACCTTACAGGAAATGTTAGAAAAAATAAGATCCAAGAATGATGAAATGAGAATTTTTCGAGAAGATGGATAGGCGTAACAGTCCCCTAATCACATGGCGAACAATTTCAACATTTTTGTTTTAATTAAATTTCGGATTTAGATTATTTGAACGATTCTGAACAAATTTTATTAACATAACATAATATGACTTCTTCAATTTTGCTGTTTATTTGAAATCGTAGTAGGCTAGCATTTTACCGTGAAGGGAAAGTAGCATACCCTAAAATGAGAATTTAGTGAAGGGTATAATCAGAAAAAAGAAACTTTTTAAATCAATAATATATAAAAAGAAATACTAGGGTGGTGCAGTCTAAAGTGAGACACACTGTATATTAGATTTTAAGTAGTTTTTAAGCTGTCTTTTATAATCATCCATCTAGCACAGACATATCCAATTTTAATATTCGTTAAATGTCTACAAATGTTAAGTCAAAAGCGAGACTTTTATTTCTAAAACCTTGACACTGGATAACGATCGCCTCTCTAAAACAGACACTTTCAGATTCTCCATGGATGTCTGTCATGGAAAACTTTTACTGCATATTGGATTGTACTAAATATTTTTCATTGTATTATTAAAAAAAAAATCTTTAGTAGTTACCAATAGCGGTTTATTTACAACTTTAGATGCAAAATTGTGTAGGTACTTTTCCACTACTTTAATATGATTTCCTTATTAAATTACCAGTACTCTTCCCATTAAACAGTGTAGAACCACATAAACCTTAGTAAAATATGTACCCTTAAGAAATTATTTGACCAAGAATTTTTCTATTTATATTTTCTTTCCAACTCAAAAACTGCTTATCGGATCAAGTTTATATTTGACATAATATAGTTTTGTTAATTTTCTCAAACTCTCATCCATATGTAGCGGGCGCTATTTACCCTACTTCCACTTGACATAAACGTAATATTTTTTTATCTCCACATTTTCGTTACCACAGCTATGATGTTTTAATTTTACATGAAAAAGTTGTATTTGATTTATACCAAAAAGCGCAATGCAAAAAAAATTGCTAGTGAGCATAAACGCAAATTATATTACCTGTCAATTCAAAATTAAAAAATTGTTACGGTGAGACATTTTAACAATAATAATACCTACTCGAAATTATAGACCTTGATGACTTAACTAATATCTTTACTTAAAAAATTGTTCACAGATTGTTAGTTTAAAAATAATTTAAAATATCTTAATTTCGGAAACCGTTGAAAGTCTCAATACGAATCAATTATGCCTTTTTTAAGTGAAATTAATATATCTATTATTGTATATGCTGTACCAAAATTGTTAAGATAAAAATATTACCACTGACGGTTTATTTTAATGAGAGGAGACGCTATCCCTCTTTTCGGAACACCCTATACATTAAATAGTAATTTATCATTTATATCAATTTATGGATAAGCTACAAAGTTTTGCTTTATTGCATCTCAGGTTCTATTATAAACAAAAATTATGTGAAATAAAAAGAGATAAATTTCAGTAAAAATTTAATGCTAAAATGGTAGATTTTTTAAAGCTCAACATATGTAGGTAATGTTGGAAAACAAATGATTTAATTTCCAGTTAATATGTTCATTATATAAAAAATATTTGGGATCACACAAATATCGATATTTTATATTATACAAATTAATAATTAAATAAACATTTTTCAAAACTTTACCTGAGTTTTCTGTACATTGTTTTTTCAGTTTAGTTGCAGTTAGAAAGCCACATGCAGTTTAGACAGTAGAAACTTATCCACAAGGTAGTCTTGGCCATACAGAAGATTTCATAGGATGTTC
This sequence comes from Agriotes lineatus, assembly GCA_940337035.1. Classification (NCBI taxonomy): domain Eukaryota; kingdom Metazoa; phylum Arthropoda; class Insecta; order Coleoptera; family Elateridae; genus Agriotes; species Agriotes lineatus. The sequence continues at coordinate 90,242 of CALNHX010001648.1, read as the reverse complement.
ATTTTTTCACTATGCCCGGACAGAGGACCAACAATTCTTTCCAGTTTTGATACCACCACGGTTGTATGTCATTCACTCTATGATCTTCGTGGTATTAATTGCCTATGTAGTAGCCAGGAACTAAATAGAATTTTATGAAATAACAATATATTCATGTCCTAATTGTATTGAAGGAATTGTGTATTAATGTCTATCAAGTAAACAATTTGATGAAGGAATCAGCAAAAAATGTGTTGTCTAAACATGATGTAACAATAATAAGAATATTTTCTGTTTGGTAATGCAGGAGTGTTTATTTATGCAATAAAAATATTAGCTTTTGTTTATGTAGGCATATGTTCCTTGACTGGTTAACATAAAATTACAAAAGTGCAAAATTCATATAACATTACTGCTATAGTTTTTAATTAATTGTATTTAGTACTCAGAGCTATTGAGTTTTGATGTTAAGATATTATAAGAATCTGACCTAGCAATTTTATTCAAGTAAATGGCTTAAATGAATACAAAATTTTCACAATACTTGATTATAATACAAAATTCAATATTACAAATGAATTTATATTGTAGTAAGTACCTACTTTAATTATACATATATTTAAGAAACATTTTAAATATAATTTATATTAAATGAAATTCTAAAAACCCCACACATATTTTAAGAGCACCCTCTTACCTTATTTTTATTTAATGCTTAACTGCTAACACTAAACTTTATTAGAGAACTGATGTAAGTAGGTATCACAAGAATTGCCGTCTAGCAAAAATTCGTTGTCAGCTTTACACTTACAACTATTTAATTAATTTCCTTATCGTAAATAAATAATGGGTTAGCAGATGTTATTTTTAATACTAAATTACCCGCCCACGTTGCCATGTAGGAGAGCTACTATTTGATAACTAAAATAATTTTCACATATGCAATTAAAGTATAATACACCCACGTTTATTTATAAAATAGTGATATAAGCTCTCTAAAGATAAAACGTGAGTGTTGGCTTTAAGTACAGGGTAGAATCTTTGTGATAGAAAGCAAAGACTTTTTATGGAAAAAGTGTAACTTAGAACAAAATGTGTTTTATCTAAATACTAAGTGTTGACAGTATACAAAAAAATGTGATTTTTTATGAAGTTGTAGGGTCTACCCCTAGTAATAGCGGTAAAGCAGTAAACTTTACATAAATATTCTTTATTAGCTATAGCTTAGCATCTATTTGTTAACAATATTTTTTTATTTTATTTTGTATTCAGCCAACAGCCGTTAGGCCAATTATAGGCGTCTCTGTACATTTATGGGGACTTCCAACCCCAATAATGACCGTCATGATGTTATTATGACATCCGGGACCAACTATTTCCATGGCAGCCGTACCACGAGGCGCCGAGAGAAGCAGCCGTGAAACTCCCATCCAAGTTCTGACCAGAAAGAGCTACACCACCCGGGACCATTGATATTATATCAATTATCAATTAATGTTTCACTTACAGCTTCTATCATCTTAGTATAAATATATTCTTTAGGGATGTTTAAAAATTCTCTAAGTGAAGTGCATGAGGCAGAGTCATGCAGAACATAAAAGTTTCCCTCATGTTTCGTAAATATAAATAGTTTAGTATGAAGTAACATGTAAATGACGTAAGCTAGTAATACCTACTTCTAGCAATCACTACGTGTTCATCACCAAACCATTACACCATCTCTGTCATAATGAAAACAGTTGATCTCTTAAATGTAGCATTCAACATATTGTTCCCCTTATCGTTTTCAAACTCTACTACAAGGATATTGTTGCTACTCAAAGTCAATCTAGATTCATCACTAAAAAACCACATTTTAAGTGACGTCACTGCCCTTTTGTAAATTGTAAATGGGCTGTAGATCTATACCGTTGGTTAGTTAATATAGCAAGCATTCCACCTTTATGGAGTCTGTTCCCAATGGTTTGATCAGAAATTGAACTTCTCCTTCTCTTACTTGTTAATTTAGAATGTATCTACCATGCTGGTTTTTTAGAATTTACCCGAGCAGTTAAAGAATTATATATAATATAGGACTAGATCTTGATCTTCCTGTTTACTTATTGGTCTCTCAATATCGATAGCAAATGTTGGGAATTCTAATTTGAGACATGTCTATTACATGGTTACCCCTATGTGATCGTGGTGTCTTTTACGTTAAGAAATCCCTTTCTAACAATAGAATTAGAAGCCTTAATTAAGAAACCTAAACGAGAAAACCAACAAATATAATTATTAAAGTATGAGAAAGTAATAAATAAGTACAATGAGCACTTAGAGGAAAAATCAGCAAGAATAACAGTTTAAGAAGATGTGGAAAAGGACTGGGTAGAAATGAAAACACTATAAAACGAAGGGCAATAAAAAATCTACAGGGCATAATAAATAGTAAAAGTACCTGGTTTGATGAGCATGTGAGATAGCATTGAAAGAATTAATGAAAGAAAAACAAAAAATACTAATCCAGAACTCGGTAAAGATAGACAGAAGAGTTCAAGAAAGAGAGTAATAAAACACTACTGAAATAAACAGCAGAGAAGAGAAAAATGAAGAAATTCTAAATATAATTATGGCAGGTGTACGAACATGTGTGTGATAAATTCTGTGATAAGTAAAAAAGTGGTGTTGAAAGCAATGAAAGAAGAAATTTACAACACAATTGTAAAATCAACGGATCCTTACGGTAGAGAAATGTGGACAGGCAATGGAGAACGAGTTGACTAGATGGAAACGAAAATTATCGCAAACAATTTATGGTGGGGTAAAAAAAGGAGATGGGTAGAGAAGAATAACAAATGAAGAAATATATCCAACTTTATGTATTCATCATTAAGACAATAAAACAAGAAAGACTTCAGTGGATGTCAAAGATGGAGCAGAACAGAGTACCAAAGTTGATCCTCAAAGCAAAACCCAAGAAAATCGGAAGAGGCTGATCTCCAAAAACTTGACTAAGATCTAGACAAGATCTAGCAGAAATAGGCATCGCAGATAGGTGGGAAGTATTGGCAATGAACAGAAATGAATGGAGGAAAATTATAACCACAAGCCTTTAAAGCCTATTGTGCTGCTTTTATAATAATTACAAACACCAACATCTCGAGGAACTCCAAACTATAAATAAATAATTTTATTGATAGTAGGTACTGTCCACAATAGGCAAAGTCAAAAACCTTTGGAGCAGAACAAATGGTCATTAAGTTACATTGTAAATACATTTCCTTATGCTTTTATTTATCTGTGTTTAGAAAACTATTGTTGTAGTACTAGAAAAACCAAGTGGTTAAAAAGAGAGATCTATGGAATGAAAAATTAATACCCAAAGAAAAATAACCTGATTGAAGAAAAACAAGAATGAACATAGCTGATGTCCCAAGTCATTAAAAGGAAGATTAAAAAAAACTGTAAAAATTCAAGTTTTAGCAAACGAATTTCAAAAATACAGTATCTACTTCTCAGCAGTGCAAGAGACAGGAGTTCTAATAGGTAATGTAGGAATACTGCACAATGCCGCATCTAGCTACTGGAACACGTGTAATGCTGTTGCTTAGAAAACATCACAATATGGTAACACAGTTAACCAAATTGACCAATAACTACCAGCAGACACTAACAGAAAAGAAAATAGGAAAAGATGAACAGAAAAACGAACAAGGAGTAGAATACACACAGACCAAATAAAAATAATTACGCTTACAACAAACAAACTCCGCCTTCTGTAGTCATTGGGTGGAGTGACAGCAGCTACTGATGCTGGTATTAAGCCCCGATAAAGGAGGAAAGTTCTGTTGGCTGCAGGAAAAACTAGACGATGCTCACAGAACCAAAGCGGCTGGTTTCAATCCATATCGCAGATAGAGGGAGCCCTATCAGATAGGGGAGCGACGGCTAATGGCGCTCACCTAAAGAAAAACTCACATTCTTAGGAAACTAGAACTACTTTTTTCATTCTGTTTTCGCGAAACATTTGACTTGCACGTATAGTAACTATATTTATTTATGAATTGATATTTAAAACAAAATGTAAGTCAGAAATTATATTTTTTTGAGGGTATCCAATGAACGCCATTGCCCGACTCGGCAGGGTAATGGCGCTCAGGCGTTCAATAACAAACAGACAGACAGACGGAATTGGGAAAACATGTTTTGTCATCTACAGACCGTAAAACGTGAAGATCTAAAAAATCTCGTTTTTCTATTTGCTTGATTTGGCTGTCTCATAACCTTTTGCTATTTTCAGAAATATTCTTACCGGTCTGACTTGTTGGTCATACCGGTAACAGACAGGCAGACAGATCGAATTAAGAAAACCTGTTTTTCGTTATCTGGAGACCCTAAAACGTGAAAATCTGAAGAAATATCGGAAGGTGATTTTTTTCGGTATTACAATACTTCCTTCGTCTTTTGAGCGCAATTACCCGAATGGTAGAAAAATTCAAAAAACATTGACAGAACCTCAAAGAGTTAATCTTATAAAAAAGGGCTTTGGCTATTTCAAGCAGAAAGCCTGACATGCACTATTGATAATTAGTTTATTGAAAAATAATGAAAAATGATTTTATAAACCGTAATTGAAATAGCAGGTCAAATTATAACAGCAGTATACAAAACACATTTATCCTCACCACTCGAATGTCTCGACTGCAAACAACGTGGGGCGTTCACAATATGCGTGCACTACTTTGATACAGATGGTGCACTATACACAAATTCGATTAAAGCATGGATTTGGTTTAAAATGAGTGAGCGCAATTGTCCGCTGAGCGCCATTAGCCGTCGTTCCCCTACAAGTGCGGGAGGGGGCAAATCTGTTTTCTCAAAATATGTAACCAGATAAAAAAAAATTAATGTAGAGAAACATTGCATTAGACTAGGAGCATGCAACATAATATCATGGCACCAACGAGAACAGGAAGTCGTAATGGAATTGGAAAGAACGCTATCTCTGACAATTTATTTATTTAGCGTATGGCTTGTTTGGCCGGGAGTGCCGGGTCTGCGACCCGAGATGTTCGGCCGCCAATTGTATGATATATATGATATCATATCATGTAGAAATTGTATGTACCATGTGTTGTGTGTGGTCAGGTTACTCTTTCCCATAGACCAGTCTTCCGGGAAGAGCGCCGTTAATTCTATCCCAACGGCGAATAGTGACCGAGCCTGATACCGATCCAATGGACTGGGAAAAAATTCTGCCTGTCCATGGATTTGAACCGAGGACTTGCTAGAATATACCTCGAGGCAGCCTGCTATATATAATAGAAGATATTAATTCCTGCATAAGAACTAATATCATGCATGGGGTAAAACAAAAATTCAATATAAACATGTTAATGACAATGGTGACATGCTAATACAATTCTGTATGAAAAATAACTTTAGAATTAACAATACATTCTGTGGTCACAAGATGCAATATAAATATATGTCAGCTTCAAAGGTATTTGGACTAATGTCTCCGCCTATGAGTTATGTTTTGTGGCGTTTAAATTGTTTTGCTTAATGAGTTCGCAGAAGAAACGCGATAGGCAGTTTTCTATCAAATGGAACGGCGCCTGCAAAACCCAAACAATCTGGGAATAAATAGCTGTGGATAGGAGCATTCTAGTACAGAAAAGCGAAGGTGTTGGTTGATTTTGCAGGCGTCGAACCATTACTGTTCCAATCCATATTGTTATTTAGAATTGTTAATTTGTTCGCTTAGCCATTGCTGGCCATGTTTTGTTTATTTTAATTTTTTTATACCAATGAACTGTGCTTATCTGACTTTGTGTATAACCTATAAGTGGACAGGCGCTGACCTACCCCCTTATTCTGACATACACGTATCAGAACACAAGAGGTCAATGTGTTTCTTTAGAGATTATTTATTAACCAGTAAAAATCCATCTATCACAAGTGTTAGATATTAATACACTCAACTCCTCAGACATAGGTAGTGATCAAGAGCTACTGCTAGGTAAACTATGAATACAGATACAATGAACTAAACTCAATGAACCACTACTCAAAGAAAAAGTCAATATAGAAAAACTGCAGGATGATAGTACAAGATACCTGTACCAACAAAGACTAAAACGCCCCATAAAAAGTAACAAAATACATCCAAACGGAACAGCAAACTCTCAATGGTCAAAAATAAAAATCATACATATTTAACGCATCAAAAGAAGCATTAGAAACAAGAAGAGTTACCATCTCGCAAAAAGTGAAACATCGAACACCATGTTCTGTAAGTAAATAAAAGTATTAGCAGAAACTAAAACAAACACATTCTTAAAATATAGGAAACTGCAAACATCTGAGGACTACAACCAGAGCTGGGCAAAATACTTTCAAAAAGTATTTAACTACTAAATACTAAATACTTTATGAAAATTGAATATATTTAAATACTAAATACTTTTTATGGACAAAAAGTATTTAAATAATAAATACCTATAGGTAATATTTAATAGTTAAATACTTTTTATAAAAGTAATTAAATACCTTAAAAGTATTTAAATATTTTAAAAGTATTTAAATACTTTCAGTTTTTAGATATCACTAAAATGTAAAAAGACTGTATTTAAATAGTAATGCAGTATTTATAATCTTTTTAGCAGTTTAACAATTTTTCAAAACTAAATTTAAAGTTCATAATTTCCTTTTATTCTAATACTTGTAATGATTGTAGTAAGCCAAGGAGTACTAACAGATGGCATAACTTAAGATAATTTACATGAATTATTAAAACCCAAAAAATAGATATATATATATATATTGGTTTGTGGTGAATGTATACTTTAGATGTTATTTTATAAATATTTCGGCAAAAAAATATTAAAATTCAGAAAATACTTTTTGATAAAATTATTATATTGAATATTAACAAAAAAAGTAAAACAAAGTAGTTTAAACAAATATAAATTTAAAACAATATACACGCTCTTTTTAGTTTTTTCGTTTTCATATACATAACAGTTCCTTTACATCTTTGCCATAAGTTGTAGGTCTTCAGCTAATAACAAATTTGAAGATCAATTTAAATTTTTTCAGTTCAAATACAAAGTTGTCCTTCAAATTTCTGAGGTTACATTTTTTATATTTGAGGAAGAAGATACTTGAGATTTTCTGTTTTTAGTTTTTCCAGATTAATTTTCATACTGGCGATTGTTGGTATCACAAATCCATAATATACAGTAGTTTTTCCTTTCAGAATATCTAATGCTAAAACCAGTGACTTTGAAACGTATTCTCTCAAATACTCCACTTCATGTTTATTCAAGCAATATTGTTTAATTGAAAGTTGTTCATATAAATAAATATTTTTTTGCTAAAATTTCTGAGTATCTTTTTTTGCTAAAATTTGGATTACGAACTCATAGTGTGAATTCTATCGTGTAATGCCTAATAATGCCAGAATAGCTCTAATGCATTTCATTTCGTAATGTACTACATTTCTACATTCAAAATCGTTGAGAAATGTGGTATGTTTCTGCATTAGCAACACTTTTCTGCATAGCAACAGCGATTCGTTTTACATTTGGCAGTACTGAAGTGTATTGTTGATGACACTGTAAGTCTAAATTCAAGGTTAGTAGCTTAGGTTTCACGTCAGTCTGTGTCAAAACTGACGCAATATCTAACCTGCTAACCTCGAATTTGACATAGACTTTCAGTGTCACCAACAATACACTTCAGTACTGCCAAATACATAACATCAACTTGAACTGCTTATTGTGGTTTAGTACATCGAAACGAGTTCTGCTCAACTTGATTATGTTTTGACATTTAATGTAACTTTTATTTAAAAAATTTAATATTTGTACATTTCCTATGAAATGCGATAAAATACTATACGCAACACGTTAGAAAAGTGGTTTTACTGAACTCGAATGGCCGTTTCTTGCTCAGTAAAAACATCACTTTTATAAACTTGTTGCGTTATATAATATACTAGTTAGAAATATATTTTTTTAAGAAATAAAAGTAGTTAAATACTCTCAAAGGTATTTAATTTACCTTTATTTCCTCAAAAAATATATTTCCAATTAGTAAATACTTTTTGCGTAATTTTTAAACGTCCATACGGATCATTTGGGAATATTTAAATACTTTGAGAATATTTAAATACTCTCAAAGTATTTAAATACTCCAAAAATATTTAAATAGCCTAAAAGTATTTAAATACTAAATACTTTGCAAAGTATTTGCACCTACAAGTACAAATACAGCTCATTAAAGAGTATTTAAATTAAAAAAATTAATTACAAATACAAATACTATCCAGCTCTGACTACAACTACAAAGTAATGAAGTCAATGCAAGAATTAGAGATATAAAAAAGAACTACTGGGAAAGATACACAGGTGGGTTTGAAAGGCCCTATATGGCAACAGAAACAGATCTGGAGAATGCTAAGAAATCAGAGGGAAGAAGTTAAGGAATATATACAAACTAAAGTCCGGTTACTCTAAGATAGGGGCAGGCACGTCATCATTGCCAGAGTGCGCAGTGGTTTGGCGATTATCTCAATAGGCCATGGTTACTTAGCAATGGCACGTTCTTAGATAGGCGCCCTGTTACCTGGGGGTTTAGCTGCTTATAGTTTTTCTCATTTGCGTTTCATTTATTAAAAATGTCGACAAAAAAGATTGGTGTTAAGAGAAAGACGATAAAAGTCAAGGGCGAGAAATTGAAGGTGAAGGTGAAAACTGGCTGCAAATACCTCTTGCGAATTACCGGTAGGCATATCTATTATTTATACATAAATTATACGTAATTTATAAATTATTAAAACGATTAATTTCTATATGCAACGAGTAATGGTTGCAACAGAAATTGGGAAGAATAGCTATCAAACCATAGCAAATGAAGGAAGACGTGTTAATTTCAATACCGCATCATCCGAAGAAGAATAAGATTTAGGTGTATAATCATTACTAATGTCCGATTCTGAATAACCAGCTTTTAACCCATACATTGCTCTTTGCCCATACTTTACAATATAGTATACCGGGTGCTGACTTGCGGGATGCACCATAGGAATTTGCATAGTAAATTCTTTATGTTCAATTATTTGCTCCCCTAATTATTTTAGAGCTAAAGTGTAAATACATTTTTTTGTAGAGAAAAAAATACTGCATCCATTCATACTGTTGCTAACAATTTTTCATTTTCCGGAACTGAAGGAATGCAAAAAATCAAACTAGCATTTTTACAAAAATCAGTCATGCCATGGTATTATTGAGCGAAAATATGTGTTGTTTGTTTGTTTGTCATTGATGTTTGACGTTGTAATAATTCATTATTAATTATGTTCTGCTTAATGTCTCTAAGGGCCGGTTGCAGAAAGCAATGTTAAGTCTGGTGTTAGCTAACATCGCGTCAAGTGAACAAAATCGCATCAAATTTTGTTTACTAATGTATTAGTTACCATAAGCATTTGAGATTGATTCGTTTTTGTTCACTTTGACGTCGCGTTAGCTAACACCAGACTTAACATTGCTTTCTGCAACCGGCCCTAAGGTACCTGGACCTTGTCCATAACAAAAATGGTTTTATAGTGGACGTTCGTTAAGTAAGCTCTTTGTTTATTGTAAAATATCCGTATCGGCAAATTCGAAACAGTACAAGTATTAATAGACTGATACATTAAGTTTAAAACTACAGGCACGTTATTAAATGACAATACGTTCAATCTTTTGACGGCAGTGACTGTATGATAGCACTTGCGTTGGCACTGGCTTGTTCCAGTATTTCATGGCATCACTGATTTTTGTGAAAATGCTCGTTTGATTTTTTGCATTCTTTCGGTTCCGAAAAATGAAAAATCAATAGCAACAGTATGAATGGATTTTTTTTTTCTACAAAAAATATATTTACACTTTAGCTCTAAAATAATTAGGGGAGCAAATAACTGAACATAAAAAATTTACTATGCAAATCCCTATGGTGCGTCCTGCAACTCAGCACCCAGTATAGTATATATATGAATAATAATTTTGTTTTTCTTGCTCACTGTTTTTAATTGTGATCGCAAATTATGTGTATGCCACTGTTAATTCTTGAACCGCGTGACGTAACAAAAACTAGCGCAGCCAAACTGTGACGTGCCTGTCCCCTATCTTAGAGTGGCCGGACTCTACTAACATCACTGGTGACATGTGGATAGAATACTTTAGGAACATCTATATCGCACAAGAGAATTTACCAAGAGACATACTAAGTTAAAGTGGATATAAGTAAAGATTATTTGAGAGAAATTAAAACGCTCAAAAATTGAAAAAAAGTTTTAAACTAGAATGCAAATGCTATCAAAGCCCAAAGATCAGTGTTTAATTTTTCTAGCCAGACATAATATAGACATAGCGTGTATTTCAGAAATTTACCTAATAGAGAACAATCAATTTAAAAATTCCAGGATATAGTTTATAGACAATATAGAACGACAACAATTGTTTCTGGAGAAGTTGCAATTATTATTAAAAAAAAATTAAACATATTAGCCTATCAAACGAAATCCTTTCAAGAAGCTTAGACATAATTATGCTACAACTTCAGTTAAATGATAATATACGAGTTAAACTCGTAGCAGTTTATAAATAGCCAAACTGTATATTTGTTAGTTGAACATATTCAATGATAACAAGAGTACACTGCTAATAGGTGGCCTCAACAGCAAAAACATGCTACGGGGCTGTCGAGTAAATAACCCAAATAGTATCCAACTGCATAGAATCACCGCTACGCATGCCATTCAAATATCAGCACCTAAAGAATACATGTATTAGGTACTGTATCAACAAAATCATCAACCAGACATCCTGGACATAATATTCCATAAAATAGTTATCAAAGGTTAGTATATCCAGCAGCTGTAATCAAAAGACAATACTCTTCGGCAAGCTACTAAGCGAATTCTAAAACAACTCACTATCATTCCACCACTAAAAAAAAATAATAACATAATAACACGTAACAGACCAGGACAAATGTGAGATCATTGCAGATCACATCGACAGTAATCTCAGTGTAAGTAGATAGGTTTACAGAAAACTTACAACTAACTCGCAATCAAATAGAGTCAATATCCCCTAGTGAACTGAAAACGATAGTTAAACAACTGCAATCATGAAAATCACTGGGTCCAGATGTGTTTCCAAATGTCGTTTTGAAAAAATTACCACGAAAATGAATAGTCTTGTTACAATTTTTAATGGATATTTAAGAATGGAATACTTTCCAAAGAAGTGGAAACATGGTCACATACTACATTTTCATAAACCAGGGAAAAACAAAAACAACCCAGGAAACTACAAGCCAATCAGCCTGCTTTCTACAATATCAAAACTACTAAATTTTATTAGCAGGTGTTTAAAGACTGCTGCACACACGAAAATATCCTACCGGCATTTCAATTTGATTTTAAATAGAAGCATGGTACAGGACACAACTACTGAGACAAACTGAAGTCATTGAAAAAGGATACCACTCAAAACAATATACTATACAATCGCCTTCCTCGACCTATAGCAAGCATTTGACAAGTTATTGATAGAGGGAGTAATAATATTCCCATCTGCAAAACAAAACATTGGCAATTATAATTAATGCCATCTTTTCTAAGGACAAAAATATGAAAGCTGGAGTTCCTCAAGAAAGTATATTGGGTTCTAACACTATTCAATACACAGTGTGTCCAAGATAAAGGGGGTCAGTATGGGGATCTCTTAATAGTAAGAGATACAAATTTGGTTAAATACGAAAAAAGTCAGGCAATTAAAGGGACTAACAAAATGACTTCTAGAAATCCTTGGTATGATTTTTCGTTATTGAGTTATCTTAAAAAACCGAATTTTTGGATTTTTAATTTTATTATTTTCTGGCGTTAATATTAAAAGTTAGAGCAAAACTGACAACATTTCTTTAGGTATAGTAACTTTTTATGGACTTCAAGATTATGTTATCAGTTTCATTTTGTTAAATGCGGCGCTTATTCTTTATATTAAATTTTAGAAGCCTTTTTTATTCCGATTTCAACAATGTATCACACATTATGGTTTAATTATATTTCAAGTCCTTTTTGACCATCATCAAGAAATTTTTGGATACGGACCTGTGTCCTAGAGCATTTCGTACGTTGATTCAGCTTTTGTAATTTAAAAAAAAACGTAATAAGCTACACTGGAATGCTTTTAATTTTTAATTATAATTAAGTATTGTTTATAAGTAAGAAAAATAATTAATAAATCAATTAATTACTATTGAAAATTATTTGTATTTCAAGACTGTACGTGTTCATTAAGGATCAAAACATTAATGGCCCGTCTTATAAAGACCACTAATCTGAGGTTAACTTCAATTCATTGGTAAAATAAACAAAAGCACATCAAAACGTCAGTGCTTATGATTTATTCATCAGTAAACAAATTTGTTGCGTTTTTGTTTATTTAACAACGAATTACAGTTAACCTCAGATTAATGGGCTTTATAAGACTGACTGTCAGTGTGGCTTATTACTTCTTTCTTTATACTACAAAAGCTGAAACAAAATATGAAATGCCTTAAGACAGAAGTCCGTATCCAAAAAATTTGTTGATGATGATCAAACAAGACCCGCAACGTAATTAACCATAATGGTGGTACATTGTAGGATTCATAATAAAAAATCTGGTGTGATACAAGCAACAACTTCCTTTTACAGTGATCTTTTAGTTAGCCAAAAATTTGATTTTTAATTTTTAAGCATTTGTCAAAAATTACAAATTCTACAGAAACCGTACAAAATAGAGCGTTAGTTGAAGAGACAACATTTCTCTAAAATTTTAAGCTGAATTCAAAAATGTAATAATATACAGAGTGTTCTATTTAAAATAGGAGTTAATAAACAAAATTGAAAAAAACAAAAGAATCCCATTTCAGAGGTATTCAACTGGAAAATCGCCTATCTTACATCAATACACACATTAAAATAGTAGTAAAAATTAAAGTTTTTAAAAAAATTGTTAGAGCCGTTTTTGAACAAATAAAAAAAAAATGAAAAATCACAGGATTAAACACCATACTTCCGGTTATGCGATTTTCTTCAAAAGCTTGCTGTCGCATCTAGCTAGTACACAAAACTTATATATGAAGTTTCAACGCCATACCTCTTTTCGTTTTTGAGATATTCTATTCACAGACAGACACACAGCCCAATGAACAAAAATATGTTTTTTGGGTTCAGGGGACTCTAAAACCGTGAAGATTCTGTTGAAAACACAATTTCGAATTTTTGGGATAAATGCAATACTTCCTTTATTGTAAAAGGAAGTAAAAGGGCTTCTAAAATTTTACATCAGAAAAATAAAGACCGTATTTAAAAAAATCTGGTGTGATACACGCACACAACTTCCTATTACAGCATCCTTTATCTAATAGACCTGTCTGTCCGGGACGCTGTTTTGTCTGTCCGGGACGCTGTTTCAGCAGCCAAACCCGTAAGAGATAGAGAAAAAAGTTATGAAAGTTATATGTTTGGAATGGTCATGTCAGGTCAGGAACCGAATTTCAGTCACGTGACACTTCCGGTTTTCGAGAAATCACGTGATATCCGTCCGTCCGGGACGCTGTTTCAGCAGCCAAACCGTAAGAGATAGAGAAAAATCTGGTGTGATACACTCACACAACTTCCTTTTACAGTGAGCTTATAATTGAGTCAAAAATTTCATTTTGAATTTTTAACCATTTGTTAAAATTTTCAAAAATTACAAATTCTACAAAAACGGTACAAAATCGAGTGTTAGTTGAAGAGACAAATTTTCTCTAGAATTTTAAGGTGAATTCAAAAATGTAATAATATTCCGGGTGTTTTATTTAAAATAGGAGTTAATAAAAAAAATAGAAAAAAAAAAACAAAAGAAACCCACTTTAGAAGTATTCAACTGGAAAATCACCTATCTCACATCAATACACATTAAAAATGTAAGAAAAATGTAAAATTTAAAAAAATCGTTATAGCCGTTTTTGAAAAAATCGAAAAAAAACTGAAAAATCACAAGAGTAAACACCTACTTCCGGTTATGCGATTTTCTTCAAAAGCTTGCTGTCTCATCTACATAGTACACAAAACTTATATATGAAGTTTCAACGCCATACCTCTTTCCGTTTTTGAGATATTCTGTTCACAGACAGACAGACAGACAGACCAATGAAAAAAAATATGTTTTTTGAGTTCAGGGGACTCGAAAACGTGAAGATCTGTTGAAAACTCAATTTAGAATTTTTGGGATAAATGCAATACTTCCTTTATTGTAAAAGGAAGTAAAAGGGCTTCTAAAATTTCAGAAAATAAAGACCGTATTTAAAAAAATCTGGTGTGATACACGCACACAACTTCCTATTACAGCATCCTTTATCTAATAGACCTGTCTGTCCGGGACGCTGTTTTGTCTGTCCGGGACGCTGTTTCAGCAGCCAAACCGTAAGAGATAGAGAAAAAAGTTATGAAAGTTATATGTTTGGAATGGTCATGTCAGGTCAGGAACCGAATTTCAGTCACGTGACACTTCCGGTTTTCGAGAAATCACGTGATATCCGTCCGTCCGGGACGCTGTTTCAGCAGCCAAACCGTAAGAGATAGAGAAAAATCTGGTGTGATACACTCACACAACTTCCTTTTACAGTGAGCTTATAATTAGTCAAAAATTTCATTTTTAATTTTTAACCATTTGTTAAAAATTTTCAAAAATTACAAATTCTACAAAAACGGTACAAAATCGAGTGTTAGTTGAAGAGACAAATTTTCTCTAGAATTTTAAGGTGAATTCAAAAATGTAATAATATTCCGGGTGTTTTATTTAAAATAGGAGTTAATAAAAAAAATAGAAAAAAAAACAAAAGAAACCCACTTTAGAAGTATTCAACTGGAAAATCACCTATCTCACATCAATACACATTAAAAATGTAAGAAAAATGTAAAATTTAAAAAAAATCGTTATAGCCGTTTTTGAAAAAATCGAAAAAAACTAAAAAATCACAAGAGTAAACACCTACTTCCGGTTATGCGATTTTCTTCAAAAGCTTGCTGTCTCATCTACATAGTACACAAAACTTATATATGAAGTTTCAATGCCATACCTCTTTTCGTTTTTGAGATATTCTGTTCACAGACACACACACAGACACACAGACAGACAGACACACAGACAGACCAATGAAAAAAAATATGTTTTTTGGAATCAGGGGACTCTAAAACGTGAAGATCTGTTGAAAACTCAATTTCGAATTTTTGGGGTGAATCCAATACTTCCTTTATAGTAGTAAAAGGAAGTAAAAAAGTTATTAAAGTTATATGTTTTGAATGGTCATATCAGGTCAGGAACCGAATTTCAGTCACGTGACATTTCCGGTTTTCGAAAAATCACGTGATTTCCGTCCGTCCGGGACGCTATTTCAGCAGCCAAACCGTAAGAGATAGAGAAAAAAGTTATTAAAGTTATATGTTTGGAATGGTCATGTCAGGTCAGGAACCGAATTTCAGTCACATGACACTTCCGGTTTTCGAGAAATCACGTGATTTCCGTCCGTCCGGGACGCTGTTTCAGCAGCCAAACCGTAAGAGATAGAGAAAAAAGTTATGAAAGTTATATGTTTTGAATGGTCATGTCAGGTCAGGAACCGAATTTCAGTCACGTGACATTTCCGGTTTTCGAAAAATCACGTGATTTCCGTCCGTCCGGGACGCTGTTTCAGCAGCCAAACCGTAAGAGATAGAGAAAAAAGTTATTAAAGTTATAGGTTTTGAATGGTCATGTCAGGTCAGGAACCGAATTTCAGTCACGTGACATTTCCGGTTTTCGAAAAATCACGTGATTTCCGTCCGTCCGGGACGCTGGTCCGTCCGGGACGCTGTTTCAGCAGCCAAACCGTAAGAGATAGAGAAAAAAGTTATTAAAGTTATATGTTTGGAATGGTCATGTCAGGTCAGGAACAGAATTTCAATCACGTGATTTTAAAAAATATTAATGTTTATATTTAATACGCGTTCTATTTGAAAAACGGCTTTTTTTGTTTTATTAATAATGAGACATTTGTCTCACTGGTTGCTAGTTCTTATAATTAGCCAAAAATTTGATTTTAAATTTTTAAGCAATTATCACAAATTACAAATTCTACAGAAACCGTACAAAATAGAGCGTTAGTTGAAGAGATAAATTTTCTCTAGAATTTTATTCTGAATTCAAAAATGTAATAATGTACCGGGTGTTCCATTTAAAATAGGAGTTAATAAAAAAAATAGAAAAAAAAAACTAAAGAAACCCATTTTAGAAGTATTCAACTGGAAAATCAACTGTCTTACAGCAATACACATTAAAAACGTAATAAAAATGTGAAGTTTGAAAAAAATTGTTAGAGCCGTTTTTGAAAAATCGAAAAAAACTGAAAAATCACAAGAGTAAACACCTACTTCCGGTTATGCGATTTTCTTCAAAAGCTTGCTGCTGCATCTACATAGTACACAAAACTTATATATGAAGATCATTTTTATTGTAAATTAAATATAGATTAATTTTGTATAAGATAAAGTTTGTGCTAAACCTCATAGTTAACGAGATATTTGCGAAAAACTGTTGAAATCTACCATTTTACCACCTTTCCAACCCCCTCCCGCCTAAATCCGATGCGCAACTTTTTACCACTTACTAAGAAGAGGCTACTAAACAGTTTGACGCTGAGTAGAATTTTCTTTTTTTGATGTTTGGGTTAAACCCTAGTTTTACTGTACTAAAACCTGGTACCAATAATCGCCATCTTTGTGACGTCATAGCTCCTCACTCCACAGGCTGAGAAAGCGACAACAGGAGTTTTTGTACTGAGGAAACACTACTGGTTACGATGGTATCACTTGTCGGTATAAACCTACTTACTCTCACGAAAATAATTATTAATTCTCTTGGCCTCCCTACTAAAAAGGAAGTTGTGTGAGTGTATCACACCAGATTTTTTTTGTAGCAACTAGTGAGAGCTGTTGAATAGTAGAAAAACAATAGGCAAGTTGCCATATAAATTTAAGAAAGTTTCAAATTGACATTTCAGTAAATTTGAACACATCAAATTTAAGATTTGTTATTAGTGGTTGTTATTAAGTTATTAGTTTGGATAAAATGGTAAGTCACACTAACGATGAATACATGGACATGATAATAGTTTATGGAGCTGCCGATGAAAGTGCTGCACGAGCAAGGCGTATGTATTTAGAAAAATTTCCAAATAGACCTGCAGAAGCAGATTTTCCAACAAACATACTGGTAACCGACGAATGTTGTTTCACCAAGAATGGTAAGCTCAACTTCCACAATGCTCAGACATGGGCTGATGAAAATCCTCATGCGATTCGCCAATGTAACTTTCAGCAATGTTTCAGTAAATTTATGTCCTGGAATTGTAAACAACACCTTAATAGGGCCTTTTGAATTGCCGGCGTGTCTCAATGGCAAATCTTACTTGCAATTTTTACAAGAAGTTTTACCAGGACTCCTAGAAGATGCTCCATGTGGATTATGCATGATGGGTGTCCATCAGATTTTAGTCGTCCTGTAAGAGATTATCTCGATCATACCTTTCCGTAATGGTGCATCGAACGGGATGGATTTATTCAATGATCTCCATGCAGCCCTGATCTCAACCCACTAGACTTCTTCTTATGGAAATACCTGAAAGACCGGGTACATGCAACTGAAGTTGATAGCATTGAAACGCGTAATCGAATCTACATTGTTACAGAGGACTTACGGGAATAATTTTCGCAGTGTCGAAAAATTGGATTCATCGTGCGCTGAAAAGCAGTGGCAGCATTTTGAACAATTTTTGTGATTTTGGTATTATTTATTGTTCTATTTCCTTTTCATAATTTTTTGCCTTTTTTAAATTTATGTTATCTATTTTAAGAAACGTGCTTAATGTAATAAAAAGGCATTTTTGCCTTATTTAAAATTGAAAATAAGTAAATACATAATTTAAGGAAAACGATAAAAAATTCAAATTCGTTCTTATTTAATTATAAAGCAATAATAAGTAATTATAAAAATTAATAATGACATTGAAATAGAAATTAGTTTTAAAATTTAGAATTGGAGTGAGCACTCTTTTTTTCTTATAGACCCTTTATTTACAAATAGAGAAGCTATATTTTTTCTCTATGTTTGAAATTATATCGTTTCCAAAGAAAGAAAGAAATCTTGTTCCTTTGGAAAAAATTTCTGAAAAACTTTAATTTCATCAGTACTCAATCAGTGGGAAACTTTTTTTAAGACATTTAAACCACTGTACCTTTTTTATTCTTGGTTTTTCATCAAATGTTTGTTAATAAAAAATGTTTACTTTAGCCCCATCTATCTACCCTAAAAATCTCCTTCATACGTTATAAATCACCCTCTATAATTCTGCTTCAGAATCTCTTTTCTAATAAGAGGCCAATACATGACATTACAAATTCACCAGGGTGTAAGCTTTTTGCTTTAGTTAGACGATTTATAATTAAATTAATGCATAAGCTGTTAGTTTTAAACCTTTATTTATATTTATGCAAAATCATAACATAACAATATCGTAACGACCTTGAGCTGGGTCGCGGGCAAACGGATGAGTCAGCCTTTGAGAACGACCTCGGGATTAATGCGGGCGATGGGTCAGCATTTGCCAGAATAGTCGAGAATATCTCGACGCTTCGGGAATGACTCACCCGGCGAATATATAAGCCAGCACAGCGGGAAGGCGGGTAGTCCAAAGCTACGAGGGGAACTAGAAAAATTATCTACCTAACCATGATAGAAACAATTGATAAGCTTCAGCTTGTAATGTCAAACAGTGACAAGTCTTTCATTGTTGCATGAAAAATTTGATTCATATCCGCCAATAATTTTATATTTTGTGGAGTGTTTTGTGTCTAAAAATGAGTCTTTTGAAATTAGAGCATCAAAGTGTAATAAAATTCCTTACGAAGGAAGGCAACAATCCGAAAAAGATTCGCGAACGAATGATTGCGGTGTATGGAGACGATGCTCCGTCATATTTCACAATTAAATTTTGGTCAAAACAATTTCGGTGGGGACGGGGCAGCAAATTTGTAGAAACAATTTGGAATCTTTGGAAGCGGACCCCGACTTCTTAATGCGGATAGTGACTGGTGATGAGACTTGGGTACATCACTGGGACCCTGAGACGAAATTCGAGTCCATGCAATGGGTGCATAAGGGGTCTCCTCCCCCAAAGAAGGCCCGCACGCAATCTTCAGCTGGAAAACCCATGGCAACCATCTTTTGGGAAATGCAAGGTATTCTTTTGATTGAATATATGCCTAAAGGCTCTACAATCACTGCAGAGTTTATGGTAACACCCTCAAAAAGCTGCGTACAGCTATTGTCAAAGAACGTCCAAATTTATCACAACCGTATGTAATTCATTTCGTAGTTAGGTAGATAACTTTTCTAGTTCCCCTCGTAGCTTGAAGTGCGCGAAACTGCCATATAAATAACTCGTGTGTAAATAAATCTAGCCCTATAAATCATTAATGTTGAAGTCATGGGTAAATAAATAAAGTGTATTTGTTGTTGGAAATAGTTCCTGTTAGTGTATAGATAATTTGTGTTCTATATTAATAGTTCTTGTGTCTTTGTTAAATCGTTAAGTTAAATTACTGTAAATAAATGCTTAAAACAAGAAGCGGTGTATAATTTTTAATAGCCCAAAACATAAATCGTAACAATATTATTCCACATATTAGTTATAACTCCAATTCTACTACCATTATTACAATATTTATGTGATATTTTTATTCTGTGTTGCAAATTATTAATCTCTATTTTTGCAACATTATCTTACTGGTGAACCCTTTGCTCTTTTAACTTTTTCCACTTTAGTACTGTTTAAGTTCATAAAAATAATTATTGAACACTCGAGATAAATCTTGCAATATGTCAATGTATTTATAGGCATTTACAATTCCTTTTGTGGAGTGCAGGTAACTGTCCATTTCTTTCATAAATTTGAGATTCTCAATCTATTAAGAAAACTACTTTTTCAAACAATCATAGGCGGTCATTTTGATTCAACTTGATTTATTGATCACGATATGAAGTTTTGCGTTTCTTTTTGTACAGTATTATTTATTTCATGTTAATGGATAGGTACTTCTGTTTTAACTGTAAAATAAAATGTGTTTTGTATATAATTTGATCCTATCTTATAATATATAATAAGTATTATTAAAGCACCTTGTAAATTCATTCTCTAGCTATTCTGTTCTTGATTTTTTCCTTGTAGTATTACAAGCATTACTTCTTAATTTAGAACTACAATAATTTGTGCAGTTGTCTTTTAAAACTAAATAATTAATACATTTTAAGTTCCATACTTTTTCTTACATCTCGTGTTATAATAGATACGACAGGTTTCTGCAATTATATTTTATTTTCTTAAAAATTTTATGCTATGCTTATAATTTCTAAAGTTCTAAAATTGCTCAAGAAATGTAACGACGTGTTAACGGTAACTAAATAAAATTTAATTAACATTGATTTGCAAAACTTAACAACATAGCGGTAATTTTCAGCTTGAGTAATTTAATTGATTTGTTTAATACATTACAGTACTTATGGCAAACAAGTAGTTTCAATATAATTGGTCAAGGTTGCCAGCCTAAATTATGTATCCACTGAATAATTTCTGGTGTAACCATTTACAACTTTCAAAATCTATGTTCGCATTCGATAATTATTTACTATATTGTTAGTCACCTACGCAGCTATACACTAATAATAGTAATAATCTGTTCAACACTATTACAATTGTGAAAATTAGAAAAAATAAATTGAGGATGTGTACAATCTTATTTTTTCTCATACAAAAATCTAATTTCGTGACATTTTTAAAAGGAATATACTCTCATGTATATTGAAATGAACAAATGTCATAAAGAAAAGTTACGGAGTATTTGCAATAGCAAAATAATAAAAGGTTTTGCTATAAATGTAATAGAGTTACATGATATAGTATATTACAATATAACCTTAAGAATGTGCATACCTAACAAAGTCCAAGTAATGACACTATAGCCTATTGCGATCGAAATTAACGTTATTGGCCGTGTAATGATCAATCATGATATAAAAAACATAGTCTGGACCAGGGGGTCAAGGGGGGCGGTCGCCCCCTCCTAGAATATATCAGGGGGGCAAACAGTGTAATTTGACCACCTAATATATTCTATGAGGTTTTAAAAAATGTGTATATAGGGTTTTCAAATTAATCAATACGAGATGCTAAAATTCGTTGTTCTATTGTAGATGAAGCAGAAATAAAACACGTAGAATTTGTTAAACACGTCTTTAGTTATAGGTCGACATTGGAGAATTCGATATAGTCCATTTTTCTTTCATATGAAAATGCAAATGCCGAAATTCTAGGGAAACCATTGACAACAAGCACATAAACTTGGGGTTATTATTTTTGCGGTGAGGTTAGGTTTCATGTCGACAGGTTGACATTTCATTATTTTAAATTGTATAGGGCAGGGCTGTCCAACTTCAAATGGCCCAGGGGCCACTGCAAAAAAATTGAAGGTTATGAGGGTCGCATAAAAAAATGTGTTATATGCGACTTTGTAAGTGATTTGTAATAAATATAAAATGTGTATATTTGCATACTAAGTTTCATTTATTCAAGAAGCTTAGGTTACTTTACAAAAATCATTGAAACATAAAAAAGATATACAAGGTGTAACCGACAAACTTACACCATGTGTTCTAGAGGTGATTCTAAACAAAAGAAATCATATGTACTTTAGGTTTATTCTTTTCCGTTCTTGAGATATTAACAAAAAAATATGCATCAATTAATGTAAATTTACATATAGAGATAGGTAAGCTAGATAAAATGACATTTGTTGATAAGTAAGAACTGTCAAAATAATCATTAATTAAAAACAATTAACAACTAGAAGAACTGAACACTACTAAAAAACAATCAAAAACAGGTATCTGATTGCTACAGGAACATTCACTTTGGTGGCAACTGCCAGACTGAGACAACGGACAAGACCAGCCTTGTACCTGAGGTGGTCAGAAGTGTTTCCTAACACAATGTTGCCAGATAAAGTAAAAATTGTTTTACTAATGATATATTTTTGTATTTTTCTCCTATGTACCTATATTATATTGTTTTCAATGATTTATAATTTATATTACAGATTCATGATTTCTGAAAGTATAGTACATATCACCGCGGGCCGCAAAAAATATCTGGCATGCGGCCCGCAGGCCATCTGTTGGACAGCCCTGGTATAGGGCATTCAGTAAACACAAAAACATTTAAATTTTTTTGAAGTTGGCATGTGCATATAATTTTTTTGCTAAAGATTCTTTGTTTTGTTTTGCAATGGTTTCCACACCTGTTTACAGGCAGATTTGATTTTAAAAATGACAATTCATATTTCTCATTATCCATAAATAACCAATATAATTGGGTTTTCTATGTCATTGTCACTGTTAACGTAGATATTTTTCTAGAAATTCCCACCTAAAGTTATATAAAATGTAATAAAAATACATATTAATAAACGTTATGTCAATAGTATTCAACACAGTATCTGTGTAATATACTTAAAAGTAGTTATTCATAACATTTATGACAGATGGGAAGTAAATGTCACCCCCTTAACCTGTTTGTTTTAGTAACTTTTTGGAAGTTCACTCCTAGACAAAGATGAATTTTTGGCAGTACATTATGAAATTTTTAAAATCAAAAGCCGCTTTGTGTTTTTATGTTTATTGAACAGACTATAGCTCGGGCTATTATAAACTTGAAATGTGATTTTAAAGTTTGGCTTTAACTAATTGGGTAGGTATTGCACTAAGGATAATTTCAGTTTATCATAGCCAAAACTATAATTTAAAATAATTACGGTGTCAACCAATCAACATGAAACCTAACCTCATTGCAAAAATAATAACCACAAGTTTATGTACCAACACAATGCAATCTAGTGACAATGTTTGTTGTTAATGATTTCTCTAGATTGCATTTCCATATGAAAAAATAAAGTGTGGTCACCACACGACTTTCTTTTACTGCCTGTAAAACTTTAATTTTGCAATTTTTTGAAAAACTGTTATACTTAAAATCTTTTCGAACAAAAGTATATAATTAGACAATAATTCATCTGGTTCTATAAAATTTAATTTTTATCTTCTTCTTCTTCTGGGGGGGGGGGGGATATCAATATACCCTTAGGGTAACCAAAAATTACTGAGATCTCCAAATGTATATTAAAAACAGATAAAAATTTTGAGGTCGATCAATTAAACCATCTGGCCTGTAGAGAGGGCACATAACGACTAATAAACTGTCAGGCTTACGAACTGACAGACATACATCACTTCGAAAACCGCTTTTTCTGAACGACAACACATGATTCCTTGATTTGAATAAAATAACATTTATTTTGTTAATTGGACATTGACAGTCAGCCATTTTACTTTACTCTATGGTGTAAACAGTTGAATATAACGCTTAGTTATGTTAAAACCCTCAGAAAAATGTTTTTGCCCCCCCATAATTACAGTAGTTCCTGCGCCGCTGGTCTGGACATTATTATCATGTAAGAAATGATCAATAATAATATCCAGATATTGTGATTTCATATGGGTATAATTAACAACATTGTTCCTTATAATTGGGAATTGACGTTAAAAACTGGATAGTAACGTAAATTACCATCAGTATAAGTCACTAATGATACTGATCGATCATTAATGTTATTACTAATTTATTAGCATCATTTACTGTAACTGTTTTTGTTAAAATTTGAAAAAACGTATGGTAGGTACTTTAGTCAAATGTTCATGCTTTTATTAATAACTAAATTGTCAAGTGACTGGTTTCAAAACCGAACATAGCAAAAGCATGGTATGTCACAATGATAATAGAATATTTAATTAAAAATAAACAAGGTTGCCTAGATCAGAACTTTAAATTATGAGGGGGGGCTGAATGTCTTTAGACATGAATTATGTTAGACATATAATTTGTTTATTAAAAATAGAAAACTTGCTATGTTCGGTTTTGAAACCGGTCATCTGTATGTGTCGGTACCTACTCCGTTACCAAAATTCAGTAGTTTGTGGAAAATGTTCTTTACATGAATTTACAGATAATTCCTAATTTGGAGTTGTGAATTCCACTTACTCAGTCTGATTATCCTCGGAAAAAATGAAACTGCAAGATGGATCAACCCCATTCATGATGTGCAGAAAGAAAACATTGTTGAACTGCCTCCATGCATCACGCTTACCACAGTATTGTCAACATACAGCCCTCATGCTTAAGCTGCATGGATCTACAAGAACGTTACTCTAAAAATCTGAAATTTCCCTTTTTTGCCGTTGTTATTATTTTAATTAGTTTGTAAAAAGCGTAACTTCTTTCAATTTTGGTTTTTGAAATTCTGTCGATGTCTACTACATATACCTACCTACCAATGGAAATTATACCACAATTAGATTTTACAGCAACACCTTTATATTTGCTAATGAGCAATAAACTCTTTCTTTAAACTTTTCTATTGTATAGTAGATGTCAATTAGTGTTGAGTAATTTTATAATTGGCATTAAGGAATAATGCTATGTGTAACAAATAAAAATTGTTACGGTTTAATATTTTCTTTGAGTTACTCTGAGGTTTATTAAGGTAACAAGTAGTTTTTGCCATTTTAATAATACAACTGCTCAAGTTTTTAAACATTCGTATTTTTACTGATTGTCAAGTTAAAAGCTATCAAACATACATTTGCTTACCTTCAGAGAGTATTTTCAGAGCAGTAGTAAACTGAAACACATCCGGAAGCAACTACTGAAAGTTTATAAATGGATGTATTGATAACAGCAGACAATGATTTGCATCCACCTACACACTACTTTTTATCAACTCAAAGTGTGTAGCAAACTGAATTGGTGTTTGCCCAATGTAGCTGAATTATCTAGTTAGCACAATCACCAATGGAATAAAGCAGCTTCTTATTGAATGCTTACCTTGAATTATATAATAACGACACTAAGTACATTAATCTTTTATTTCATATAAAAGGGTCTTCTATATAACCTCTTACGAGTTATTTTTGGTATGTACGAAGAAACAACTGAACAAAATAAAACTAGGGAACACAGCACATTGTAGCATATAATAAATATTATTTTAAATTCTACTATAAAGTATGAACCATATGTACAATATTCCTACAGAATTTTAACAAGGAAAGTCAACTTTAGAACATCAGTAAATTTATAAGTCCCATTATTAGCAATCTCACAGCACTTCACACACAAACCATTCAGTGCTCCATGTAGATACTTGTATGTACAAATCTGAGCTAAGCAGTTTGCCATCAATATCCTCGAAGTCCGTTGT
Source organism: Agriotes lineatus (assembly GCA_940337035.1). Lineage (NCBI taxonomy): Eukaryota > Metazoa > Arthropoda > Insecta > Coleoptera > Elateridae > Agriotes > Agriotes lineatus. The sequence continues at coordinate 64,795 of CALNHX010001648.1, read as the reverse complement.
ACACTTTGTTGTTTGAGTTCTGGTTAAGTATTTTCTTGATAGCTGGAAAGAAAATATGGATTAATGGTAGCAATGAAAGAGTATAAAACGAATTTTAGTAACAAATCAGATTAATTGCCTGGTAAAAAAGAAGTTTAGTTATAATCTTTATTCATAAAGCAATTATCTAAAAGACATAAAAACCAAGTAGTGTGTTTTGTTTGCTTTCTGCATCGATAATATGTAACTACAGATCAATGATAATGTAACGTAGCTTAATCCATGCAGTTTAAATTTAAAGCACTCATTTTTAACCCGATCAAAACAATCGCTAATAAAATAGATACAGGCGTTCCCCAAAATTACACAATCTTGGTTGCAGATCTGAAAATTTCAGTAAGCAGCAACACTACTTTGTCTCATTACTGACATAAAAAACACAGACAGATAGGGATGTATCTTGTCACTGTTATTATTCAATATGTACTCAGAACAGATCTTTCAAAAGGCACCACAAACACCAAAAATGGTATTAAAATCAATATAAAACACCTGCGATATGCAGATGGACCCAGTGGTACCAGCAAACAGCCCAGATGGATTACAACACCTTATGAATGCAACCAGAGGCACGCGACTGGCAATAAACGGAGAATTATTAAACCCCACAGGAGTAAAAGTTGTGCGACTGATTTTAGAAATTCGAGGCACACACAATACGAACACGACGCACAGAAACTAAAGCCTATGAACACAAAAGAAAGTAAAACATGAGGACTAATAGTGTTCAGAGCGTAGAAGAGCTTATAAAATGAAAAGAGAGAGAGAGAGAAGAGCCGGCAGAATTTGAGAAGTTGATAAATTATGATCCTATACCAAATTTCAGAAAGATCTGTCGACTTATAAAAAACTTATTTTTTAGAAAATTGTATTTTATTGTCAGGTAAACTACCCTTTTTGTTCATGATACGGAAAAATTGTATTAAGAAAAGTTGTTTATATACCAAATTTCAGAAAGATCTGTCGACTTATAAAAAACTGTTATTTTTTAGAAAATTGTATTTTATTGTCATGTAAACTACCCTTTTTGTTCATGATACGGAAAAATTGTATTAAGAAAAGTTGTTTATAATGATAAATTATGGCCCTATACCAAATTTCAGAAAGATCTGTCGACTTATAAAAAACTTATTTTTTAGAAAATTGTATTTTATTGTCAGGTAAACTACCCTTTTTGTTCATGATACGGAAAAATTGTATTAAGAAAAGTTGTTTATAATGATAAATTATGGCCCTATACCAAATTTCAGAAAGATCTGTCGACTTATAAAAAACTTATTTTTTAGAAAATTGTATTTTATTGTTAGGTAAACTACCCTTTTTGTTCATGATACGGAAAAATTGTATTAAGAAAAGTTGTTTATAATGATAAATTCTGGCCCTATACTAAATTTCAGAAAGACCTGTCGACTTATAAAAAACTGTTATTTTTTAGAAAATTGTATTTTATTATCAGGTAAACTACCCTTTTTGTTCATGATACGGCAAAATTGTATTAAGAAAATTTGTTTATAATGATAAATTATGGCCCTATACCAAATTTCAGAAAGATCTGTCGACTTATAAAAAACTGTTATTTTTTAGAAAATTGTATTTTATTGTCATGTAAACTACCCTTTTTGTTCATGATACGGAAAAATTGTATTAAGAAAAGTTGTTTATAATGATAAATTATGGCCCTATACCAAATTTCAGAAAGATCTGTCGACTTATAAAAAACTGTTATTTTTTAGAAAATTGTATTTTATTGTCAGGTAAACTACCCTTTTTGTTCATGATACTGCAAAATTGTATTAAGAAAATTTGTTTATAATGATAAATTATGGCCCTATACCAAATTTTAGAAAGATCTGTCGACTTATAAAAAACTTATTTTTTAGAAAATTGTATTTTATTGCCAGGTAAACTACCCTTTTTGTTCATGATACGGAAAAATTGTATTAAGAAAAGTTGTTTATAATGATAAATTATGATCCTATACCAAATTTCAGAAAGATATGTCGACTTATAAAAAACTTATTTTTTAGAAAATTGTATTTTATTGTTAGGTAAACTACCCTTTTTGTTCATGATACGGAAAAATTGTATTAAGAAAAGTTGTTTATAATGATAAATTCTGGCCCTATACTAAATTTCAGAAAGACCTGTCGACTTATAAAAAACTGTTATTTTTTAGAAAATTGTATTTTATTATCAGGTAAACTACCCTTTTTGTTCATGATACGGCAAAATTGTATTAAGAAAAGTTGTTTATAATGATAAATTATGGCCCTATACCAAATTTCAGAAAGATCTGTCGACTTATAAAAAACTTATTTTTTAGAAAATTGTATTTTATTGTCATGTAAACTACCCTTTTTGTTCATGATACGGAAAAATTGTATTAAGAAAAGTTGTTTATAATGATAAATTATGGCCCTATACCAAATTTCAGAAAGATCTGTCGACTTATAAAAAACTTATTTTTTAGAAAATTGTATTTTATTGTCAGGTAAACTACCCTTTTTGTTCATGATACGGAAAAATTGTATTAAGAAAAGTTGTTTATAATGATAAATTATGGCCCTATACCAAATTTCAGAAAGATCTGTCGACTTATAAAAAACTTATTTTTTAGAAAATTGTATTTTATTGTCAGGTAAACTACCCTTTTTGTTCATGATACGGAAAAATTGTATTAAGAAAAGTTGTTTATAATGATAAATTATGCCCCTATACCAAATTTCAGAAAGATCTGTCGACTTATAAAAAACTGTTATTTTTTAGAAAATTGTATTTTATTGTCAGGTAAACTACCCTTTTTGTTCATGATACGGAAAAATTGTATTAAGAAAAGTTGTTTATAATGATAAATTATGATCCTATACCAAATTTCAGAAAGATCTGTCGACTTATAAAAAACTTATTTTTTAGAAAATTGTATTTTATTGTCAGGTAAACTACCCTTTTTGTTCATGATACGGAAAAATTGTATTAAGAAAAGTTGTTTATAATGATAAATTATGGCCCTATACCAAATTTCAGAAAGATCTGTCGACTTATAAAAAACTGTTACTTTTTAGAAAATTGTATTTTATTGTCAGGTAAACTACCCTTTTTGTTAATGATACGGAAAAATTGTATTAAGAAAAGTTGTTTATATTGATAAATTATGGCCGTATAACAAATTTCAGAAAGCTCTGTCAACTTAGATTAAACCGTCATTTTTAATAAATGCAATTTGTTTAACCCGAGAATGCTCGCATCGCGGTCGTTTTGCCGCTAGCGTCATATTTTCCCCCTCCTTTCTATATTTCCGCTGCAAATTTACTCCAATTTTACAAGTCTTCTCAGATCGCATTTAGTGGTTAGTCAGAGGTGAAACTGGGTAAGAGATTGTTGTTCGACGCAAAATATACGTTAGTGGTCTTTTTGACCGAATCGCGAGTCTTAAGGAACACAACTGTTAATGATGATATTCTTAGAAAAGTATCAGTGATAACTTTACATAAATTCAACTAAGTAATCACGCCTTCTGATTACCAAAGTAATTTGATAATAGTGATAAGCAGTTTGTGAAATTAAAATAAAATACTCTTACAAGATTATGTTTTTTTCAATAGCTTTGTAATTGTTCTATATGTATTACCTTGTATTAGAATAACTTTTTGTTAGTAATAAAATGATTGCCTATGTGTGTATATTATTGTAATAAATTAACAGATCAAAAAAAATTATTATATCGTACAGATGATTACATTTTCCAAAAGTTGGTCAAAACGACCGAGTGTGAGCGCTAATGCAACTTTTTAAAAAGGGTAGTTTACCTGACAATAAAATACAATTTTCTAAAAAATAACAGTTTTTTATAAGTCGATAGATCTTTCTGAAATTTGGTATAGGGCCATAATTTATCATTATCAACAACTTTTAAAATTCGTTTCACACCAAGCAGGGCGGAATCCCAAAATATGAAATTCCAATTCGAAAATGTTTGGTCAATCATACCTATTGTAAACTCATTCCGGGGACATACTGTATACAAGACTATTAGAAAGGAGACGAAGAAGAGAAGTAGAAGAAAATCTGGTGTGATACACTCACACAACTTCCTTTTATAGAGATCTTATGATTAGCCAAAAATTAGATTTTTAATTTTTAAGCATTTGTCAAAAATTTTCAAAAATTAAAAATTCTACGAAAACGGTACAAAATTAGAGCGTTAGTTGAAAAGACAAATTTTCTCTAGACTTTTATGCTGACTTCAAAAATGTAATAATATACCGAGTGTTCTATTTAAAATAGAAGTTAATAAAAAAAAAAAAAACAAAAGAAACCCATTTTAGAAGTATTCAACTGGAAAATCTCACATCAATACACATTAAAAATGTTCTTTTCTTCAAAAGCTTGCTGTCGCATTTACATAGTACACAAAACTTATATATAAAGTTTCAACGCCATACCTCTTTCCGTTTTTGAGATATTCTGTTCACAGACAGACAGACAGACAGACCAATGAAAAAAAATATGTTTTTTGAGTTCAGGGGACTCGAAAACGTGAAGATCTGTTGAAAACTCAATTTAGAATTTTTGGGGTGAATCCAATACTTCCTTTATTGTAAAAGGAAATAAAAAAGGTGAACAGACATATTCTAACACCTACAGACCCATCTGCCTTTCTAAAGTGCGCTTTAAAATATATACAACACTAATAGAAAGAAGACTAAGAAGCGAAGTAGAAGAAAAAATGGAAGATGAGCAAGCAGCTTTTAATCTATAGAGGCCGTGGAACGAAAAGTCACGTCTTTACTTGTGTCAGCTGGAATCCACTACATAAAATCGTTGGTCTCTTTGTATCTTTGGTCACTAGCTCCTCCGACAATACTGGACCGATTAAGCTGTATGATGGCTTAAAATGTTGCTAATGGTTAGACTTAGATCGTAGGCCGGTTTTTATTTTCAAAAAAGGTTTTAATTAGATTGTTTAATTAGCAAACTAAGCATAGCTCAGGTGATTCATTATATAGCACTACAGCAGCGCGTCGTTCGATAAAGTTCCGTAGCTCGGTGGTAGAATGCTCGCCTGCCACGCGGGCGGCCCGGGTACAATTCCCGGCCAGTCTACCTTTTTTAAAATTTATATTAATGAATCTCTCTTAAATTTGCGAACCGAAGCGTAACTCGGGTGATTCACTAGTTAAATAATAATGAAACGTCATTTTTAGGAGCAGAAATCTTTTAACAATCTGACAGATTCGTATAGAAAATGACAACTAATTATTATCTGACAGAAGTAAAGACGTGACTTTTCATTCCACAGCCTGCTGAGAAACAGTTTTTTTTGGATCTCTCGATATAAGCATGCTAAGAAACCTAATGGAAAGAGCAAAGGAAATGAACAAACAATTATATTTGATTTTTATAGACCTAAGAGCAGCCTTTGACAATATAGAGAAGGTAATCTTATGGAACTGTCTAACAGAAGTAAAAGTCACAGAAAAACTAATATATGTTATAAAAAGTATTTATGAAAATGTGTATGGAATAATTCAAATGAGAGATGAAATAAGGCATTAAATAAGATGATAGCCTGAGCCCGCGGCTCTTCATTATTGTGATCGACAAACTGCTAAAAACACTCCAAGAGAGACACAAAAAAAATAGAAGGATATAAAAACCTCAACCCAATACTAATAATAAATCTTCTTTACGCGGATGGGATAGTTCTAATAGCAGATACGCACAACAAAGCACAGAAGCAAATGGATATATGGACGACAGAGATCGAAAAACTAAAAATGGAGATAAACACAAATAAAACAAAAGTTTTGATAATAAATGAAGATAGTGAAACAATAAACAGAACATGTAAAGAAAACAGAATAGAACAAGTAACATATGATCAAAAACTTTTATCCTCTAGAGGGCTGTGGAATTGTTTTGTTAAAGATTTATGTTGACCATCGTGGTAGTAAAAGTCATAGTGGCATTTTATATCTCTCAGCTTAAGATTATGTCAGTAATATCATTTTAACAAATACAAACATTTTTGTTGAATACATAAAAATGTTAATAAAAACTGCAGCTGTTCAAAGTGATTTCTTCCAATTTCCATACACAGCACCACGTTGTGTTCAGTATTAAACATCTTCTCAAAGTTAAGTGATTCTGTCACAGCTGTATAAGTTATATCATTAAGTAACTATACTCATCACTGCCAACATAGATTTAATTTTTAAAAATCCACAGCCCGCTAGAGGTTAAAAATTTTGGATCCTATTGTAACAAATTTTAATTACCTAGGAAGCATACTAACGGAAGATGGAAAAAGGGACGCGGAGATACTAAACAGAAGAAAAAAAAACAAACAATCTATACTACGCCCTAAACAGAACGATATACACAAAATCAGAGCTTAAAACAAAAACAAAACTTCACGTATACAAAACAATATTATATGCAAGCGAAAGCTCGCCATTACAAAAGAAACTAACAGCAGTAGAAATGAAATATCTCACAGGAATAGCAGGGAAGACAAAAATTGGACAGGATCCGTAATGAAAAAATTAGAGAAGATCTGACACACAAGTCAATAAACGAGGTAGTAGGCGTGAAGCAACTGAAATGGTTCGGACATATCCACAGAATGGATGAAGACAGAACAGTGAAGAAACTAATACAGGCGAGAGGAATAGAAAAGAGTAGAGCAGGAAGACCGAGGAAAAACTGGATGGGCGGAATAGAAGAGCTGGGAGGAGGGGGGAGAGGAAGACAATGGAGGAAATGATAAGGATCGCAGAGGACAGGAACGAATGGAAGAAATGGGTGGAGTCCAGATTCGACACCCACTAAAAGAGCATAAGGATATAGAAGAAAGAAAGAAAGAAGAATGAATGCAATAACTAAAGAAGGAAACACATTCAGTCTAAAAATAAACATTAACAAAACGAAGATAATGGTATTCAACAGGCACAAACAGAAATGGTAAATAAATCGAAAGGGTTCGAATATCTCAGCTGCTGGCTGACAGACGACTCAGATTTAGAGATCCGAACACGTATAGAAATGGCACGAGCAACTTTCCTGAATATGAAGAGAGTACTCACCAATTGAAGCCTCCACCTTGAAGCACGACTTATAAAGGGTGTTTTTTTTAGAGTGGGAGAACTTTAAATTGAAATAAAACACAGAAAAATGTTTTTAATATCCATGAAATTGGCTTTATTTGAAAGATAATTTTATGGCATTTATGTTTGAATATGATTTCGGGCATGTGACCGCCGCGGCTGTCATGTACATGACGTAATCTGAAGGTCCAATTTTCACACACTCTTCGCAGTAAATCAGTAAATTGCTATAACGCGTCGAATGTTGGCTTCCAAGTGCTCAATTGTTTCCGGTTTATCGACTTAGACATGCGACATATCCTCAAAGAAAATTATCTAACGGCGTCAAATCGCACAAAAGAGGTGGCCAGTTAACAGATCCATTTTGTGGATCTGTTAATTGGCCACCTCTTTCGTGCAATTTGACGCCGTTAGAATTTTCTTTGAGGATATGTAAAGTCGCATGTTTAAGTCGATAAACCGGAAACAATTGAGCACTTGGAAGCCAACATTCGACGCGTTATTGCCGAAATACAGCCTGATTTACTGCGAAGGGTGTGTGAAAATTGGACCTCCAGATTACGCCATGTACACGCCAGCTGCGGCGGTCACATGCCCGAGATCATATTCAAACATAAATGCCATAAAATTATCTTTCAAATAAAGCCAATTTCATGGATACTAAAAACATTTTTCTGTGTTTTATTTCAATTTAAAGTTCTCCCACTCTAAAAAAAACACCCTTTATTTGTTCGTTGCTATACAGTGTGTCCGAGATCGAGTGGGATTACATGGGTAAATTTCTTATCATTGAAGATGGAGATTTGGTTAAATGGGCAATGTTTTGCAGTTTCACATGCTGATTTAAAATCTGTTTGAAAAAGTTCAAAATGTCGAACCAATCAGAAGTTATTACAAAAAAACTAAAACTGTCATTTTCTAGTATGTCAAATATCTTCGTAAGAGATACAAAAAAAAGTTTCATATGAAAGTCACTGTTTTCGATAAGACCAATTTAAAATTGGTGCCAAACAAAAATTCAAGATGGCTGCTTTTGAGGGACTCGTATCAACTTTCTTAAGCTAAATGGGCGTCATAATTGATTTTTGTAAAGAATAGAATTTTTTATTCTCGTTTCAACGATCATTGAATAAAAAATACCAGTAAAATTAATTGTTTTTACATTTTAATCAAGTAGGCTTACATGGATCCAAAAAAAATTAGGTGAAATTTATTTTAGAAAACTTTTGTATGTAATTCCTATAATACTTAATAACATGTTAATTCAGTACTAAGTACTTGCAACAAAAAACATCGTGATAATACTTTTTAAATGTATAATCAAGTAGGTAAATAGCTATGCTAAAAAACAATAACAAAGTTTGCGTAAAGTAACCCGTCGTGTCGTCAAATGGTGTCAACTGTGTTTAGCTAACAATGGCCAGCATTTTGATTATTTCATGTGATTATCAGTATTACTTTTTGTTTTTTAAATAAATTTTGTTTGTTTTTGTTTCGATCCATGTAAGCCTACTAGATTAAAATGTAAAAATAATTAATTTTACTGGAATTTTTTATTTAATCATACGTTATCTTCCATCGTTGAAAAGGGAATACAAAATTCTATTCACCAACCTAAAAATCAATTCTGACGCCCATTTAACTTAAGGAAGGTGATACGAGTACCTCAAAAGCAGTCATCTTGAATTTTTGTTCCAACACCAATTTTAAATTGGCCTTTCATAAGAAACTTTTTTTCGTATCTCTTATACTTACGAAGATATTTGACATACAAAAAAATTAACAGTTTTTAGTTTTTTCTTAATAACTTCTGATTAGTTTTACATTTTGAACTTTTTCAAATCAGCATATAAAACTGCAAAACATTGCCCATTTAACTAAATCTCCATCTTCAATGATAAGAAAGTTACCCATGCAATCCCACTCAATCTGGGACACACTGCATATGTAAATAAAATAATAACGGATGTCAGATCATTTAGAGGCGCTAATGCTGACACCAATCACTTTTTAGTAGTCGCAAATGTGAAACAAGAGTATAGGAACAAACAAAAAAGACAAAAAGGGAAACGAAGGAATGTAGAAAAACTATACACAGAGGGAGGGAAATAAGAATACACAAACGAAATCAATAAAAATAGAAAAATCTGGTGTGATACACGCACACAACTTCCTTTTACAGTGATCTTATAATTAACCTCTTCTTCTTCTTCTCTAATCCTTAATGCCTTTCGGCGTCGGATGCTTATAATTAACCAAAAATTTGATTTTAAATTTTTAAGCATTTGTCAAAACTTTTCAAAAATTACCAATTCTACAAAAACGGTACAAAATAGAGCGTTAGTTGAAGAGACAAAAAGAGGAAAAACAAAAAGCAGATATTTCTAAATAAAAATAATACATTTCATACGTAAAGTGAATTATAGAATTTATAATAACAAAAAACAAATATTTCTAAAGAAAAATAGAAAAATAGCCAAAGTGGATATACAGGGTGTTAGGAAAGTCGATGGAAAAATTTCTAGGGGTTAATCCTTGGCCTAAAATATGATGATTTAACTCAACTTACCTATATACAAAGTTGCTTAGTTTAGCCACTAGAGGGCTTTAAAACGGATTAGCTTTTTTAAATGTTTTCAAATAAGACATAAAATCTCTGATAGATTTTATTCATTTTTTGGCCATGAGCTTTTTACCAGTAAACTACAGCTTTTTGTGGAATAAACCCTAATTTCGAAAATTACAGGGTGTTTAAAAACTTTGTTGCAATTAATTATCCATCCATATTTTTTTAACCCCCTGTATAATCACTACCAATTTTTTTTCGGCATAGTTACTTTATTTCAGAATCTATTTCCTCTCTTACAAAATATTTTTTGTGGCTAAACCGTTTACCCAACTAAAATTTTGTAAGAGAGGAAATAGCTTCTAAATTAAAGTAACTATCCAGATAAAAAATTGGTAGTGATTATACAGGGGGTTAAAACATTTAAAAAAGCTAATAATTTTTAAAGCCCTCTAGCGGCTAAACTAAGCAACTTTGTATATAGGTAAGTTGAGTTAAATCATCATATTTTGGGCCAAGGATTAACCCCTAGAAATTTTTCCGTCGACTTCCTTAACACCCTGTCGAAATTATGATAATGCAGAAATTACTCGCTAACAGACATGGCTGACTCTTCAACTGACTTGGAGTCAGTATCCGGCAGTTTACGTCGCCCATGTCACTGTCTGATGAATCGCTGGGTCCAGCTTAAAACAACTTCCAACGGTAGGGGTGGGGCAGAGGTGCTCGCATACGCTTTGCTGTTCTGTGAGTAATACGTAATATGAGTAGGCAGTAGGTATAAAATGTTACTTTTAATTATTAAACATTTGTCTAGTCTGTGCTGTAGTTTTCTTGAACTTTAAAGTGCATGTAAAATCAAAATAAGTTTAAATTTACCATACCTACCTGCCAATGACAAAAATGAATAAAAAACAAAAAACAACAAAAAAATCCGTTTTTTGTGGTTTTTTAAGGTTTTTTATTTGATTTAAAAAAAATTATTGTAAAAGGAAGTAAAAAGCTGAAGAAACAATGGTATGAGGACGAATGCCACATAACAACAAATAAAAAAAAAAGAAGTAAAAATCAGGTGGCTAAGAACGAAAAAATGAGAAGACCTGGACAAATACAAAGAAAAGAAAAAAGAAGCAAAAAAGACGTATAGACAAAAGAAGAAAGAATGGATCGACAGGATGATGAAAGAGATTGAAAACAGCGGAAGAAGTAATAACAAAAGAAAATTTTATCAACAAATTAAGGAACAAAAGAAAAATAATGTAATGAAAACAAGAGGAATATAAAACGAAGAAGGCAACATAGAGTACGAGGACAGTAAGAAGAAGAATACATGGAAGGAATATTTCAGAAAACTACTATATGAAGAAATAGAGACAAATGATGAACAAGAACAACAAGAAAGAAAGGAGGAAAGAAAAGAAGAAATTGAAGAGCCAACATATGAGAAAACGATACAGATTATAGGGAAAATTAAGAATGGGAAAACACCAGGCTGTGACAAGATAAATGGGGAAATGCTGAAATATGGAAAGGAAAACTTAACGAGAAGAATATACGAACTGATAAGAAAAATCTGGAGAAACGCGAAAATGCTAGTATATAGGAAAACGAGGATAATAATAACAATTCCAAAGAAAGGAGATCTGCAGCAATGCAAGAACCACAGAGGTATAACACTACTAACCACAACCTACAAAGTGCCCACAACAATACTACAAAGAAAACTCTTACAATACACAGAGAGAGAAACGGGTGACTACCAGATGGATTTGCGACCAAGTAGGTCTACAACAGACGTCCTGCATATCATGTACCAATTACTAGAAAAAAACTATGAATATGATATGAACTTACATATTATACTCATTGACTACAAACACACATTCGACAAAACAGACAGAAAAGAGCTTATGCGAATAATGAAAAGAATGGAAATACCAGAAAAATTAACAAGATGTATACGAATGACTATGGAAAATTCAAGAGCGGTAGTGAAAATAGAAGAAGAAAAAACAGAGCCATTTGAGGTGAATGCGCTCTGGACAATCCTTTTTAACATGGCACTAGAGGATAAGATTAGGAGAATATACATAAATGAAAGTATAAGAACTAAAGAAGTACAACTTATAGCATACGCAGATGATATCGCAATTGTATCAAGAACATGGAAGTAACAGAAGTGTTTAAGAAACTAACAGAAGAAACGAAGAGAATAGGTCTTGAGATAAATGAAAAGAACACAAAATACCTGAAATGTGGAAGAAAAAAAACGACAAGGAAAAAGAAGTAAAGATAGAGAATCACACAATAGAAAAAGTAAAATCATTCAACTACCTGGGACTACCAATAACACACAATAATGACAAAAATGAAGAGATGAGTGACAGAATTCAAAAAGGATACAGAGCGTTCTACGCAAATCGACAAGATAAGAATATATAAAACACTAATTAGACCAACAGTGCTATATGCAGCTGAAATACTGTGGCCCACGCAAAAAAAAAAGTAAGACAAAAGAAGTAGGAGAGGAAATACACAGACAACACATGAACCACGAAGTACTAGAAATCATGGAGGGAGACGATATAGTAAAAACAATGAAAGCAAAAAGAATCGAATGGCTGGGCCACATAATAAGGAAACAAGACACAAATGTGGTAAAAGAAACAACATTATGGAAACCAACAACAGATAGACCAAGAGCAAGACCGAGGACCAGATGGTACAAAGAAACAGTCGAGGACTTAAAAACTATGAACATAGAGGGACGAAAGAAAATAGCAGGGAATAGACAGGAATGGAAAGAGGTAACAAAAAAAAGCAAAAACACACAGGCAACTATAGAAGGAAATTAAGGGGTCTAATCCCACCCAATAAGAGGATTTTTAACTTCCGAAAGGAAGCGACTATATTCTGAAAAGAATGGAATGCCTTTATTATTATACAGGGTGTCCAGGAAAATATGGAAAATCTCCCGGATATGAAAAAAACACGTGAAAAGAATACTACAAGTTCATATAAACTTTTTTCGTATACGCCTTCTCTTCGGAGATATGGGCTCCCAAAGAGCTCCAATGGAATCAAGTTTTTTACACATAATTATTGAACCACCAGGTATATTCCAATTTTTTTTTCAATATGATGTATACCAGGTAAGACCCTTCAAATTGCAATCCAAGAAAGTGTTGTGAATTACTCACAGCTGCAGGGACGGACGAGTTGTGACACTCATGACCCTATTTTTGTTACGCCCTGTATGATAAGAACTTTGGACGTTTTTTACATACCTTTAACTATTGACTAAAAATTAAGTACTCTTCATTTATATCGCTAATCCTAACCGTTTTCGAAAAAACGTAATTTTATTTACATCATGTATTTGGTGTATTTTGATAAAAAATACATCTTTGTTCCTATCAAATGTTCAACCTTCAACCTAATGATATAAAAACTTCGATCCAAAATTAGAGTTTAACTCTTTAGTTGAAGACGTCTAATTCTGTGAATTGCAGTTCGACATAGGTTCGCAAAAAATTCATATTTCATATTCAACCCGACAGAAGTTAGGGGACTAACAGTGTAAATAAAATGACGTTTTTTCGAAAACCGTTAAGTTTAGCGACATGAATGAAGAGTACTTAATTTATAGTCAATAGTTGAAGGTATGTAAAAAAACGTCCAAAGTTTTTATCATACGTAAAAAAAATGGGGTCATGAGTGTCACAGCTAGTTCATCCCTGCAGCTGTGAGTAATTCACAACACTTTCTTGGATAGTAATTTGAAGAGTCTTACCTGGTATACATCCTATTAAAAAAAATTGAAATATACCTGGTGGTTATGGTTTCCCGGACACCCTGTATATGTAAACACAGATGTATAAAGTCGAGACATGGATGCTAAAGGTAACACCAAAAAATGATTGCAAGCATTTGAGCCTAAGAATGATGCGAATATCATGAATTGAACACGTTAACAATGAAGAAGTCTCAAATTGCCTGAACGAGCCCTGTTAATCGTCGATAACGCCTCAAGCCATGAAACTATAGAAGAGCTGACTAGTGAGGATGGACAATTTACAACATTACTTCTTCCACCAAATTGTACAGCACTTTGGATCAAAATGCCATCAGACTGACGAAATTATTTTATCGGAAAAGCCCTTTAGCCCATATTCTAATAACCAGAAGAATTTTGTTAAGTTATTAAAAACCATTAACTTGAAGGACGCTGTACAAAAAGTCTCTCCTGAATACTATAAGCACAGTATAAACAAACCCCAGTAGCGAAACTCAGGATTTGAGAATTTCATGCGCATGTCCCAAAATATACCGCTTAGAATATGGCCGCACTTCAATCAGCTGTCTCTTGTTTTGGTTTGAAGGTGTTCTATCTTTCGCGTGTTGAAAACTTTGAGTGTGGTTATATTTTAAATTCGAACCTAGTAAGTACCTAGATTTGTTAAAATGGTTAAAGCCGGGGGCTACGTGTGTGCATATAAGGATTGCAAATCAGCACAGAAGTTTAAAGCACCAGAAATAAGTTTTTTCAGTTTCCCAAAAGATCCAGAAAGGTAATTGAAACTTTGAAATTGAATTATACAATAAACAAATATGGTTTCAATTCTCTTAGGTCTAAGTTATGGGTAGAGAGCTGCAACAGACCTGACTTACTATTGAAAAATGTGCAAACTTTATATTCTTATTACAGAGTTTGTTCGAAGACAAGTAGTCTGTTTGATTTGTAAAATTGTATCTAATTTATAAGATTTCATTAAAACCCTTTAATTTTAATAAACCTCCCAAAAAGAATAGGGTTTTTGTAATTATAATAGGTCCTCATCCAGCAAATCGCATAATTTCAAAAGAATAAGTATTTATCAATTGATTTTTGTGTTTGCATTGTTATTTTTTTATTCTACCACTAAGTACTATGAAGTAATATTTGAATTTCGCGCCAATACTACAGCTAAGTACTATGACGTAATATTTGAATTTCGCGCTAATACTACAGCTAAGAATGTGGCCGCCACATTCAGGGTCACAGAAATTGCATACCTGAGATCAAAGGTGCCGACAGAGAGTTTCGCTACTGGTCTGTGAAGTATATATACTGTGCTATAAGTCTATGTCAAATTTGAGGTTATCAGGTTAGGTTCTCTGTCAGTTTGTGTTAAAACTGACGCAAAACCTAACCTGCTAACCTCGAATTTGATCTAGATTTAAATTGCATTATGGGAAATTCAAAGCATACTAGATGTAATTCTTTTTAAGGCACCCGGTATATGAGTATAATACTAGTTTGTATACCAAGGCACTGAAGTTAAACTTTTTATCACGAATGTGATGCGAAATTACAACATTTTAACCAACATTTGTAGGGTATGTTAACGTCGGGACGTTTATCTGTCGCCTCGCCACCTATAAAAAAATGGTAAAACAATAGATTACTTTATTACCGATTTCTCGTATTTTAATGACGATTTCAAGGTACTTTAATGCCGATTTCAAATAAATAAATTTCTATGATTATTTTTTAAACAGTCCTATCCGCCAATAGTAATGAAAAAAAATTTCAAATCGACCAATAGCATCAAAATTACACTGACTATTTGCTAGTAGCAAATTACAGCGACTATTTTTTCACAAACCATTCAAATCGTTCTTGTGCTGTAACACAACTAGCTAAAAGTGGAGTAGCTGAACAGCAGTTGTTAAAAATAACAAGACACTCATCTGGAAGCTCCATCAAACCTTATCTACAACTTGAACTGTTTAAAAAATAATCACGCCGAATTACATTCGTGGTAATAATTTTTTTTAATAATTTTAACTAGATTAGCACTCATCTTTGTTGTTATTAAGAAATCCCACTCGTGTACTTTGTCCACTCGTGAGATCTCTTAATAGCAACAAAGATTCGTGAATCTAGTTAAAATTATCAAAAAATTATCACCACTTATGTAATTACTGTTGATATTTCCTTCATATCCATTATAATGCTCAATCACCATGGTTTCTGTCAGTTTAATAATGACAAAAATTCAAACGTCAAAATTTAACCGAGGTTAAAAATATGTCAAAATTTTAACATTATTATTAAAGGTGCTTCACCAACTGAATTGTATATATTTATTCAGAAAATAATCACGCCGAACATCCCGAGTGCATGTAAACTAACCTGAATAAATTTTGACGATATTCTGTCAGAATGTTTTGCTCTGAAGAAATATATCTCGTAAATTTCTTAGCAAAACATTCTGACAGTAAAAGGCAGAATTGAATTGGCTATTTTAATTTTAATTGCAAGCATCGTCTACAAAAAGCCAACTTTTCGGCCTAGATACATAAATAACTAATTGCGCTTTCAATTTTACAATATAAATACCATTGAACACTACAAATATTATTTGCCCAAATAAAGTATGTGGTTGTTGTTTCTATTGTAATCAAATACAAAATGATTTTTCTAGATCAGTTTGCTATTTTGTTGTTGTCATACCAACCAACAAGCATAAGGCAAGTTGAATTTTCGACCACAGATAAACCAGGAAACAAGTAAACATTTTCTGTACGAATAAAACATACTTTTTCACTGATCGGAATTAACACAAAAATAAATAACCGTAACAGTAAGTTCAAAGCACTGAAAAAGTTAAAAATATGAGGCCTGAAGGGTCGACGTTTTCTATTTTTTGAGGCCTGTTCCAATAATACTATACAAGGCGCAACCAGCGTCAAAATGTCAAAATTCCGATTTGGATGACCTTGAACGGCTCCTGGGGGGTACTTTCCGATAGTACTAACAGATGGCGCCACTACTTTGTCACATATGATTGGTAGCAGAGCCAGTAACTGGCTCTGATTGGTAGAACTTTGTGCTGCCATCTGATAGTCAAGCTTAAAAATACCCCCAGAGTTACTGTCCCAGGCACTCGAGACAGGTTCCAACATTTGAAATGAGTGTTTGATGTATGTACGCTGGAAATATTATATCCCCTCGTAACCTCAACTGTTGAATGTTTATTGGTATAGCAACGACTCATCGTTTATGCTACTTGAAATTCTCAGTATTTTAAGAATTTTTTTGGTATTTCCCACGCAGTTGAAAAAATAGTGCACAATACCACATTAAATAAGTATAATTTTTGTGTATCAAATTCTTTAAGCACTCTACGTTTCCCAAACTACATTCTCGACCACCTGGGCTCGGCGTGTTTTATCTTATGAGTCGACAGATTATATAAAAATTGACCGTGGTATCTATTACCAACTTTGATTGTTGATAATTTTATAATTCTATATAACTTACCGAAAGATAAAGATGGAAAGATCAAAATTTAATTGTTTTTAGAATGTACTTATCAGTACTGGTTAATAATCATATCGTGTAATTTGTTGGTCAAATATAATGGAAGACAAATAAACTTTTCAATTACTTCGTAAAATAAAACTTCTTCACTAGATTCAATTATCCCACACTTTACAACTCTACCAATATTACTAATTAATAAAATTGCAAATGCTAACTACAACAAAACTGAAATGTCCACAAACCGATCCTTTACCTGTTTTATCTTCTTCTGAAAATTCCTGTTTAGGAAATTCAACATCGAAAGTAATATATAAAGTCCCTTGCAAATTATTATTATCATAGTTTGGCATCCCTTCGCCCTTTTTCCTTATACGAGCACCTGGCCATGTTACTTTATCTCTAGTTACAGATACTGCATGGCCATCTAAGTGTTTCAATTCTAACGTAAAACCAGCTAGAGCATCCTAAAATGTTAAGAGTTACATTTCCTGCAATTATTACTATTACTATTGTATGAAAATTACCTGCAAACTAATTGTAATATTAGTATAGAGATCATCTCCCTTTCTTTCAAATATAGGATGGGGTTGTGTTTTTACTTTCAGTACTAAATCGCCGGGATCACCATCAATATGAGGCTCCCCTTCGGCAGTAAACTTCGTTTCCTGCCCATCGACCATGCCAGGTTCCACTTCCATTTCCAATATTCGCTCTTCATTGACTAATTTTACATTTGGACATTCATCGCACACCGTTTGTTGCATCATTTGAAAGCGTCCCGGACCCAGAGTCTTAGTTACCATTTCCTGCCTGCAGTTACATTTCCTCGTGCCTTTCGCTGGTTTCATTACAGGTTTATTTCTCGTTATCTGTAATGAATAAAACAATGCATATTTACGGTGCTACATGTATTGTACGTACCTCAATAAAGGTTCCGCTATATAAATCTTCTAAGGTAACGAGCACATCCATGACGATATTTGCACCCTTTGGAGTTTCATGTTGCTGTTCACCTCCACCAAAGTGGAAGCCAAAGTCACCAAAGAAGCTAGCAAATGGATCAAAACCACTGTCCATCATACCATCTTTCTGAAGGCATTCTTCCCCACATCGGTCGTATTTTTTTCGTTTTTCTTCATCGGATAAAACCTCATACGCTGCACCTAAGTCTTGGAACTTCTGAGAAGAATCGGGATCGTCTTTATTCTTGTCAGGGTGTAGTTCTTTTGCTAACCTCCTGTAAGCCTTTTTAATGTCATGTAAGCTGGCCGATTTTGTTATCCCCAAGATCCTGTAGAAGTCCCTTCCAGCTACGACTAGGGTTAGGGACACCAGCAGGTTTACGAAAACCAGCACATAAGCTAAGTTTAGATTCATGCTGAATTATATATACTAGGGAGCACAATACATGTCACACTTTATAGACTAGGGTTAAGTTACAAAATGGGAAATATTAGATTTTGTACCAGACACCGTTCAACGTACATCCAACACGCACACAACCCCACACACATGTGGAGTAACCTGATTGGTGGAATATTTGACATTGGGATTTAATGTTTAAATACTGTGTATAGGCAACACATCATACACAACTGTTGTGCACGGCGAGAAATTGTATGCAATTAATTTGACTTTAATAAAGAATATCTTTAAAAATCTATTAAACGATGTTAAGATGTAAAAATAAACACTAGTTTAGTGTAACTGTTTTTAATTAAAATAAATATTCTTGATCACTAAATTGTATTTATTAATGTGCAAGTGGAATTACTGGTGTAAGTAGTGATGAGTTTATATTTGAATTTTCCGCCATATTATTTCTCTAGAATTATAAGGTAATATATTGATATAAAGATGTAGTTTAAAGCTAAATACATAGTATTCATACAACCAAATGAGAAACTTTGAAAAATGTAGCCTATTTTTAAATAACAATCTGTTTATTTTACCTCTCACAAGTTATTGGTGATACAATGAAGTATACAGGATGTTAGGGAAGTGGATGCAAAAATTTCTAGGGATGAATCCTTGGCCCAAAATATGATGATTTAACTCAACTTGCCTATATATAAAGTTTCTTAGTTTAGCCGCTAGAGGGATTTAAAAATGATTAGCTTTTTAAATTTTTTCAAATAAGTCGAAAAATCTTTGATAGATTCTATTCATTTTTTGGTCATGCGTTTTTACCAGTAAACTACAGCTTTTTGTAAAATAAACTGTAATTTCGAAAATTACAGGGTGTTTAAAAACTTTGTCACAATAAATTATCCATCCATATTTTTTTAATCTCCTGTATAATCACTACCAATTTTTTTCTGGAGAGTTACTTTAATTTATAAGCTATTTTTTCTCTTACAAAGTTTTAGTTGAGTAAACGGTTTAGCCACAAAAAAATATTTTCTCAGCCTGAAGCAGTAATTGTAACTTTGCACTAGGCTTGTAGGAATTTAGAAAATATTTTTTTGTGGCTATACCGCATATTTGAGTTCGCTCGATGCCACAGCGCGGACCGGGAATGCCGGGCTCTGATTGGTCGCCAACTTCGTGTCCTTCTTGAATGATGTTTGAATTTGAACCGATGATTCTTATTAGTTTTAATTTTATTGTAATCTTTTTTTTTTGACTTACGTAAGTGCACTTGTTGCATATTAGCACCAATAAATATCTATCTATCTATAGATGAACAGACAAGATTTACCCTGTTTTGGTGTTAAGAAATCATCCTATTCAGAAACTACTTAAGCTGAATTGTATGAAACAATAAATAAGTAGTTATACTTATTTGTTATTTTGAATTTCGTCGTCTTTTAATACTTGTTGGAGTCGCTGCTTATATTATTTTCTTGCAAATCTGCTGCAGTTTGTGTTGATGTACTTCAAAAGATCTATGAAAATGTATTTTTGTTATAACCTATATTTTGTTTTCAATTGTATTACGTTCATATTATTTTTGGAATGTTACTCAATTTTAAGTTGCAATTAGGTGTTGACAGTAGGTACGTATCAGAGCTAGTCCGGGTGTAAACAAATACAAAAGCAGGTATTAGATCTATTGAACAATCATTTTACTTATTGCCTACAGAATTACCTACATAAAGGAAAACGAGGCATTGACCCAGCATTGCGCGGCGCACCACGGACCAATCAGAGTCTGGCATTCACAGACTGCGCTGTAGCATCGAGCGAACTCAAATATGCAAACCGTTTACCCAACTAAAATTTTGTAAGAGAGGGAATAGCTTCTAAATTAGAGTAATTATCCAGAAAAAAATTGGTAGTGATTATACAGGGGGTTAAAACATTTAAAAAAGCTGTAATTTTTAAAGCCCTCTAGCGGCTAAACTAAGCAATTTTGTATATAGGCAAGTTGAGTTAAATCAAAGAGCATAATACATGTTATATGTTATTTGGTTAAATCATCATATTTTGGGCCAAGGATTGATCTATAGAAATTTTTGCATCGACTTCCCTAACACCCTGTATAAGCAGAAGGATGAGCACACGAAAGGAGAGACAGTTAGAATTCCTCTATACAAGGATGGAATACACACAATTGCTTAAAGCACCTCAACCACATTATTTTTCTGTTGTAAAATAATGACAATTAATTAATTAATAGAATATAGTTCATGCCATATTAAATCCTTTTCGTAAATCTACTTTGTAAAATAACTGATAATAATGATTTCTGAGGCTTTCACGGCCATTATCATTAAGTAACAAACGACTTCCGGGATTGGACCGTGTCATAATTGAGATCAAAGAACTCAACATTTCGCCCACTCACGTGTTAACCACGCCAGAGGCTTTTGCTTTTTCCTCCTGATGAAGCCCATTACGAAAGTGGGCGAAACGTTGAGCTCTTTGATCTCAATCATGACACGGTCCAATCCCGGAAGTCGTTTGTTACTTAACTAATAATTTTTTTACAACTTGATTAAATTGCGAAACAAGTTGAATTTATAATAATAATAATGATAATAATACTTCATTTTTATTAATTACACTTGCGTTTTTGAAAAACTTTGTGTAGAAACAATTCTTTTAATTTTGTTTGCTTTCGAAATGCATTTCAGTTGGACACCAAGCAATTCATTTTTAATGGTGAAATAAAAAAATTAAATGTTTATTAATGATTAATAGGTATTTTGATAAAAGTAATAAAGCAAAAAAACTTTAAATATATTTAGATTAACTGTGCAGAACAAGCAATGAAAATAATAGTTTAATCAAAATTGTAGTAAATGCTATGACAGTTTTTGATGCAGAAAGTGAGCAACGAATTGGATTTTTAAAAACTAATAAACAGTTTTATTGAAATATTATTATGGCAGAAAATTGACCGTTTAAAAGTTAAACACTTAAAATTTAAATGAAAGCAGTCAGATCTCTGAAAAGTGGCTATATACAGGGTGAACAAATTTCGATATTTTCATAGAGAATCTCGATTAACTATAGGAGATTTGAAAAAGTGAAACCTCCAACCTCGATCTTTTTTTTTCTTCGAGAAAAGCTTAATGGTGCACCAAAATTGGTGATCGTCTTTTGTTAAATAAGAAAATAGTATATTGTAACACAAGTGCGGAAAAGAGATCATTGCAAAACCAGTACGAAAGTTGGAGCGCTCGCTATCGCTCGCGCTCCAATCGTACACGTTTTGCAATGGCTCTTTCCACACGTGTATTACATACTATTTTTCTACTACCACAAGAAAAATTTAACTTATCTCTATTGCAAAATGTCTACATTTGTCTAAATATCTATAATATTTATTAGTCCCAATTTGATCAAGCGACTTATGCGGTTGCTACGGAGACTAGTAAACGACGCAAATTAAATTTGACGTTTTGTGAGTTTCCTGCAATTTTTAAGCTGAATTTCCAATAAAAACTAAAAATGGACGAATTTGAAGGTGAAAATGGTAGCAAATTGGTTTCTAATACTCCACCACATGTTTCTGAAGCGGCCAAGACTGCATCCCTGGAATTACTACCTCAAAAATCCCGACGACGGTATATCAGAGAATACGACACTTTTAAGGAGTGGTGTACTAAAGAAAAGGTAACAAAGATAAAGGAAAATGCTTTATTGGCTTATTTTGCTGAAAAATCAAGACACTTGAGAGCATCGCCAGTTTGGTCTTCTTATTCCATGTTAAAGAGTTCTTTGATTGTTGAAGAAAATTTGGATATCTCAAAACTCCCGAAGCTTATTTCGTTGTTAAAACGTAAATCAGTGGGCTATAGGGCGAAAAATCGTTTACTTTTACAAGAAAGGAGATAAGCAAGTTTCTTACTGAAGCTTTAGACCAGTGATTCCCAAAGTGGGAGATACCGCCCCTTGGGGGGCGCTGAAACGATCCAGGGGGGCGATAGTAGCTACGGGTGCATTTGGGGGCGGTGAATAAAAATAAGGGGGAGGTGAAAACTTTAAGAAGGAAGAGAAGATAGAAGATTTAGAAAAACCGTTCCAACATATTTCATCTGTTGTGTAACATAGTGTAATATTATTTTCCAAATAAACACACAAAATGTAAGTTACAGATTTATTTATCCCATGAAGACTATTTACCATTATTAAATGTTTTTATTCTTCTTCATACCATTTGTTACTTTATTTATTCAGTCTGTTTATTAAAAATTAGTTTATTCTCCGTTTCTTTAATTTTACTTTATCACATCCTTTAATACACCATCTAGAAAGTACATACCATTATAATAAAGGGTTTTTATTATTCAAATTTGCTTTTACTCACAATACAGGTTACAAATTCAGAAAACAATTGGTTATTTTAAAAATATTTTCTCTAGCAATAAAATTTATACCAAATTTCTATATGATATATTTTAATATAACATTTCATAATCGATTTTTTCAGATAATTGAGTTTGGCTTTCACTTTAGTTATTCCGATTGTCAGTATTAACTGTATTAACTGTAACTTGTATTAACAAGTGAAAATCTAATCTCTGATGTTACCAAACAACTATCCCAAGTAAAACAACTTATATGCTCGAACCTTTTTACTGAACTATTCAAATATTTAACAGTAACTGTATCTAATGTATCATTCGTTAAACAATTCACAAATATTTATGTTGTACTTTTAATGGATAAATCCTCCTTGTACTTTTTAATTGCTAATTAATTTATTCTTTCGAAATAATTTTCTACCTAGAAATACTCGTATAGATAATTATCAGATACAAGAAGCTACCACTACAATATCTTTCTGTTTGTTCGCTTAAAGAATGTAGATTTCCAGGGGGCGCCGAGTAATTTTTTTTTCTGAAAAGGGGGCGGTAGGCCAAATAAGTTTGTGAACCACTGCTTTAGACGATTCATTTTTAATGATGAAGGTAAATAGATGACAATTATATTTTATATATATTTTAATCATCTCATTGGTTGCAGGTTGCACTCATTTTGGGGGTGGCTGGTGCTTGTCACCAAGACGAACTCATGAGATTAACTGTAGACGATATACAAGTAGAAGATACTTTTCTAATTGTTAAAATCCTGACACGAAGACTCATATAACGCGTAGTTTAACAGTAACAGATGGCAAGGAAAATTGGTTATAGTATTTACAAAAATGTGCTTCTCTCCGACCACCAATAGAAAACGGAAGGTTCTTTTTAAATTACAGAAAAGGAAAATGCACGTCTCAACCGGTGGGAATAAATACTTTTGGTAAAATACCCCAACGTATTGCTGAACACTTAAAACTTCCCAATGTAAAAATTTATAATTACTACTTGTTACTACTATCTTAAATTTTACGAATAAATGTTCAAATAAATTGCTGGTAGTCTTTAATAGCAATCTAAATTTTCCACACCCAATTTAGCAAAGCATCATTTTCAACACTAGTTTCTATGGAAACGAGTTCAGAAAATCCTATTTTCTATAGTGGTTGTAGAAAAAGTAATTTTTTCGACGACTGACATCGAAAGTAGATTTTTCTCACTGTCATTTGACAACAGAAAGTTGACATTTGCCGCTGAGCGTGCGTTTTCATCATATTGCCGCTCGACGAGCGTTTTGGGTTTCCGCGTGAACAAAATAGGTAGCCACGTCCGAATGTTTCCTTGACAACGCCCGTCATTTGTGGAAATAATCGCGTCACATGTCATATAGACTGCGCGTGTAATGTTAACTTGATTGTCAATTAATTTTTGCTATAAAACGAAATTTGATATTTTACTTTAATAATATGCTCAGTCGTCGAAAAAATAGTATGTATGTTTCGAGCTAAAAGTGCGCTTGCCGCTTTTGCATGATTGCTGGTTTCGACTTCGTCTCAACCAGCAATATTCATGCGCAAGCGGCAAGAATGCACTTTCAGCTCTTAACATACAATATACTATTTACGTTCTTTAGGCATTGTTTTGATGAGAATGCAGTGGCGTAGTCAACTTTTCAAGAAAGGTTTCGAATTTTGAGTTGCGCCATAAAGTTACATTTTTCATATCGAAGTCAAAGTTGACTGTGTCACCACGAAAAAGAGGACTTTTTCTCATTCCAATGACATATATCATGTGGGACATATTCACTGCATTATAGCAAAAGCTCACAATTTTCAAAGTAGTTTTTAATTTTTCTTCATTTTCTAGTTGAAGGCTTGTGTCATTTAGAATATATCTGATTAAACAAAGTAGGTATATGTCAGTGTGTTGTTACAATATCCACCATTTAATTGACAGAATTAATTACGTTTGAATGTTGCTTATATTGTTACATAGTGTCCGTCATAAATTTGGACACATGGAAAATTAAAACACTGCTGGAGCCTGTGGTTTGAAGAAATCACAAATTCGTTACAACCCCTCACCACACAAATATTTAACACCTGCTAAATACGTATTTCGACAGCCAAGCTGTCATCATCGGTAGCTACGAAAAACTTAAAGTACATTTTTTTCTTATAAAAATTTTGAAGGTTAAAGAATTTAGGGTTTATGTTGGCGTTACTGGGATTCCTTTAAAAAATATGTTGGTAGAATTTGTTTTAGTAACTTTTTAGACTAAAAATTGGTGGGAAATTTAAAATCTGGCATTAAATGAGTTTTGTTTTTTAGGTAGTCTTTCGTAAACTTCTTCTTCTGGCATGTTAGGCTGCAGATCCAACAGTTCCTCTGCACACTTCAAAATTGCTTTTTTTACATTTTAAAAGATTCCGTTTTTATGCGTATTCATTTTAAAAAAGAAAAGCTGACAATTTAATTTTAAATGTCAAAATGACACAAGTCGTTTACAGAAAAACCTGACGAAAATAAATTTTCTAATAATTTAAAGAAATCGGTTTTGCCAATTTTATTTTAACCTTCAAAATTTTTATAGGAAAAAAACGTACTTTACACAGCAAAAACTTTAAGTTGGCATATACATTCTGTTCATTAAACATAAAAACACAAAGTGGCCTTTGATTTCCAAAATTTCATGAACGTACTTCTAAAAATCCTCTTTGTCTAGGAGTGTAATTACAAAAAGTTACTAAAACAAATAGGTTAAGGGTGTAACATTTACTTAGCATCTGTCATAAATGTTAGAAATAACTTTTAAGGATATTATACAAATATTGTGTTGGATACTATTGGCGTAGCGTTTATTAATAGGTAGCCTCATTACATTTTATAAATGTTCAAGCAAGAATTTCCAGAAAAATATCCACTGCGACACTAAAATAATGAGAAAAACTTTGATTGTCATTTATAAATTAAAACCTGCCTTTTGCAAGAGTGGAAACCTTTGCAAAACAAAATACAGAATCCCTAGTACATAAATTGTGTGCATATGCCAACTTCAAAAAAATGAAAGTGTTTTTGTGTTTATTGAACGGCCTATACATGCAATTTTTATGCTAGGAATTCTGTATTTTGTTTTTGCAAAGGTTTCCACGCCTGCATAAAGGCGACTTTGAATTTTAAAAAAAATGACAATCAATGACAATTAATAAATCTCATTATGTCCGTGTCAAAGTACATATTATTCTAGAAATTCTTGCCTGAACTTTTATAAAATGTAATCAAAATACCTATTAATAAACGCTACATCAATAGTATAAAATAAAGTAATTGTTTAACATTCTTAAAGGTATTAGTTAGTTATAACATTTATGACAGTTGATAAATAAATGTCACACCCCTAACCTATTTCTTTTAGTAACTTTTTGTAATTACATTCCTAGACAAAGATGAATTTTGGAGGTACACTTATGAAATTATAGAAATCAAAGGCCACTTTGTGTTTTTATGTTTACTGAACAGACTATACTAGTGTCCAAATCACAAATGGAAGTGGCTACCGTTGATGACAGCTTGGCTGTCGAAATAGGTATTTAGAAGGTGTTAAATATTTGTGTGGTGAGGGGTTGTAACGAATGTGTGATATGGAAAATGTTTTATTGTCCATTTATCAGAACAATTTGTTCTTGATAAAAAGTACCTGCATCTTCTCAAACTTAGAATGCATTTTCCAAAATTTAAATCTTTTTTCGTATACGGGGAATGTTCAAAAATATGAACATGGTTCAAGAATGAAGTACCTTTATTTTTCAAAATACACAAAAATGTTATTTGGAAATATTTATTCTTCTTCTTTTTTCTTTAGGCACGGTGCTTGTTTAATACTGGTTTTATTTTTGTTGTTCCTGAGAGATGGATTCCCAGCTGTTCTTTCATCTCTTCGGTGGTCTTCTTCCATACCGTTTGTTTCAGGTGTCTTGAGATTACCGTTGCTGTATTAGTTTGTTGTCTAAATTCTACTATGAAATTTCTAGAACTCGTGACTTTACAACCAAGGTAATTAGAGTTTATGACTTGTTTAATGGTAGTATTGTCTATTGCAAGTCTATTGTATCAAAAGAGGTCTTTGTCATTGATTTTGTCTTGCTGGTAGAAATCTTCATGTTGTATTTTCCTGCTTGAATTTTGAAGGAGCGTAGCATTCGTTGCAAGTCCGCTTTGTTTTCCGCTATGAGTGTGGTGTCATCTGCATAGCATACAATCTTTATTTTGTTTTGTCCTAGTTTGTATCCTGGGCCAGAGTTTTTTTTTGCCATGGCTTTCCTTGGATTGTTTAGGCGTATTAGATGTTGGGAGGAGACAAATTATTTGTAAGTTGTACGGTCCGCCGATGCAGTAGAAGATTCTATGCCATACGCAAAGTACTTTATGTATAATTTTTTCAGTGACTCCGCGTCTACGGCAAGGCCCTCAGAAGTCAAAAACACCCTTAGAGGAGCATTTGTAAAGCCATCGTGATAAACTAATTGCGGTCGTTCATGTAAAAAGAATATCTAGAACCTGATGGTATTCAGTATTGCTAGTTCCCGACTTCTGTTGTTTTTTCTTCACTTTGTCCAGTTGCAATTAATTTCTTTCACTAGGATTTTCCTCGAAATGGTATTTTTTTCAACTGACCACTTTGCCGATACACCAGCAGGCCAGAAGTTCTCTTATGCTAATCGAGCAGCAGACTTTTCTGTTTATGGTGCCAATCTTGTATGTTATCTTCGCTGCATTTTCTGATTGTTTAAATATGGGGTAGCATCTTATAAAGTCCGGCACTCCCAACTTTTCTTTAATATCATTATATTTATATATTTGCCTACTTTTTCATCTTGATTAGGTAAGATTAAATTCGACACTGGTTTTGGGCCACTCAAGATAGAAGATATTTCTGTTGGTTGGGTGCCAACTGACAAACAAGGCTTTGATGTTTGAAGTGGGATAAGTTGTGGAGTCGAAAAAGCAACATCCGGAGATTTTTGAGATTTCAGTCTTATTTAGAATTTCTCCATGGACTCTGATATGTTCGTTAACTCATGTTGTATCCCTTCCACGGCCTGATGAATTGTGTAACAACCGTCAGTGACGTTCGTTACACTATTCAGCAGACCGTAATTCCTTCTATGTTTTTTCTAATTTTACTTGAAGATGCATCTTGTACAGCGTACATAAATCAAACAAGTAGAGACACCCATTGTCGGTTCCTTTGATGTCAAAATTCCGATTTGGATGACCTTGAACGGCTTCTAGGGGGTACTTTCCGATAGTACTAACAGATGGCGCCACTACTTGAACACAACTACAGTCGCTTTATATACACTAACGTTAACAGTCTGGCCATATATGGTCACGATTCTCATTGGTGCCGCCATTTTATGTCTTGCGTCATTTTGACAATAAGATTTAAATTTCAAAAATGTCAAAGTCACATTTATTCAAATAGAATAAGTTGACATTCAATCAACAAAAATCGTTCAAAATGCGAGTACATAGTTAAAAACTGATCATAATTTTTAGAAATAACTAGAACTATAACTTATTAACGGTAAGCTGACAAGGTTTAAAGAAATTTATCAATTTCAAAAATTTTCTTTAGATATGAGGTATTGCTGTGCAGTCGGATGCAAAAGCAAATGTGAAAAATGTGTGCTAACGGAAACTTTCCTCAGGAATAGGGACAAGCGAAACTTATGGTCAAAAAAATTAATACAGAAAATTGGTACCCAAATGGAAATTGAAGAATTTATGAAAAGCATTTTGCAGATTGTATGTGTGAAAAAGCACGAGTTGGTGGCAAAAAAGACTTAAGGATAATGCTGTTCTAACATTATTTACTTTCTCATCGTCTGCTTCGGAGCCTACAGCCATTGAAAATACTAATAACATTAGCCGTCCAAAAACTGATTTTATCGACGTTTAAATTTTAGGTATGGAGTCTTGTGCATTTGAATGCAAGAATAGGTCTGAACATGGTATTAAGATGAAAAGCTTCCCTATAAATAAAAAAGCGAGGCTTGTGGTTAAACAGGTTAATGGAGCATATTAGAATAACATAAAAGGTCGGAATAGAATCTAAATGTAAAAGCATTTTATATAAATAAAATGCATATTGTTGATGTAAGACATATTGCAACTTTTAATCAATTAGAAAAGTTTATTCTATTCAAAGTTATCGGTGTTCGTTTAAGAATAGCTGAAACGCAAACGAAAAAGCTAAATACACAACAAAGCAAATACAGTTGTACTTCCGTGGCAATGCACAATGTAGCCTATATAAATTAAGTGGGAAGTTATGAAAAGTAATTTTAAGCGTATTAGACTGTATACTCACTGTTTTATTAGTTTTGGGATCACTTTAAGCTCTGTAGATTTATTATTATTTATGTGAGCACTAACTGTAAATAAAATTTATAATATCTCATTGATACGACATTGTTTGTTTTACTATTTAGTCATATATTTACTTATACTAAGCATTTATTTAATTAAACTATTTTCCAACACTAACCCCGTCACTGCTTTTGACCCGCCACTGGAGGCGGCCATATTCTGTCTTATGTCATAAGTGACATTTCATATGGCCAGACTGTTGTATATAAAGGGACTGTAAACACAACTAGTGTACCTGTATAATACTAGAGTATTATACAGGTACACTAAACACAACTAGAGTACCTGTATAGAGTACCTGTATATAGTAAGAGTAGAGCAAACGCGGCTACAGCATTTCATTGGTTGGATCCCTTTTGGATCCCATTAGAATTGAAAAATTTCGTTGGCACGTGTGCTTTCGATTTTTTGAATTAGTGACATTGAAATTGTCAGATTTATTGCACTTTCGAAGTCAGTACATATTTCATTATCATGACCGGTTGTTGCGTGCCGGGGTGTAATAACCGTTCCGAAAATGGTATATATCCTGTAAGCATACTCAAAAATCCAGCAACAAAACAAATTTGGTTAAACAGCATCGACAGAGAAAATTATAAATCCAAACGACCAAGAATATGTGAAAATCATTTTGGAAAGAATCAGAGGGAATTTGGAGTACACTTTAGTGTACATGTTAGGTAGGAAAACTAGTGTCATCTTAATTTTCTTTTTATTTCATTAATCCTTACTTTTAGGAGTTATTACAAGTAGATGGAAGCAATCCAGTATAAAATGTTAAGATAGAATCACTATTTGGAGTCCTACATTTAAATATTATTCAATCTATGTTCTTCAGGTCTAGATGTGAACAGCAAATGAATATAAAGTTGGCTTAATACCACTGTATTTACTAGTTAATAAATAAAAGTGCATTGCATGGCATTAAGCACATTTAGTTTCAACTTCTTACCACGACTAAATACAAAATAATTTATAGTCAACTATAACATATGACAGTTGTAACTAACTTCACAGGATGAATCCCTTCATTATATTAATGTAGTCGACTGTGAAATTGTGACTAACTTCGCTTCATGGATCCCTAAATGTCATCGTTTGCCCTACTCTTACTATATACAGGTACTCTAAACACAACCTGATTGGTAGCAGAGCCAGTAACTGGCTCTGATTGGTAGAATTTTGTGCTGCCATCTGATAGTCCAGCTTAGAAATGCCCCCCAAGGTACTGTCCCAGGCACTCTAGACAGGTTTCGACATTTGGCATGAGCGTCTCTACTTGTTTGATGTATGTACGCTGTCTTGTATCTGTACTTTGATTTGATCTGCATTGTAGTTGAAGAAGACTGAGGAGAGATTAAAAATTTAAAACTTCGAATTGTTTGTGGTACTTATCATCAGCTGTATAATGCGTGTTTACTGCCTTATAAATGCGGATTAATACAGCTTAAATGTACTAGAAAGGACTCTGATAGCATTTCCTTGAGAACTAAATAATATAGGTATTAAGCTCTTTCGCTTACTAACTGAAAATGCGGGGTAAAGCTGCCAAACTGCTTTAAGTTGGCTGCTTGAAAACTATGTCTATTCGACTATGGGTGTGCGGTGGTATTGTTGATGGCTTCGTACAGCTTTAATGTTCTAGAATGGGCGCTTATAGCGCTTCCGTTAGAAATAAAGAATATATTAGGTGCTCTCGCATACTAGCTGAAAGCGCGGAGTGAAACTATTCACTTTACGATACGCCAAAGTGTTTTATTGAGTTCTTAATACGACCAATACTTAACATCAGCTGTATAATGGATGTATACTGTATGCTCTAGGGTGGTAGCCTGAATGCTATGTGTATTTGAAGATGAGTGTGTTGGTTAAAGTAGCTGTTGTAATTATTGATGGATTAGTACAGCTTAAATGTAATAGAACGAGCAATATACCACTCCCTTTAGAACTAAAAAATATGTTAGGTTCTCTCCCTTGCTATCTGAAAACGCAGAGTGATACTATTCACGTTACGATGCTGCCAAACTGTTTTATTAGATTGTTAATACATCCAGTACTTAACATAACGTAATGCGTTTTACAGCTTTATAAGCGCGGTTTTGTATGTTCTAGATTGGCCGCTTGACAAGCATTGTTGGGGAATTAAACTCTGATGTGGACTGTATAAAATTTGATTATTGGTTCACTTTACAGTTATATGTAATTAAAGTATTGAGAGCCCGCCTCGTACCCAGCTCGCTTCTTCGCATGCGGCTTGTCAACACCGTTCTGCTTGCAACTGCCAACGCCGCAATGAAAATTCCTACTGCCGCCTGCTTACGACGGCTGTGTGCAAACATGTCCCCGGCCTTGAAAGTCCTGACTTTCAAAGGGTAACGAACAGATCTTCGGAAATGCTCGCTTCAGCTCTCCCGTTGCTATTTTGATGGGCGCCACTCGAACCACTCCATCCTTTCCTGGATGAATCGTCAGCCGCCATTTCATGGGTGGGACGTATTCTTCTGTGATGAGAACCATGTTTCCTTCGTGCAGGTTGTCATATAAAGAACGTTTCCATTTAGTTCTTTCTTGAAGCTCCGAAATGACTTCTTTGTACCATCGGGCCCAAAAATGTTGTTGCAATTGTTGTACACGTTGGAAGCTTGACAATCGTCCTGCTGGAATACTGATTAGATCCGGACTAGGCAAAGATGTGATATGTCGTCAGATAAGAAAATGAGCAGGAGAAAGTGGAACTAATTCGTCGCGATCGGGTGACATACAGCTTAAAGGGCGAGAATTTACTATAGCCTCTATTTGCATTAATAATGTACTGAATTCCTCAAATGTTGATGCTGCTTTTTAAGTGGTGTTTCGCTGATTTAATCTCCGTCTCCCATAGTCCTCCGAAATGAGGGAAATGGGCAGGTATAAACTGCCAGTTAACGTTTTCGTTTATAAATAAAGTATTTAACGCATCTTCATTGCTCTGTAAAAATTTTCCAGGCGACTGAAATTTGCTGTGAGTTTCAACAAAATTTAAACCATTGTCAGAATAAATTTTCCTTGGTTTCCCCTGTCTGGAAACAAATCGTCTTAAAGTAAGTATAAACGCCTTAGAAGTTAACTCAGAAACTAACTCTAGGTGTAGTGCGCGAGTGATAACAAACAACAACAAACAAATGAACAAACAAAGCCAACATTTTGACAGTTTTGCGCTCAGTCATTTTTTATCCTTTAATTTGAAAGGGCCCCCGTAATCAACCCCGGTTACATAAAATTGAAAGTTTGCTTGAACTCGTAATTTCTCCCATCATATAATCATATAATCTAATAGAACGGTTTGGCAGCGTCATAAACTAGAAGGCACTCTAGGACGTTTATCGAGTGCGTATTTTTCCGATTATGCACTTGCAAATACATCCCGGTGCGTGGAGCATTGACCGCGACTATGCGCCCCTAACGAGACTAACGCGAACCTTATCGTCATTATGCGCACTCTCGTGGAATTCAAATGAAGTTAAAAATCGCGGTAAATATATTGAATTAAGATACGTTTATAGGTAATAATATTTAAATTATTTTGAATCTAAATATAGAAATAGAAATTATTGGTATGTGCTTTGATATTTTATAGCTAGAATATGTTAATATGTTCGAATTTACAACAGACTAGTATCTGAGATGTGAAACTCATTTTTTTGTATGTAAAAATCTCGCCTGCTTCTAAATTTTCTTATTTTCGGATTTATTTGTTTTTCTATCTTAAATTTTCCCTTGCAATATTATAAAATAAAAAGGTAGGTCTCAACATCATACAAGTACTTTTAGGGACCTAATAAATATTTAAATTATTTAAAATTTGTTTTATAGGTATATAATTTAAGAATAATATCTTCAAGACATACATTCAGGAGTTTAGACAGTAAATATTACATAAATTTTCAAAAATTTATTATAGATAAAAATTTCAATACAGAAATTGTGTAATAGTTATAAAATATAAATACCGCCGTATCTAAAATATCCCTATATTTTTCGTAGATGAATGATCACTTTCTTCTTTTTTATGCACTCGGATAAAACTGTTTGAATTTCTGAAGATGATGGCTTTTGAATATCTGTTAGATGAGAAACTCGTTTTTTCTTTGTACTTACGAATGTGGGCTGTTTTTCTATTTTTTTATTTGCTGGTTCATTTGATTTATATATTATTGTTACATTTTCTCCTTTTGCAACAACATTTATCGTCCTGTCTATTAATTTTCCAGTCTCAGTTTTACATTCAAGAGATAATTTTTTTGTCTTAAGCATTTCCGATAGAATGTCCAGTTTTGCTATCAAGTCTCCATTATCTTCCTGAAATTGCTCTTGTATACAACTTTGCGTTATCAGCTCGGATATTACCTCACCCTTTGTAGTTAATTGAGATTCATGATCCTGTTTTAAGGTTGTTGAGGGCTCTAAAGATGAATACTTAACCATAGCATGTATATGTTTACATATGTTAAATCTGATAAAAAAATCAGGGCAAGTACAAGAAAATTCATGTACCTATACAAATTTGACAGTAATTACAAAAAAACTGGATCATGAATCTCAATAAACTACAAAAGGTGAGGTAATATCCGAGCTGATAACGCAAAGTTGTATCCAAGAGCAATTTCAGCAAGATAATGGAGACTTGATAGCAAAACTGGACATTCTATCGGAAATGCTTAAAACAAAAAAATTATTTCCTGAATGTAAAATTGAGACTGGAAAATTAATAGACAGGACGATAAATGTTGTTAAACAAGGAGAAAATGTAACACTAAAATATAAATCAAATGAACCAGCAAATAAAAAATTGAAAAACAGCCCACATTCGTAATTACAAAGAAAAAACGAGTTTCTCATCTAACAGCTATTCAAAAGCCATCATCTTCAGAAATTCATACAGTTTTATCCGAGTGGAAAAAAAGGAGAGAGTGATCATTCATATACGAAAAATATAAGGATATTTTAGATACGGCGGTATTTATATTTTATAACTACTTTACAATTTTTGTATTGAAATTTGTATCTACAATAAATTTTTGAAAATGTATGTAATATTTACTGTCTAAAGTCCTGAATGTATGTCTTGAAGACATTATTTTTAAATTATATACCTGTAAAACAAATTTTAAATAATTTAAATATTTATTAGGTCCCTAAAAGTACTTGTATGATGTTGAGACCTACAAAAAAATAGCTAACATTGCCTTTCACACAGCCCGCGATTTTTTAATTTTATAATATTGCAAGGGAAAATTTAACATAGAAAAACAAATAAATCCAAAAATAAGAAAATTTAGAAGCAGGCGAGATTTATACATAAAAAAAATGAGTTTTACATCTCAGATTCTAGTCTGTTATAAATTCGAACATATTAACATATTCTAGCTATAAAATATCAAAGCACATACCAATAATTTCTATTTCTATATTTAGACTCAAAATAATTTAAATATTATTACCTATAAACATATCCTAATTCAAGATATTTACCGCGATTTTTAACTTCATTTGAATTCCGCGAGAGTGCGCATAATCGCGATAAGGTTCGCGTTAGTCTCGTTAGGGGCGCATAGTCGCGGTCAATGCTCCACGCACCGGGATGTCTTGCAAATGGCCACACGGAAACATAAAATTGTATGTGCACTTCTGGTGGGTTTTGCGTGTAATAGTATTACAAAAGATATATTTCGATGCCCTTCCTAGCAATTGGATGCTGCTTTTGCATTAAGGTAGCGTTTAATAAGTGCATTTGCGACTTCAGCGGATCTTTCATTGCATTTTATTATATATTATCCGCATTCATGGTACCCAACAAAAACTATATGAACGATTTACTACAGCTGGCTGCCGAAAAAGCACTTTGGGATGTTTATCAAGTATGTACTTTTCAGATTATGCACTTGCGAATGGCCACACGGAAATATAAAGCTATATGTGCATTTTCTGATGTATTTTGCGTGTGCTAGTGTTGCAAAAGAAATATTTCTATGCCCTTACTAGCAATTGAATGCTGAAGTTGCATTAAGAAAGCGTTTAGTAAGTGCATTTGCGACTTCAGCGGACCTTTCCTTGCATTTTATTATATTTCGTTCTTAATCATGGCACCCAACAGTGACTATATGAAGGATTTACTACAGCTGGCTGCCGAAATAACACTTTAGAACGTTTATCGAGTGTGTATTTTTGATTCAATATTAGATGCCGTATTTAACTAAAGCAAATCTCGACAGGCAGCAAAAGAGAACGGTTACGTTTAGCAGCTCTATTTGTTATTCTAGAACTTGCTAATCGTCAATATAATGCTTTACAGAACTTTACGGTGTCTCACTCAGTTTATCACAACCCAGAAATTCGAGCAGGCGGTTGTACAATGTCGACGAAGATAGATAAATTTTATTTTTGTGTCAATATAAATTCTGCAAGTTCACTACCTCTCCTTTCTATATTAATATAGTTAAAATTATAGCTTGAGGTTCTCATTAAAAGCCGTATTTGACTAAAGCGAATCTCAAAAAGCAGACAGAGCCAACGGTGACTTTTAGCAGCTCTATTTGTTAGCGAAGCTCGAAAAGCAGCCAGAGCGAACGGTGACGTTTAGCAGCTCTATTTTCTATTGCAGAACTTGCAAATTGTCAATATAATGCTTTTCCGAACATCGCGGTGTCTCATTAGATTATCACAACCCAGAAATACCAAAATGGCTGGGGCTGTATAAATTTTATTTTTGTGTCAATATAAATCCTGCTAGTTCCCTAGCTCTCGTTTCTGTATTCTTATAGTTAAAGTTATGGGTTCAGGTTCTCTATTAGATGCCGTGTTTAATTAAAGCGAAGCTCGAGAAGCAGCCAGAGCAGGCGGCGACGTTTAGTAGCTCTAGTTGTTATTGTAGAACTAGCAAAATGTCAATATAAAGCTTTTCAGAACTTTGCGGTGTCTCACTCAGTTTATCACAAACCAGAAATACGAACATGGCGGCTGTACAACGTCGATGGGGTTGTATAACTTTTATTTCTGTTTCAATATAAATCCTGCAAGTTCCCTAGCTATCGTTTCTATATTAATATACTTAAAATTACAGTTTCAGGTTCTTATTAGATGCCGTATTTAACTAAAGCGAATCTCAAAAAGCAGCAAATAGAACGGTTACCTTTAGCAGCTCTATTTGTTATTGCAGAACATGCAAATCGTCACTATAATGCTTTTCTGTACCTTGCTGTATCTTATTCAGTTTATCACAACCCAGAAACTCGAAGATGGCAGCTGGACACCGACGATGGGGTCAGATAAATTTTATTTTTGAATCAATATAAATCCTTTACAGTTTCAGGTTCTTATTAGATGCCGTATTTAACTAAAGCGAATCTCGAAATGCAGCAAATAGAACGGTTACGTTTAGCAGCTCTATTTGTTATTGCAGAACTTGCAAATCGTCGATATAATGCTTTTCGAACTTTACGGTGTCTCATTCAGTTTATCACAACCCAGAAATTCGAAGATGGCGACTGTACAACGTCTTTGGAGTTAGATAAAGTTTATTTTTAATTCAATATATATCCTGCTGACGTCTTTATATTAATATAGTCAAAATTATGACTTCAGGTTGTTATTAGATGCCGTATTTAATTAAAGCCAAGCTCGAAAAGCAGCCAGAGCGAACGGTGACGTTTAGCAGTTCTATTTGCTATTCTAGAACTTGCAGATCGTCACTATAATGCTTTTTTTGTCCTTGCGGTGTCTTATTCTGTTTATCACAATCCAGAAATTGGAAGATGGCGGCTGTACACCGATGACGGTATTAGATAAATTTGATGTTTGATTGAGTAAAATTCCTGCAAGTTCCCTACCTTTCGTTTCTATATTAATATAGTTACAATTATGGCTTGAGGTTCATATTATATGCCGTATTTAAAAGCGAAGCTCGAAAAGTAGTCGGAGGGAACGGTGACGTTTAGCAGCTCTATTTGTTATTGTAGAACTTGCAAATCGTCACTATAATGCTTTTCTGTACCTTGCGGTATCTTATTCAGTTTATCACAACCCAGAAACTCGAAGATGGCAGCTGGACACCGACGATGGGGTTAGATAAATTTGACTTTTGAATCAATATAAATCCTTCAAGTTCCCAAGCTCTCGTTTCTATATTAATTTTCTTAAAATTACCGTTTCAGGTTCTTATTAGATGCCGTATTTAACTAAAGCCAAGCTCTAAAAGCAGCCAGACCGAACGGTGACGTTTAGCAGTTTTATTTGCTATTCTAGAACTTGCAAATCGTCACTATAATGCTTTTCTTGTCCTTGCGGTGTCTTATTCTGTTTATCAAAATCCAGTAATTGGAAGATGGCGACTGTACAACGTCTTTGGAGTTAGATAAAGTTTATTTTTAATTCAATATAGTCAAAATTATGACTTCAGGTTGTTATTAGATGCCGTATTTAATTAAAGCCAAGCTCTAAAAGCAGCCAGAGCGAACGGTGACGTTTAGCAGTTTTATTTGCTATTCTAGAACTTGCAAATCGTCACTATAATGCTTTTCTTGTCCTTGCGGTGTCTTATTCTGTTTATCAAAATCCAGTAATTGGAAGATGGCGACTGTACACCGATGACGGTGTTAGATAAATTTGATGTTTGATTGTGTATAATTTTTTCAAGTTCCCTAGCTTTCGTTTCTATATTACTATAGTTACAATTATGGCTTGAGGTTCATATTATATGCCGTATTTAATTAAAGCGAAGCTCGAAAAGTAGTCGGAGGGAACGGTGACGTTTAGCAGCTCTATCTGTTATCGTAGAACTTGCAAATCGTCACTATAATGCTTTTCTGTACCTTGCGGTATATTATTCAATTTATCACAACCCAGAAACTCGAAGATGGCAGCTGGACACCGACGATGGTAGTAGTCGGAGGGAACGGTGACGTTTAGCAGCTCTATTTGTTATTGTAGAACTTGCAAATCGTCGATATAATGCTTTTCCGAACTTTACGGTGTCTCACTCAGTTTATCACAACCCATAAATTCGAAGATGGCGACTGTACAACGTCTTTGGAGTTAGATAAAGTTTATTTTATAATCAATGTATATCCTGCTGACGTTTTTATATTAATATATTCAAAATTATGACTTCAGGTTGTTATTAGATGCCGCATTTAATTAAAGCCAAGCTCGAAAAGCAGCCAGAGCGAACGGTGACGTTTAGCAGTTCTATTTGCTATTCTAGAACTTGCAAATCGTCACTATAATGCTTTTCTTGTCCTTGCGGTGTCTTATTCTGTTTATCATAATCCAGAAATTGGAAGATGGCGGCTGTACACCGATGACGGTGTTAGATAAATTTGATGTTTGATTGAATATAATTCCTGCAAGTTCCCTAGCTTTCGTTTCTATATTAATATTGTTACAATTATGGCTTGAGGTTCATATTATATGCCGTATTTAATTAAAGCGAAGCTCGAAAAGTAGTCGGTGGGAACGGTGACGTTTAGCAGCTCTATTTGTTATCGTAGAACTTGCAAATCGTCACTATAATGCTTTTCTGTACCTTGCGGTATCTTATTCAGTTTATCACAACCCAGAAACTCGAAGATGGCAGCTGGACACCGACGATGGGGTTAGATAAATTTGATTTTTGAATCAATATAAATCCTTTAAGTTCCCAAGCTCCCGTTTCTATATTAATATACTTAAAATTACAGTTTCAAGTTCTTATTAGATGCCGTATTTAACTAAAGCGAATCTCGAAATGCAGCAAATAGAACGGTTACGTTTAGCAGCTCTATTTGTTATTGTAGAACTTGCAAATCGTCGATATAATGCTTTTCCGAACTTTACGGTGTCTCACTCAGTTTATCACAACCCAGAAATTCGAAGATGGCGACTGTACAACGTCTTTGGAGTTAGATAAAGTTTATTTTTAATTCAATATATAACCTGCTGTACTTTTTATAAAAAAATAGTCAAAATTATGACTTCAGGTTGTTATTAGATGCCGTATTTAATTAAAGCCAAGTTCGAAAAGCAGCCAGAGCGAACGGTGACGTTTAGCAGTTCTATTTGCTATTCTAGAACTTGCAAATCGTCACTATAATGCTTTTCTTGTCCTTGCGGTGTCTTATTCTGTTTATCACAATCCAGAAATTGGAAGATGGCGGCTGTACACCGTCGACGGTGTTAGATAAATTTGATGTTTGATTGAGTATAATTCCTGCAAGTTCCCTAGCTTTCGTTTCTATATTAATATTGTTACAATTATGGCTTGAGGTTCATATTATATGCCGTATTTAATTATGGCGAATCTCGAAAAGTAGTCGGAGGGAACGGTGACGTTTAGCAGCTCTATTTGTTATTGTAGAACTTGCAAATCGCCACTATAATGCTTTTCTGTACCTTGCGGTAACTTATTCAGTTTATCACAACCCAGAAATACGAAGATGGCAGCTGGAAACCGACGATGGGGTTAGATAAATTTGATTTTTGAATCAATATAAATCCTTCAAGTTCCCAAGCTCCCGTTTCTATACTAATATACTTAAAATTACAGTTTCAAGTTCTTATTAGATGCCGTATTTAACTAAAGCGAATCTCGAAATGCAGCAAATAGAACGGTTACGTTTAGCAGCTCTATTTGTTATTGTAGAACTTGCAAATCGTCAATATAATGCTATTCTGTACCTTGCGGTATCTTATTAAGTTTATCACAACCCAGAAACTCGAAGATGGCAGCTGGACACCGACGATGGGGTTAGATAAATTTGATTTTTGAATCAATATAAATCCTTCAAGTTCCCAAGCTCCCGTTTCTATATTAATATACTTAAAATTACAGTTTCAAGTTCTTATTAGATGCCGTATTTAACTAAAGCGAATCTCGAAATGCAGCAAATAGTACGGTTACGTTTAGCAGCTCTATTTGTTATTGTAGAACTTGCAATTCGTAACTATAATGCTTTTCTGTACCTTGCGGTAACTTATTCAGTTTATCACAACCCAGAAATACGAAGATGGCAGCTGGAAACCGACGATGCTGTTAAATAAATTTGATTTTTGAATCAATAAAAATCCTCCAAGTTCCCAAGCTCCCGTTTCTATATTAATATACTTAAAATTACAGTTTCAAGTTCTTATAAGATGCCGTATTTAACTAAAGCGAATCTCGAAATGCAGCAAATAGAACGGTTACGTTTAGCAGCTCTATTTGTTATTGTAGAACTTGCAAATCGTCACTATAATGCTATTCTGTACCTTGCGGTATCTTATTCAGTTTATCACAACCCAGAAACTCGAAGATGGCAGCTGGACACCGACGATGGGGTTAGATAAATTTGATTTTTGAATCAATATAAATCCTTCAAGTTCCCAAGCTTTCGTTTCTATATTAATATACTTAAAATTACAGTTTCAAGTTCTTATTAGATGCCGTATTTAACTAAAGCGAATCTCGAAATGCAGCAAATAGTACGGTTACGTTTAGCAGCTCTATTTGTTATTGTAGAACTTGCAAATCGTCACTATAATGCTATTCTGTACCTTGCGGTATCTTATTCAGTTTATCACAACCCAGAAACTCGAAGATGGCAGCTGGAAACCGACGATGGGGTTAGATAAATTTGATCTTTGAATCAATATAAATCCTTCAAGTTCCCAAGCTCCCGTTTCTATATTAATATACTTAAAATTACAGTTTCAAGTTCTTATTAAATGCCGTATTTAACTAAAGCGAATCTCGAAATGCAGCAAATAGAACGTTTAAGTTTAGCAGCTCTATTTGTTATTGTAGAACTTGCAAATCGTCACTATAATGCTATTGTGTACCTTGCGGTATCTTATTCAGTTTATCACAACCCAGAAACTCGAAGATGGCAGCTGGACACCGACGATGGGGTTAGATAAATTTGATTTTTGAATCAATATAAATCCTTCAAGTTTCCAAGCTCGCGTTTCTATATTAATATACTTAAAATTACAGTTTCAAGTTCTTATTAGATGCCGTATTTAACTAAAGCGAATCTCGAAATGCAGCAAATAGAACGGTTACGTTTAGCAGCTCTATTTGTTATTGTAGAACTTGCAAATCGTCGATATAATGCTTTTCCGAACTTTACGGTGTCTCACTCAGTTTATCCCAACCGAGAAATTCGAAGATGGCGACTGTACAAGGTCTTTGGAGTTAGTTAAAATTTATTTTTAATTCAATATATATCCTGCTGTCGTTTTTATAAAAATATAGTTAAAATTATGACTTCAGGTTGTTATTAGATGACGTATTTAATTAAAGCCAAGCTCGAAAAGCAGCCAGAGCGAACGGTGACGTTTAGCAGTTCTATTTGCTATTCTAGAACTTGTAAATCGTCACTCTAATGCTTTTCTTGTCCTCGCGGTGTCTTATTCTGTTTATCACAATCCAGAAATTGGAAGATGGCGGCTGTACACCGATGACGGTGTTAGATAAATTTGATGTTTGATTGAGTATAATTCCTGCAAGTTCCCTAGCTTTCGTTTCTA
This sequence comes from Agriotes lineatus, assembly GCA_940337035.1. Taxonomy (NCBI): domain Eukaryota; kingdom Metazoa; phylum Arthropoda; class Insecta; order Coleoptera; family Elateridae; genus Agriotes; species Agriotes lineatus. Next base: position 23,068 of record CALNHX010001648.1, on the reverse strand, counting down.
TATTAATATAGTTACAATTATGGCTTGAGGTTCATATTGTATGCCGTATTTAAAAGCGAAGCTCGAAAAGTAGTCGGAGGGAACGGTGACGTTTAGCAGCCCTATTTGTTATTGTAGAACTTGCAAATCGTCGATATAATGCTTTTCCGAACTTTACGGTGTCTCACTCAGTTTATCACAACCCATAAATTCGAAGATGGCGACTGTACAACGTCTTTGGAGTTAGATAAAGTTTATTTTATAATCAATGTATATCCTGCTGACGTTTTTATATTAATATATTCAAAATTATGACTTCAGGTTGTTATTAGATGCCGCATTTAATTAAAGCCAAGCTCGAAAAGCAGCCAGAGCGAACGGTGACGTTTAGCAGTTCTATTTGCTATTCTAGAACTTGCAAATCGTCACTATAATGCTTTTCTTGTCCTTGCGGTGTCTTATTCTGTTTATCACAATCCAGAAATTGGAAGATGGCGGCTGTACACAGATGACGGTGTTAGATAAATTTGATGTTTGATTGAATATAATTCCTGCAAGTTCCCTAGCTTTCGTTTCTATATTAATATTGTTACAATTATGGCTTGAGGTTCATATTATATGCCGTATTTAATTAAAGCGAAGCTCGAAAAGTAGTCGGTGGGAACGGTGACGTTTAGCAGCTCTATTTGTTATCGTAGAACTTGCAAATCGTCACTATAATGCTTTTCTGTACCTTGCGGTATCTTATTCAGTTTATCACAACCCAGAAACTCGAAGATGGCAGCTGGACACCGACGATGGGGTTAGATAAATTTGATTTTTGAATCAATATAAATCCTTTAAGTTCCCAAGCTCCCGTTTCTATATTAATATACTTAAAATTACAGTTTCAAGTTCTTATTAGATGCCGTATTTAACTAAAGCGAATCTCGAAATGCAGCAAATAGAACGGTTACGTTTAGCAGCTCTATTTGTTATTGTAGAACTTGCAAATCGTCGATATAATGCTTTTCCGAACTTTACGGTGTCTCACTCAGTTTATCACAACCCAGAAATTCGAAGATGGCGACTGTACAACGTCTTTGGAGTTAGATAAAGTTTATTTTTAATTCAATATATAACCTGCTGTACTTTTTATAAAAATATAGTCAAAATTATGACTTCAGGTTGTTATTAGATGCCGTATTTAATTAAAGCCAAGCTCTAAAAGCAGCCAGAGCGAACGGTGACGTTTAGCAGTTTTATTTGCTATTCTAGAACTTGCAAATCGTCACTATAATGCTTTTCTTGTCCTTGCGGTGTCTTATTCTGTTTATCACAATCCAGAAATTGGAAGATGGCGGCTGTACACCGTCGACGGTGTTAGATAAATTTGATGTTTGATTGAGTATAATTCCTGCAAGTTCCCTAGCTTTCGTTTCTATATTAATATTGTTACAATTATGGCTTGAGGTTCATATTATATGCCGTATTTAATTATTGCGAATCTCGAAAAGTAGTCGGAGGGAACGGTGACGTTTAGCAGCTCTATTTGTTATTGTAGAACTTGCAAATCGCCACTATAATGCTTTTCTGTACCTTGCGGTAACTTATTCAGTTTATCACAACCCAGAAATACGAAGATGGCAGCTGGAAACCGACGATGGGGTTAGATAAATTTGATTTTTGAATCAATATAAATCCTTCAAGTTCCCAAGCTCCCGTTTCTATACTAATATACTTAAAATTACAGTTTCAAGTTCTTATTAGATGCCGTATTTAACTAAAGCGAATCTCGAAATGCAGCAAATAGAACGGTTACGTTTAGCAGCTCTATTTGTTATTGTAGAACTTGCAAATCGTCAATATAATGCTATTCTGTACCTTGCGGTATCTTATTCAGTTTATCACAACCCAGAAACTCGAAGATGGCAGCTGGACACCGACGATGGGGTTAGATAAATTTGATTTTTGAATCAATATAAATCCTTCAAGTTCCCAAGCTTTCGTTTCTATATTAATATACTTAAAATTACAGTTTCAAGTTCTTATTAGATGCCGTATTTAACTAAAGCGAATCTCGAAATGCAGCAAATAGTACGGTTACGTTTAGCAGCTCTAGTTGTTATTGTAGAACTTGCAATTCGTAACTATAATGCTTTTCTGTACCTTGCGGTAACTTATTCAGTTTATCACAACCCAGAAATACGAAGATGGCAGCTGGAAACCGACGATGCTGTTAGATAAATTTGATTTTTGATTCAATATAAATCCTTCAAGTTCCCAAGCTCCCGTTTCTATATTAATATACTTAAAATTACAGTTTCAAGTTCTTATAAGATGCCGTATTTAACTAAAGCGAATCTCGAAATGCAGCAAATAGAACGGTTACGTTTAGCAGCTCTATTTGTTATTGTAGAACTTGCAAATCGTCACTATAATGCTATTCTGTACCTTGCGGTATCTTATTCAGTTTATCACAACCCAGAAACTCGAAGATGGCAGCTGGACACCGACGATGGGGTTAGATAAATTTGATTTTTGAATCAATATAAATCCTTCAAGTTCCCAAGCTTTCGTTTCTATATTAATATACTTAAAATTACAGTTTCAAGTTCTTATTAGATGCCGTATTTAACTAAAGCGAATCTCGAAATGCAGCAAATAGTACGGTTACGTTTAGCAGCTCTATTTGTTATTGTAGAACTTGCAAATCGTCACTATAATGCTATTCTGTACCTTGCGGTATCTTATTCAGTTTATCACAACCCAGAAACTCGAAGATGGCAGCTGGAAACCGACGATGGGGTTAGATAAATTTGATCTTTGAATCAATATAAATCCTTCAAGTTCCCAAGCTCCCGTTTCTATATTAATATACTTAAAATTACAGTTTCAAGTTCTTATTAAATGCCGTATTTAAAAGCGAAGCTCGAAAAGTAGTCGGAGGGAACGGTGACGTTTAGCAGCTCTATTTGTTATTGTAGAACTTGCAAATCGTCGATATAATGCTTTTCCCAACTTTACGGTGTCTCACTCAGTTTATCACAACCCATAAATTCGAAGATGGCGACTGTACAACGTCTTTGGAGTTAGATAAAGTTTATTTTATAATCAATGTATATCCTGCTGACGTTTTTATATTAATATATTCAAAATTATGACTTCAGGTTGTTATTAGATGCCGCATTTAATTAAAGCCAAGCTCGAAAAGCAGCCAGAGCTAACGGTGACGTTTAGCAGTTCTATTTGCTATTCTAGAACTTGCAAATCGTCACTATAATGCTTTTCTTGTCCTTGCGGTGTCTTATTCTGTTTATCACAATCCAGAAATTGGAAGATGGCGGCTGTACACAGATGACGGTGTTAGATAAATTTGATGTTTGATTGAATATAATTCCTGCAAGTTCCCTAGCTTTCGTTTCTATATTAATATTGTTACAATTATGGCTTGAGGTTCATATTATATGCCGTATTTAATTAAAGCGAAGCTCGAAAAGTAGTCGGTGGGAACGGTGACGTTTAGCAGCTCTATTTGTTATCGTAGAACTTGCAAATCGTCACTATAATGCTTTTCTGTACCTTGCGGTATCTTATTCAGTTTATCACAACCCAGAAACTCGAAGATGGCAGCTGGACACCGACGATGGGGTTAGATAAATTTGATTTTTGAATCAATATAAATCCTTTAAGTTCCCAAGCTCCCGTTTCTATATTAATATACTTAAAATTACAGTTTCAAGTTCTTATTAGATGCCGTATTTAACTAAAGCGAATCTCGAAATGCAGCAAATAGAACGGTTACGTTTAGCAGCTCTATTTGTTATTGTAGAACTTGCAAATCGTCGATATAATGCTTTTCCGAACTTTACGGTGTCTCACTCAGTTTATCACAACCCAGAAATTCGAAGATGGCGACTGTACAACGTCTTTGGAGTTAGATAAAGTTTATTTTTAATTCAATATATAACCTGCTGTACTTTTTATAAAAATATAGTCAAAATTATGACTTCAGGTTGTTATTAGATGCCGTATTTAATTAAAGCCAAGCTCTAAAAGCAGCCAGAGCGAACGGTGACGTTTAGCAGTTTTATTTGCTATTCTAGAACTTGCAAATCGTCACTATAATGCTTTTCTTGTCCTTGCGGTGTCTTATTCTGTTTATCACAATCCAGAAATTGGAAGATGGCGGCTGTACACCGTCGACGGTGTTAGATAAATTTGATGTTTGATTGAGTATAATTCCTGCAAGTTCCCTAGCTTTCGTTTCTATATTAATATTGTTACAATTATGGCTTGAGGTTCATATTATATGCCGTATTTAATTATTGCGAATCTCGAAAAGTAGTCGGAGGGAACGGTGACGTTTAGCAGCTCTATTTGTTATTGTAGAACTTGCAAATCGCCACTATAATGCTTTTCTGTACCTTGCGGTAACTTATTCAGTTTATCACAACCCAGAAATACGAAGATGGCAGCTGGAAACCGACGATGGGGTTAGATAAATTTGATTTTTGAATCAATATAAATCCTTCAAGTTCCCAAGCTCCCGTTTCTATACTAATATACTTAAAATTACAGTTTCAAGTTCTTATTAGATGCCGTATTTAACTAAAGCGAATCTCGAAATGCAGCAAATAGAACGGTTACGTTTAGCAGCTCTATTTGTTATTGTAGAACTTGCAAATCGTCAATATAATGCTATTCTGTACCTTGCGGTATCTTATTCAGTTTATCACAACCCAGAAACTCGAAGATGGCAGCTGGACACCGACGATGGGGTTAGATAAATTTGATTTTTGAATCAATATAAATCCTTCAAGTTCCCAAGCTTTCGTTTCTATATTAATATACTTAAAATTACAGTTTCAAGTTCTTATTAGATGCCGTATTTAACTAAAGCGAATCTCGAAATGCAGCAAATAGTACGGTTACGTTTAGCAGCTCTAGTTGTTATTGTAGAACTTGCAATTCGTAACTATAATGCTTTTCTGTACCTTGCGGTAACTTATTCAGTTTATCACAACCCAGAAATACGAAGATGGCAGCTGGAAACCGACGATGCTGTTAGATAAATTTGATTTTTGATTCAATATAAATCCTTCAAGTTCCCAAGCTCCCGTTTCTATATTAATATACTTAAAATTACAGTTTCAAGTTCTTATAAGATGCCGTATTTAACTAAAGCGAATCTCGAAATGCAGCAAATAGAACGGTTACGTTTAGCAGCTCTATTTGTTATTGTAGAACTTGCAAATCGTCACTATAATGCTATTCTGTACCTTGCGGTATCTTATTCAGTTTATCACAACCCAGAAACTCGAAGATGGCAGCTGGACACCGACGATGGGGTTAGATAAATTTGATTTTTGAATCAATATAAATCCTTCAAGTTCCCAAGCTTTCGTTTCTATATTAATATACTTAAAATTACAGTTTCAAGTTCTTATTAGATGCCGTATTTAACTAAAGCGAATCTCGAAATGCAGCAAATAGTACGGTTACGTTTAGCAGCTCTATTTGTTATTGTAGAACTTGCAAATCGTCGATATAATGCTTTTCCGAACTTTACGGTGTCTCACTCAGTTTATCACAACCCAGAAATTCGAAGATGGCGACTGTACAACGTCTTTGGAGTTAGATAAAGTTTATTTTTAATTCAATATATAACCTGCTGTACTTTTTATAAAAATATAGTCAAAATTATGACTTCAGGTTGTTATTAGATGCCGTATTTAATTAAAGCCAAGCTCTAAAAGCAGCCAGAGCGAACGGTGACGTTTAGCAGTTTTATTTGCTATTCTAGAACTTGCAAATCGTCACTATAATGCTTTTCTTGTCCTTGCGGTGTCTTATTCTGTTTATCACAATCCAGAAATTGGAAGATGGCGGCTGTACACCGTCGACGGTGTTAGATAAATTTGATGTTTGATTGAGTATAATTCCTGCAAGTTCCCTAGCTTTCGTTTCTATATTAATATTGTTACAATTATGGCTTGAGGTTCATATTATATGCCGTATTTAATTATTGCGAATCTCGAAAAGTAGTCGGAGGGAACGGTGACGTTTAGCAGCTCTATTTGTTATTGTAGAACTTGCAAATCGCCACTATAATGCTTTTCTGTACCTTGCGGTAACTTATTCAGTTTATCACAACCCAGAAATACGAAGATGGCAGCTGGAAACCGACGATGGGGTTAGATAAATTTGATTTTTGAATCAATATAAATCCTTCAAGTTCCCAAGCTCCCGTTTCTATACTAATATACTTAAAATTACAGTTTCAAGTTCTTATAAGATGCCGTATTTAACTAAAGCGAATCTCGAAATGCAGCAAATAGAACGGTTACGTTTAGCAGCTCTATTTGTTATTGTAGAACTTGCAAATCGTCACTATAATGCTATTCTGTACCTTGCGGTATCTTATTCAGTTTATCACAACCCAGAAACTCGAAGATGGCAGCTGGACACCGACGATGGGGTTAGATAAATTTGATTTTTGAATCAATATAAATCCTTCAAGTTCCCAAGCTTTCGTTTCTATATTAATATACTTAAAATTACAGTTTCAAGTTCTTATTAGATGCCGTATTTAACTAAAGCGAATCTCGAAATGCAGCAAATAGTACGGTTACGTTTAGCAGCTCTATTTGTTATTGTAGAACTTGCAAATCGTCACTATAATGCTATTCTGTACCTTGCGGTATCTTATTCAGTTTATCACAACCCAGAAACTCGAAGATGGCAGCTGGAAACCGACGATGGGGTTAGATAAATTTGATCTTTGAATCAATATAAATCCTTCAAGTTCCCAAGCTCCCGTTTCTATATTAATATACTTAAAATTACAGTTTCAAGTTCTTATTAAATGCCGTATTTAAAAGCGAAGCTCGAAAAGTAGTCGGAGGGAACGGTGACGTTTAGCAGCTCTATTTGTTATTGTAGAACTTGCAAATCGTCGATATAATGCTTTTCCGAACTTTACGGTGTCTCACTCAGTTTATCACAACCCATAAATTCGAAGATGGCGACTGTACAACGTCTTTGGAGTTAGATAAAGTTTATTTTATAATCAATGTATATCCTGCTGACGTTTTTATATTAATATATTCAAAATTATGACTTCAGGTTGTTATTAGATGCCGCATTTAATTAAAGCCAAGCTCGAAAAGCAGCCAGAGCTAACGGTGACGTTTAGCAGTTCTATTTGCTATTCTAGAACTTGCAAATCGTCACTATAATGCTTTTCTTGTCCTTGCGGTGTCTTATTCTGTTTATCACAATCCAGAAATTGGAAGATGGCGGCTGTACACCGATGACGGTGTTAGATAAATTTGATGTTTGATTGAATATAATTCCTGCAAGTTCCCTAGCTTTCGTTTCTATATTAATATTGTTACAATTATGGCTTGAGGTTCATATTATATGCCGTATTTAATTAAAGCGAAGCTCGAAAAGTAGTCGGTGGGAACGGTGACGTTTAGCAGCTCTATTTGTTATCGTAGAACTTGCAAATCGTCACTATAATGCTTTTCTGTACCTTGCGGTATCTTATTCAGTTTATCACAACCCAGAAACTCGAAGATGGCAGCTGGACACCGACGATGGGGTTAGATAAATTTGATTTTTGAATCAATATAAATCCTTTAAGTTCCCAAGCTCCCGTTTCTATATTAATATACTTAAAATTACAGTTTCAAGTTCTTATTAGATGCCGTATTTAACTAAAGCGAATCTCGAAATTCAGCAAATAGAACGGTTACGTTTAGCAGCTCTATTTGTTATTGTAGAACTTGCAAATCGTCGATATAATGCTTTTCCGAACTTTACGGTGTCTCACTCAGTTTATAACAACCCAGAAATTCGAAGATGGCGACTGTACAACGTCTTTGGAGTTAGATAAAGTTTATTTTTAATTCAATATATAACCTGCTGTACTTTTTATAAAAATATAGTCAAAATTATGACTTCAGGTTGTTATTAGATGCCGTATTTAATTAAAGCCAAGTTCGAATAGCAGCCAGAGCGAACGGTGACGTTTAGCAGTTCTATTTGCTATTCTAGAACTTGCAAATCGTCACTATAATGCTTTTCTTGTCCTTGCGGTGTCTTATTCTGTTTATCACAATCCAGAAATTGGAAGATGGCGGCTGTACACCGTCGACGCTGTTAGATAAATTTGATGTTTGATTGAGTATAATTCCTGCAAGTTCCCTAGCTTTCGTTTCTATATTAATATTGTTACAATTATGGCTTGAGGTTCATATTATATGCCGTATTTAATTATGGCGAATCTCGAAAAGTAGTCGGAGGGAACGGTGACGTTTAGCAGCTCTATTTGTTATTGTAGAACTTGCAAATCGCCACTATAATGCTTTTCTGTACCTTGCGGTAACTTATTCAGTTTATCACAACCCAGAAATACGAAGATGGCAGCTGGACACCGACGATGGGGTTAGATAAATTTGATTTTTGAATCAATATAAATCCTTCAAGTTCCCAAGCTCCCGTTTCTATACTAATATACTTAAAATTAAAGTTTCAAGTTCTTATTAGATGCCGTATTTAACTAAAGCGAATCTCGAAATGCAGCAAATAGTACGGTTACGTTTAGCAGCTCTATTTGTTATTGTAGAACTTGCAAATCGTCAATATAATGCTATTCTGTACCTTGCGGTATCTTATTCAGTTTATCACAACCCAGAAACTCGAAGATGGCAGCTGGACACCGACGATGGGGTTAGATAAATTTGATTTTTGAATCAATATAAATCCTTCAAGTTCCCAAGCTTTCGTTTCTATATTAATATACTTAAAATTACAGTTTCAAGTTCTTATTAGATGCCGTATTTAACTAAAGCGAATCTCGAAATGCAGCAAATAGTACGGTTACGTTTAGCAGCTCTAGTTGTTATTGTAGAACTTGCAATTCGTAACTATAATGCTTTTCTGTACCTTGCGGTAACTTATTCAGTTTATCACAACCCAGAAATACGAAGATGGCAGCTGGAAACCGACGATGCTGTTAGATAAATTTGATTTTTGAATCAATATAAATCCTTCAAGTTCCCAAGCTCCCGTTTCTATATTAATATACTTAAAATTACAGTTTCAAGTTCTTATAAGATGCCGTATTTAACTAAAGCGAATCTCGAAATGCAGCAAATAGAACGGTTACGTTTAGCAGCTCTATTTGTTATTGTAGAACTTGCAAATCGTCACTATAATGCTATTCTGTACCTTGCGGTATCTTATTCAGTTTATCACAACCCAGAAACTCGAAGATGGCAGCTGGACACCGACGATGGGGTTAGATAAATTTGATTTTTGAATCAATATAAATCCTTCAAGTTCCCAAGCTTTCGTTTCTATATTAATATACTTAAAATTACAGTTTCAAGTTCTTATTAGATGCCGTATTTAACTAAAGCGAATCTCGAAATGCAGCAAATAGTACGGTTACGTTTAGCAGCTCTATTTGTTATTGTAGAACTTGCAAATCGTCACTATAATGCTTTTCTGTACCTTGCGGTATCTTATTCAGTTTATCACAACCCAGAAACTCGAAGATGGCAGCTGGACACCGACGATGGGGTTAGATAAATTTGATTTTTGAATCAATATAAATCCTTCAAGTTTCCAAGCTCGCGTTTCTATATTAATATACTTAAAATTACAGTTTCAAGTTCTTATAAGATGCCGTATTTAACTAAAGCGAATCTCGAAATGCAGCAAATAGAACGGTTACGTTTAGCAGCTCTATTTGTTATTGTAGAACTTGCAAATCGTCACTATAATGCTATTCTGTACCTTGCGGTATCTTATTCAGTTTATCACAACCCAGAAACTCGAAGATGGCAGCTGGAAACCGACGATGGGGTTAGATAAATTTGATCTTTGAATCAATATAAATCCTTCAAGTTCCCAAGCTCCCGTTTCTATATTAATATACTTAAAATTACAGTTTCAAGTTCTTATTAAATGCCGTATTTAACTAAAGCGAATCTCGAAATGCAGCAAATAGAACGTTTAAGTTTAGCAGCTCTATTTGTTATTGTAGAACTTGCAAATCGTCACTATAATGCTATTCTGTACCTTGCGGTATCTTATTCAGTTTATCACAACCCAGAAATACGAAGATGGCAGCTGGAAACCGACGATGCTGTTAGATAAATTTGATTTTTGAATCAATATAAATCCTTCAAGTTCCCAAGCTCCCGTTTCTATATTAATATACTTAAAATTACAGTTTCAAGTTCTTATAAGATGCCGTATTTAACTAAAGCGAATCTCGAAATGCAGCAAATAGAACGGTTACGTTTAGCAGCTCTATTTGTTATTGTAGAACTTGCAAATCGTCACTATAATGCTATTCTGTACCTTGCGGTATCTTATTCAGTTTATCACAACCCAGAAACTCGAAGATGGCAGCTGGAAACCGACGATGGGGTTAGATAAATTTGATCTTTGAATCAATATAAATCCTTCAAGTTCCCAAGCTCCCGTTTCTATATTAATATACTTAAAATTACAGTTTCAAGTTCTTATTAAATGCCGTATTTAACTAAAGCGAATCTCGAAATGCAGCAAATAGAACGTTTAAGTTTAGCAGCTCTATTTGTTATTGTAGAACTTGCAAATCGTCACTATAATGCTATTCTGTACCTTGCGGTATCTTATTCAGTTTATCACAACCCAGAAATACGAAGATGGCAGCTGGAAACCGACGATGCTGTTAGATAAATTTGATTTTTGAATCAATATAAATCCTTCAAGTTCCCAAGCTCCCGTTTCTATATTAATATACTTAAAATTACAGTTTCAAGTTCTTATAAGATGCCGTATTTAACTAAAGCGAATCTCGAAATGCAGCAAATAGAACGGTTACGTTTAGCAGCTCTATTTGTTATTGTAGAACTTGCAAATCGTCACTATAATGCTATTCTGTACCTTGCGGTATCTTATTCAGTTTATCACAACCCAGAAACTCGAAGATGGCAGCTGGACACCGACGATGGGGTTAGATAAATTTGATTTTTGAATCAATATAAATCCTTCAAGTTCCCAAGCTTTCGTTTCTATATTAATATACTTAAAATTACAGTTTCAAGTTCTTATTAGATGCCGTATTTAACTAAAGCGAATCTCGAAATGCAGCAAATAGTACGGTTACGTTTAGCAGCTCTATTTGTTATTGTAGAACTTGCAAATCGTCACTATAATGCTTTTCTGTACCTTGCGGTATCTTATTCAGTTTATCACAACCCAGAAACTCGAAGATGGCAGCTGGACACCGACGATGGGGTTAGATAAATTTGATTTTTGAATCAATATAAATCCTTCAAGTTTCCAAGCTCGCGTTTCTATATTAATATACTTAAAATTACAGTTTCAAGTTCTTATAAGATGCCGTATTTAACTAAAGCGAATCTCGAAATGCAGCAAATAGAACGGTTACGTTTAGCAGCTCTATTTGTTATTGTAGAACTTGCAAATCGTCACTATAATGCTATTCTGTACCTTGCGGTATCTTATTCAGTTTATCACAACCCAGAAACTCGAAGATGGCAGCTGGAAACCGACGATGGGGTTAGATAAATTTGATCTTTGAATCAATATAAATCCTTCAAGTTCCCAAGCTCCCGTTTCTATATTAATATACTTAAAATTACAGTTTCAAGTTCTTATTAAATGCCGTATTTAACTAAAGCGAATCTCGAAATGCAGCAAATAGAACGTTTAAGTTTAGCAGCTCTATTTGTTATTGTAGAACTTGCAAATCGTCACTATAATGCTATTCTGTACCTTGCGGTATCTTATTCAGTTTATCACAACCCAGAAATACGAAGATGGCAGCTGGAAACCGACGATGCTGTTAGATAAATTTGATTTTTGAATCAATATAAATCCTTCAAGTTCCCAAGCTCCCGTTTCTATATTAATATACTTAAAATTACAGTTTCAAGTTCTTATAAGATGCCGTATTTAACTAAAGCGAATCTCGAAATGCAGCAAATAGAACGGTTACGTTTAGCAGCTCTATTTGTTATTGTAGAACTTGCAAATCGTCACTATAATGCTATTCTGTACCTTGCGGTATCTTATTCAGTTTATCACAACCCAGAAACTCGAAGATGGCAGCTGGAAACCGACGATGGGGTTAGATAAATTTGATCTTTGAATCAATATAAATCCTTCAAGTTCCCAAGCTCCCGTTTCTATATTAATATACTTAAAATTACAGTTTCAAGTTCTTATTAAATGCCGTATTTAACTAAAGCGAATCTCGAAATGCAGCAAATAGAACGTTTAAGTTTAGCAGCTCTATTTGTTATTGTAGAACTTGCAAATCGTCACTATAATGCTATTCTGTACCTTGCGGTATCTTATTCAGTTTATCACAACCCAGAAACTCGAAGATGGCAGCTGGACACCGACGATGGGGTTAGATAAATTTGATTTTTGAATCAATATAAATCCTTCAAGTTTCCAAGCTCGCGTTTCTATATTAATATACTTAAAATTACAGTTTCAAGTTCTTATTAGATGCCGTATTTAACTAAAGCGAATCTCGAAATGCAGCAAATAGAACGGTTACGTTTAGCAGCTCTATTTGTTATTGTAGAACTTGCAAATCGTCGATATAATGCTTTTCCGAACTTTACGGTGTCTCACTCAGTTTATCCCAACCCAGAAATTCGAAGATGGCGACTGTACAATGTCTTTGGAGTTAGTTAAAATTTATTTTTAATTCAATATATATCCTGCTGTCGTTTTTATAAAAATATAGTTAAAATTATGACTTCAGGTTGTTATTAGATGACGTATTTAATTAAAGCCAAGCTCGAAAAGCAGCCAGAGCGAACGGTGACGTTTAGCAGTTCTATTTGCTATTCTAGAACTTGTAAATCGTCACTCTAATGCTTTTCTTGTCCTCGCGGTGTCTTATTCTGTTTATCACAATCCAGAAATTGGAAGATGGCGGCTGTACACCGATGACGGTGTTAGATAAATTTGATGTTTGAGTATAATTCCTGCAAGTACCCTAGCTTTCGTTTCTATATTATTATAGTTACAATTATGGCTTGAGGTTCATATTATATGCCGTATTTAATTAAAGCGAAGCTCGAAAAGTAGTCGGAGGGAATGGTGACGTTTAGCAGCTCTATTTGTTATTGTAGAACTTGCAAATCGTCACTATAATGCTTTTCTGTACCTTGCGGTATCTTATTCAGTTTATCACAACCCAGAAACTCGAAGATGGCAGCTGGACACCGACGATGGGGTTAGATAAATTTGATTTTTGAATCAATATAAATCCTTCAAGTGGCCAAGCTCCCGTTTCTATATTAATATACTTAAAATTACAGTATGAAGTTCTTATTAGATGCCGTATTTAACTAAAGCGAATCTCGAAATGCAGCAAATAGAACGGTTACGTTTAGCAGCTCTATTTGTTATTGTAGAACTTGCAAATCGTCATTATAATGCTATTCTGTACCTTGCGGTATCTTATTCAGTTTATCACAACCCAGAAACTCGAAGATGGCAGCTGGAAACCGACGATGGGGTTAGATAAATTTGATTTTTGAATCAATATAAATCATTCAAGTTCCCAAGCTTCCGTTTCTATATTAATATACTTAAAATTACAGTTTCAAGTTCTTATTAGATGCCGTATTTAACTAAAGCAAATCTCGAAATGCAGCAAATAGAACGGTTTCGTTTAGCAGCTCTATTTGCTATTCTAGAACTTGCAAATCGTCACTATAATGCTTTTGTTGTCCTTGCGGTTTCTTATTCTGTTTATCACAATCCAGAAATTGGAAGATGGCGGCTGTACACCGATGACGGTGTTAGATAAATTTGATGTTTGATTGAGTATAATTCCTGCAAGTTCCCTAGCTTTCGTTTCTATATTAATATTGTTACAATTATGGCTTGAGGTTCATATTATATGCCGTAGTTAATTAAAGCGAAGCTCGAAAAGTAGTCGGAGGGAACGGTGACGTTTAGCAGCTCTATTTGTTATTGTAGAACTTGCAATTCGTCACTATAATGCTTTTCTGTACCTTGCGGTAACTTATTCAGTTTATCACAACCCAGAAATACGAAGATAGCAGCTGGAAACCGACGATGCGGTTAGATAAATTTGATTTTTGAATCAATATAAATCCTTCAAGTTCCCAAGCTCCCGTTTCTATAATAATATACTTAAAATTACAGTTTCAAGTTCTTATTAGATGCCGTATTTAACTAAAGCGAATCTCGAAATGCAGCAAATAGAACGGTTACGTTTAGCAGCTCTATTTGTTATTGTAGAACTTGCAAATCGTCACTATAATGCTATTCTGTACCTTGCGGTATCTTATTCAGTTTTTCACAACCCAGAAACTCGAAGATGGCAGCTGGAAACCGACGATGGGGTTAGATAAATTTGATTTTTGAATCAATATAAATCCTTCAAGTTCCCAAGCTTTCGTTTCTATATTAATATACTTAAAATTACAGTTTCAAGTTCTTATTAGATGCCGTATTTAACTAAAGCGAATCTCGAAATGCAGCAAATAGAACGGTTACGTTTAGCAGCTCTATTTGTTATTGTAGAACTTGCAAATCGTCAAAATAATGCTATTCTGTACCTTGCGGTATCTTATTCAGTTTATCACAACCCAGAAACTCGAAGATGGCAGCTGGAAACCGACGATGGGGTTAGATAAATTTGATTTTTGAATCAATATAAATCCTTCAAGTTCCCAAGCTTTCGTTTCTATATTAATATACTTAAAATTACAGTTTCAAGTTCTTATTAGATGCCGTATTTAACTAAAGCGAATCTTGAAATGCAGCAAATAGAACGGTTACGTTTAGCAGCTCTATTTGTTATTGTAGAACTTGCAAATCGTCACTATAATGCTATTCTGTACCTTGCGGTATCTTATTCAGTTTATCACAACCCAGAAACTCGAAGATGGCAGCTGGAAACCGACGATGGGGTTAGATAAATTTGATTTTTGAATCAATATAAATCCTTCAAGTTTCCAAGCTTTCGTTTCTATATTAATTTACTTAAAATTACAGTTCAAGTTCTTATTAGATGCCGTATTTAACTAAAGCAAATCTCGAAATGCAGCAAATAGAACGGTTACGTTTAGCAGCTCTATTTGTTATTGTAGAACTTGCAAATCGTCAAAATAATGCTATTATGTACCTTGCGGTATCTTATTCAGTTTATCACAACCCAGAAACTCGAAGATGGCAGCTGGACACCGACGATGGGGTTAGATAAATTTGATTTTTGAATCAATATAAATCCTTCAAGTTCCCAAGCTTTCGTTTCTATATTAATATACTTAAAATTACAGTTTCAAGTTCTTATTAGATGCCGTATTTAACTAAAGCAAATCTCGAAATGCAGCAAATAGAACGGTTACGTTTAGCAGCTCTATTTGTTATTGTAGAACTTGCAAATCGTCAAAATAATGCTATTCTGTACCTTGCGGTATCTTATTCAGTTTATCACAACCCAGAAACTCGAAGATGGCAGCTGGACACCGACGATGGGGTTAAATAAATTTGATTTTTGAATCAATATAAATCCTTCAAGTTTCCAAGCTCGCGTTTCTATATTAATATACTTAAAATTACAGTTTCAAGTTCTTATTAGATGCCGTATTTAACTAAAGCGAATCTCGAAATGCAGCAAATAGAACGGTTACGTTTAGCAGCTCTATTTGTTATTGTAGAACTTGCAAATCGTCGATATAATGCTTTTCCGAACTTTACGGTGTCTCACTCAGTTTATCCCAACCCAGAAATTCGAAGATGGCCACTGTACAAGGTCTTTGGAGTTAGTTAAAATTTATTTTTAATTCAATATATATCCTGCTGTCGTTTTTATAAAAATGTAGTTAAAATTATGACTTCAGGTTGTTATTAGATGACGTATTTAATTAAAGCCAAGCTCGAAAAGCAGCCAGAGCGAACGGTGACGTTTAGCAGTTCTATTTGCTATTCTAGAACTTGTAAATCGTCACTCTAATGCTTTTCTTGTCCTCGCGGTGTCTTATTCTGTTTATCACAATCCAGAAATTGGAAGATGGCGGCTGTACACCGATGACGGTGTTAGATAAATTTGATGTTTGATTGAGTATAATTCCTGCAAGTACCCTAGCTTTCGTTTCTATATTAATATAGTTACATTTATGGCTTGAGGTTCATATTATATGCCGTATTTAATTAAAGCGAAGCTCGAAAAGTAGTCGGAGGGAACGGTGACGTTTAGCAGCTCTATTTGTTATTGTAGAACTTGCAAATCGTCACTATAATGCTTTTCTGTACCTTGCGGTATCTTATTCAGTTTATCACAACCCAGAAACTCGAAGATGGCAGCTGGACACCGACGATGGGGTTAGATAAATTTGATTTTTGAATCAATATAAATCATTCAAGTTCCCAAGCTCCCGTTTCTATATTAATATACTTAAAATTACAGTTTCAAGTTCTTATTAGATGCCGTATTTAACTAAAGCGAATCTCGAAATGCAGCAAATAGAACGGTTACGTTTAGCAGCTCTATTTGTTATTTTAGAACTTGCAAATCGTCGATATAATGCTTTTCCGAACTTTACGGTGTCTCACTCAGTTTATCACAACCCAGAAATTCGAAGATGGCTACAGTACAACGTCTTTGGAGTTAGATAAAGTTTATTTTTAATTCAATATATATCCTGCTGTCGTTTTTATAAAAATATAGTCAAAATTATGACTTCAGGTTGTTATTAGATGCCGTATTTAATTAAAACCAAGCTCGAAAAGCAGCCAGAGCGAACGGTGACGTTTAGCAGTTCTATTTGCTATTCTAGAACTTGTAAATCGTCACTCTAATGCTTTTCTTGTCCTCGCGGTGTCTTATTCTGTTTATCACAATCCAGAAATTGGAAGATGGCGGCTGTACACCGATGACGGTGTTAGATAAATTTGATGTTTGATTGAGTATAATTCCTGCAAGTTCCTAGCTTTCGTTTCTATATTAATATTGTTACAATTATGGCTTGAGGTTCATATTATATGCCGTAGTTAATTAAAGCGAAGCTCGAAAAGTAGTCGGAGGGAACGGTGACGTTTAGCAGCTCTATTTGTTATTGTAGAACTTGCAATTCGTCACTATAATGCTTTTCTGTACCTTGCGGTAACTTATTCAGTTTATCACAACCCAGAAATACGAAGATAGCAGCTGGAAACCGACGATGCGGTTAGATAAATTTGATTTTTGAATCAATATAAATCCTTCAAGTTCCCAAGCTCCCGTTTCTATAATAATATACTTAAAATTACAGTTTCAAGTTCTTATTAGATGCCGTATTTAACTAAAGCGAATCTCGAAATGCAGCAAATAGAACGGTTACGTTTAGCAGCTCTATTTGTTATTGTAAAACTTGCAAATCGTCGATATAATGCTTTTCCGATCTTTACCGTGTCTCACTCAGTTTATCACAACCCAGAAATTGGAAGATGGCGGCTGTACACCGTCGACGGTGTTAGATAAATTTGATGTTTGATTGAGTATAATTCCTGCAAGTTCCCTAGCTTTCGTTTCTATATTAATATTGTTACAATTATGGCTTGAGGTTCATATTATATGCCGTATTTAATTATGGCGAATCTCGAAAAGTAGTCGGAGGGAACGGTGACGTTTAGCAGCTCTATTTGTTATTGTAGAACTTGCAAATCGCCACTATAATGCTTTTCTGTACCTTGCGGTAACTTATTCAGTTTATCACAACCCAGAAATACGAAGATGGCAGCTGGAAACCGACGATGGGGTTAGATAAATTTGATTTTTGAATCAATATAAATCCTTCAAGTTCCCAAGCTCCCGTTTCTATACTAATATACTTAAAATTAAAGTTTCAAGTTCTTATTAGATGCCGTATTTAACTAAAGCGAATCTCGAAATGCAGCAAATAGAACGGTTACGTTTAGCAGCTCTATTTGTTATAGTAGAACTTGCAAATCGTCAATATAATGCTATTCTGTACCTTGCGGTATCTTATTCAGTTTATCACAACCCAGAAACTCGAAGATGGCAGCTGGACACCGACGATGGGGTTAGATAAATTTGATTTTTGAATCAATATAAATCCTTCAAGTTCCCAAGCTTTCGTTTCTATATTAATATACTTAAAATTACAGTTTCAAGTTCTTATTAGATGCCGTATTTAACTAAAGCGAATCTCGAAATGCAGCAAATAGTACGGTTACGTTTAGCAGCTCTATTTGTTATTGTAGAACTTGCAATTCGTAACTATAATGCTTTTCTGTACCTTGCGGTAACTTATTCAGTTTATCACAACCCAGAAATACGAAGATGGCAGCTGGAAACCGACGATGCTGTTAGATAAATTTGATTTTTGAATCAATATAAATCCTTCAAGTTCCCAAGCTTTCGTTTCTATATTAATATACTTAAAATTACAGTTTCAAGTTCTTATTAGATGCCGTATTTAACTAAAGCAAATCTCGAAATGCAGCAAATAGAACGGTTACGTTTAGCAGCTCTATTTGTTATTGTAGAACTTGCAAATCGTCAAAATAATGCTATTCTGTACCTTGCGGTATCTTATTCAGTTTATCACAACCCAGAAACTCGAAGATGGCAGCTGGACACCGACGATGGGGTTAAATAAATTTGATTTTTGAATCAATATAAATCCTTCAAGTTTCCAAGCTCGCGTTTCTATATTAATATACTTAAAATTACAGTTTCAAGTTCTTATTAGATGCCGTATTTAACTAAAGCGAATCTCGAAATGCAGCAAATAGAACGGTTACGTTTAGCAGCTCTATTTGTTATTGTAGAACTTGCAAATCGTCGATATAATGCTTTTCCGAACTTTACGGTGTCTCACTCAGTTTATCCCAACCCAGAAATTCGAAGATGGCCACTGTACAAGGTCTTTGGAGTTAGTTAAAATTTATTTTTAATTCAATATATATCCTGCTGTCGTTTTTATAAAAATGTAGTTAAAATTATGACTTCAGGTTGTTATTAGATGACGTATTTAATTAAAGCCAAGCTCGAAAAGCAGCCAGAGCGAACGGTGACGTTTAGCAGTTCTATTTGCTATTCTAGAACTTGTAAATCGTCACTCTAATGCTTTTCTTGTCCTCGCGGTGTCTTATTCTGTTTATCACAATCCAGAAATTGGAAGATGGCGGCTGTACACCGATGACGGTGTTAGATAAATTTGATGTTTGATTGAGTATAATTCCTGCAAGTACCCTAGCTTTCGTTTCTATATTAATATAGTTACATTTATGGCTTGAGGTTCATATTATATGCCGTATTTAATTAAAGCGAAGCTCGAAAAGTAGTCGGAGGGAACGGTGACGTTTAGCAGCTCTATTTGTTATTGTAGAACTTGCAAATCGTCACTATAATGCTTTTCTGTACCTTGCGGTATCTTATTCAGTTTATCACAACCCAGAAACTCGAAGATGGCAGCTGGACACCGACGATGGGGTTAGATAAATTTGATTTTTGAATCAATATAAATCCTTCAAGTTCCCAAGCTCCCGTTTCTATATTAATATACTTAAAATTACAGTTTCAAGTTCTTATTAGATGCCGTATTTAACTAAAGCGAATCTCGAAATGCAGCAAATAGAACGGTTACGTTTAGCAGCTCTATTTGTTATTTTAGAACTTGCAAATCGTCGATATAATGCTTTTCCGAACTTTACGGTGTCTCACTCAGTTTATCACAACCCAGAAATTCGAAGATGGCTACAGTACAACGTCTTTGGAGTTAGATAAAGTTTATTTTAATTCAATATATATCCTGCTGTCGTTTTTATAAAAATATAGTCAAAATTATGACTTCAGGTTGTTATTAGATGCCGTATTTAATTAAAACCAAGCTCGAAAAGCAGCCAGAGCGAACGGTGACGTTTAGCAGTTCTATTTGCTATTCTAGAACTTGTAAATCGTCACTCTAATGCTTTTCTTGTCCTCGCGGTGTCTTATTCTGTTTATCACAATCCAGAAATTGGAAGATGGCGGCTGTACACCGATGACGGTGTTAGATAAATTTGATGTTTGATTGAGTATAATTCCTGCAAGTTCCTAGCTTTCGTTTCTATATTAATATTGTTACAATTATGGCTTGAGGTTCATATTATATGCCGTAGTTAATTAAAGCGAAGCTCGAAAAGTAGTCGGAGGGAACGGTGACGTTTAGCAGCTCTATTTGTTATTGTAGAACTTGCAATTCGTCACTATAATGCTTTTCTGTACCTTGCGGTAACTTATTCAGTTTATCACAACCCAGAAATACGAAGATAGCAGCTGGAAACCGACGATGCGGTTAGATAAATTTGATTTTTGAATCAATATAAATCCTTCAAGTTCCCAAGCTCCCGTTTCTATAATAATATACTTAAAATTACAGTTTCAAGTTCTAATTAGATGCCGTATTTAACTAAAGCGAATCTCGAAATGCAGCAAATAGAACGGTTACGTTTAGCAGCTCTATTTGTTATTGTAAAACTTGCAAATCGTCGATATAATGCTTTTCCGAACTTTACCGTGTCTCACTCAGTTTATCACAACCCAGAAATTGGAAGATGGCGGCTGTACACCGTCGACGGTGTTAGATAAATTTGATGTTTGATTGAGTATAATTCCTGCAAGTTCCCTAGCTTTCGTTTCTATATTAATATTGTTACAATTATGGCTTGAGGTTCATATTATATGCCGTATTTAATTATGGCGAATCTCGAAAAGTAGTCGGAGGGAACGGTGACGTTTAGCAGCTCTATTTGTTATTGTAGAACTTGCAAATCGCCACTATAATGCTTTTCTGTACCTTGCGGTAACTTATTCAGTTTATCACAACCCAGAAATACGAAGATGGCAGCTGGAAACCGACGATGGGGTTAGATAAATTTGATTTTTGAATCAATATAAATCCTTCAAGTTCCCAAGCTCCCGTTTCTATACTAATATACTTAAAATTAAAGTTTCAAGTTCTTATTAGATGCCGTATTTAACTAAAGCGAATCTCGAAATGCAGCAAATAGAACGGTTACGTTTAGCAGCTCTATTTGTTATAGTAGAACTTGCAAATCGTCAATATAATGCTATTCTGTACCTTGCGGTATCTTATTCAGTTTATCACAACCCAGAAACTCGAAGATGGCAGCTGGACACCGACGATGGGGTTAGATAAATTTGATTTTTGAATCAATATAAATCCTTCAAGTTCCCAAGCTTTCGTTTCTATATTAATATACTTAAAATTACAGTTTCAAGTTCTTATTAGATGCCGTATTTAACTAAAGCGAATCTCGAAATGCAGCAAATAGTACGGTTACGTTTAGCAGCTCTATTTGTTATTGTAGAACTTGCAATTCGTAACTATAATGCTTTTCTGTACCTTGCGGTAACTTATTCAGTTTATCACAACCCAGAAATACGAAGATGGCAGCTGGAAACCGACGATGCTGTTAGATAAATTTGATTTTTGAATCAATATAAATCCTTCAAGTTCCCAAGCTCCCGTTTCTATATTAATATACTTAAAATTACAGTTTCAAGTTCTTATAAGATGCCGTATTTAACTAAAGCGAATCTCGAAATGCAGCAAATAGTACGGTTACGTTTAGCAGCTCTATTTGTTATTGTAGAACTTGCAAATCGTCACTATAATGCTATTCTGTACCTTGCGGTATCTTATTCAGTTTATCACAACCCAGAAACTCGAAGATGGCAGCTGGAAACCGACGATGGGGTTAGATAAATTTGATCTTTGAATCAATATAAATCCTTCAAGTTCCCAAGCTCCCGTTTCTATATTAATATACTTAAAATTACAGTTTCAAGTTCTTATTAAATGCCGTATTTAACTAAAGCGAATCTCGAAATGCAGCAAATAGAACGTTTAAGTTTAGCAGCTCTATTTGTTATTGTAGAACTTGCAAATCGTCACTATAATGCTATTCTGTACCTTGCGGTATCTTATTCAGTTTATCACAACCCAGAAACTCGAAGATGGCAGCTGGACACCGACGATGGGGTTAGATAAATTTGATTTTTGAATCAATATAAATCCTTCAAGTTTCCAAGCTCGCGTTTCTATATTAATATACTTAAAATTACAGTTTCAAGTTCTTATTAGATGCCGTATTTAACTAAAGCGAATCTCGAAATGCAGCAAATAGAACGGTTACGTTTAGCAGCTCTATTTGTTATTGTAGAACTTGCAAATCGTCGATATAATGCTTTTCTGAACTTTACGGTGTCTCACTCAGTTTATCCCAACCCAGAAATTCGAAGATGGCGACTGTACAAGGTCTTTGGAGTTCTTATTAAATGCCGTATTTAACTAAATCGAATCTCGAAATGCAGCAAATAGAACGGTTACGTTTAGCAGCTCTATTTGTTATTGTAGAACTTGCAAATCGTCACTATAATGCTATTCTGTACCTTGCGGTATCTTATTCAGTTTATCACAACCCAGAAACTCGAAGATGGCAGCTGGAAACCGACGATGGGGTTAGATAAATTTGATTTTTGAATCAATATAAATCCTTCAAGTTCCCAAGCTTTCGTTTCTATATTAATATACTTAAAATTACAGTTTCAAGTTCTTATTAGATGCCGTATTTAACTAAAGCAAATCTCGAAATGCAGCAAATAGAACGGTTACGTTTAGCAGCTCTATTTGTTATTGTAGAACTTGCAAATCGTCAAAATAATGCTATTATGTACCTTGCGGTATCTTATTCAGTTTATCACAACCCAGAAACTCGAAGATGGCAGCTGGACACCGACGATGGGGTTAGATAAATTTGATTTTTGAATCAATATAAATCCTTCAAGTTCCCAAGCTTTCGTTACTATATTAATATACTTAAAATTACAGTTTCAAGTCCTTATTAGATGCCGTATTTAACTAAAGCGAATCTCGAAATGCAGCAAATAGAACGGTTACGTTTAGCAGCTCTATTTGTTATTGTAGAACTTGCAAATCGTCAAAATAATGCTATTATGTACCTTGCGGTATCTTATTCAGTTTATCACAACCCAGAAACTCGAAGATGGCAG